>JASPKZ010009809.1:4500000-4943277 GCA_030220185.1 Diploptera punctata | reverse complement strand
ACAGAGCGCTTTAATATATTTTTGCAGTTTTTGGGAATTTGGAATTATTTTGACTTTTTTGGAAAAACCAAGACTAGCCTTGGAAAACGCATTTAAAATTTTTTTGATTGAAACCAGATTCTTTACATTATTCATCCCGTACAGACCTTTTAGATAGTATTTTTGCAGTTATTAAAATTTCGAAAATTTTGACACTTTTTGGAAAAACACCAAGACTATAGCCTTGGAAAACGCAATTTTAATTTTTTTTATTTTCACCGGATTTTTTACATTCTGAATTCCGGGCACAGCCTCCATATAGTAATTTTGCAGTTTTTGATATTTCGAAAATTTTGACATTTTTTGGAAAACACCAAGACTATAGCCTTGGAAAACGCAATTTTAAAATTTTTTATTTTGACCGGATTTTTTGCATTCTGGAATCCGGACACACCCTCTACATAGTATTTTTGCAGTTTTTGGAATTTCGAAAATTTTGACACTTTTTCGAAAAACACCAAGACTATAGACTTGGAAAACGATATTTAGAAATTTTGGATTTAGATCGGATTTTTTGGCATTATGAATCCCGGACACACCCTCTAGATAGTAATTTTGAAGTTTTTGGAATTTCGAAAATTTTGACACTTTTTGGAAAAACACCAAGACTATAGCCTTGGAAAACGCAATTTTAAAATGTTTGGTTTTGACCGGATTTTTTTCATTATAAATCCCGGACAGATCTTTTGGATAGTATTTTTGCAGTTTTTGGAATTTTGAAAATTTTGACATTTTTTGGAAATTCACCAAGACTATAGCCTTGGAAAACGCAATTTTAAAATTTTGGATTTTGACCGGATTTTTGCATTCTGGATTCCGGGCACACCCTCTAGTTAGTAATTGTGCAGTTTTTGAAATTTCGAAAATTTTGGCATTTTTTGGAAAAACAGCAAGACTATAGCCTTGGAAAACGCAATTTAGAAATTTTTTATTTAAACCAGATTTTTTACATTATAAATCCCGGACAGACCTTTTAGATAGTATTTTTGCAGTTATTGAAATTTCGAAAATTTTGACACTTTTTGGAAAAACACCAAGACTTTAGCCTTGGAAATCGCAATTTTAAATTTTTTATTTTGACCGGATTTTTCGCATTCTGGATTCCGGGCACACCCTTTAGATAGTAATTTTTCAGTTTTTGAAATTTCGAAGATTTTGACATTTTTGGAAAAACACAAAAACTGCAGCCTTGGAAAACGCAATTTAGAAATTTTGAATTTAGACCAGATTTTTTGCATTATATATCCCGGACAGAGCTTTTAGATAGTATTTTTGCAGTTTTTGGAATTTCGAAATTTTTGACATTTTTTGGAAAAACATCAAGACTATAGCCTCGGAAAACGCAATTTAGAAATTTGTTATTGAAACCAGATTTTTTACATTATAAATCCCGGACAGACCTTTTAGATAGTGTTTTTGCAGTTTTTGAAATTTCGAATATTTTGACATTTTTTGGAAAAACACCAAGACTATAGCCTTGGAAAACGCAATTTTAAATTTTCCTATTTTGACCAGATTTTTTTGCATTCTGGATTCCGGGCACACCCTCTAGATGGTAATTTTGCAGTTTTTCAAATTTCGAAAATTTTGACTTTTTTTGGAAAAACACCAAGACTATATCCTTGGAAAACGCAATTTTAAAATTTTCGGATTTTGACCAGATTTTTTGCATTATAAATCCCGGACAGAAGTTTTAGATAGTATTTTTGCAGTTTTTGGAATTTCGAAAATTTCGACACTTTTTCGAAAAACACCAAGTCTGTAGCCTTGGAAAACGCAATTTAGAAATTTTGGATTTAGATCGGATATTTTGCATTATGAGTTCCGGACACACGCTCTAGATAGTAATTTTGCAGTCTTTGGAATTTCGAAAATTTTGACATTTTTTGGAAAAACACCAAGACTATAGCCCTGGGAGACGCAATTTGAAGTTTTTGATTTAGACCGGATTTTTTTCATTAGAAATCCCGGACAGAGCTTTTATATAGTATATTTGAAATCTTTGGAATTTTGACATTTTTTGGAAATTCGCCAAGACTGCTTTAAAGAAATAATGTCAAAATTTTCGAAAATTCAAAAACTGCAAAAATACTATCTAGACACAGTGTGCGGGATTTATAATGCAAAAATCCTGTCTAAATCCAAAATTTCAAAATTGAGTTTTCCATGGTTATAGTCTTATGATTTACCCAAAAATGTCAAAATTTTCCAAAAATCAAAAGCTGCAAAAATACTATCCATAGACTGTGTCCGGGATTTATAATGCAAAATATCCGGTCTAAATCCAACATTTCAAAATTGAGTTTTACAAGGTTATAGTCTTATGGTTTAAAGAAAAATGTCAAAATTTTCGAAAATTCAAAAACTGTAAAGGTACTATCTAGACACAGTGTCCGGGATTTATAATATAAAAATCCGGTCTAAATCCAAAATTTCAAAATTGAGTTTTCCAAGGTTATAGTCTTATGGTTTAAAGAAATAATGTCAAAATTTTCGAAAATTCAAGAACTGCAAAAATACTATCTAGACACAGTGTGCGGGATTTATAATGCAAAAATCCGGTCTAAATCCAAAATTTCAAAATTGAGTTTTCCAAGGTTTCAGTCTTATGGTTTAAAGAAAAATGTCAAATTTTTCAAAAATTCAAAAACTTCAAAGGTACTATCTAGACACAGTGTCCGGGATTTATAATGCAAAAAATCCGGTATAAATTCAAAATTTCAAAATTGAGTTTTCCAAGGTTATAGTCTTATGGTTTAAAGAAAAGATGTCAATATTTTCGAAAATTCAAAAACTGCAAATATACTACCTAGACACAGTGTGCGGGATTTATAATGCAAAAATCCGGTCTAAATCCAAAATTTTAAAATTGAGTTTTCCAAAGTTACAGTCATATGTTTTAAAGAAAAAATGTCAAAATTTTCGAAAATTAAAAAACTGCAAAGGTACTATCTAGATACAGTGTCCGGGATTTATAATGCAAAAAATCCTGTCTAAATCCAAAATTTCAGAATTGAGTTTTCCATGGTTATAGTCTTATGATTTACCCAAAAATGTCAAAATTTTCCAAAAATCAAAAGCTGCAAAAATACTATCCAGAGACTGTATCCGGGATTTATAATGCAAAATATCCGGTCTAAATCCAACATTTCAAAATTGAGTTTTACAAGGTCTTATGGTTTAAAGAAATAATGTCAAAATTTTCGAAAATTCAAAAACTGCAAAATTACTATCAAGACACAGTGTGCGGGATTTATAATGCAAAAATCCGGTCAAAATCCAAAATTTAAAAATTGAGTTTTCCAAGTTTTCAGTCTTATGGTTATAAGAAAAATGTCAAAATTTTCGAAAAATCAAAAACTGCAAAAATACTATCTAGAGACTGTGTCCGGGATTTATAATGCAAAAAATCCGGTCTAAATTTAAAATTTCAAAATTGAGCTTTCCAAGGTTATAGTCTTACGGTTTAAAGAAAAAATGTCAAAATTTTCGAAAATTCAAAAACTGCAAATTTACTATCTAGACACAGTGTGCGGGATTTATAATGCAAAAAATCCGGTCTAAATCCAAAATTTTAAAATTGAGTTTACCATGGTTATAGTCATATGATTTAGCCAAAAATGTCAAAATTTTCGAAAATTCAAAAACTGCAAAAATAATATCTAGAGACTGTGTCTTGGATTTACAATGCACAAAATCCGGTCTAAATCCAAAATTTCAAAATTGAGTTTTCCAAGGTCTTATGGTTTAAAGAATAAATGTCAAAATTTTCGAAAATTCAAAAACTCCAAAATTCTATCTAGACACAGTGTGCGGAATTTATAATGCAAAAAATCCGGTCTAAATCCAAAATTTCAAAATTGATTTTTCCAAGGTTATGGTTTAAAGAAAAAATGTCAAAATTTACGAAAATTAAAAAACTCTCAAAATACTATCTAGAGACTGTCCGGGATTTATAATGCAACAAATCCGGTCTAAATCCAAAATTTCAAAATTGAGTTTTCTAAGGTTATTGTCTTATGGTATGAAGAAAAAATGTCAAAATTTTCGACAATTCAAAAACTGTAAAAATACTATCTAGAGACTCTGCCCGGGATTTATAATGCAAAAAATCCGGTCTAAATCCAAAATTTCAAAATTGAGTTTACCATGGTTATAGTCTTATGATTTACCCAAAAATGTCAAAATTTTCGAAAATTCAAAAACTGCAATAATAATATCTAGAGACTGTGTCTTGGATTTACAATGCAAAAAAATCCGGTCTAAATCCAAAATTTCAAAATTGAGTTTTCCAAGGTTACAGTCTTATGGTTTAAAGAATAAATGTCAAAATTTTCGAAAATTCAAAAACTACAAAAATACTATCTAGACACAGTGTGCGGGATTTATAATGCAAAAATCCGGTCTAAATCCAAAATTTCAAAATTTATTTTTCCAAGGTTATAGTCTTATGGTTTAAAGAAAAAATGTAAAAATTTACGAAAATTCAAAAACTCTCAAAATACTATCTAGAGTCTCTGTCCGGGATTTATAATGCAAAAAATCCGGTCTAAATCCAAAATTGAGTTTTCTAAGGTTATTGTCTTATGGTATGAAGAAAAATGTCAAAATTTTCGACAATTCAAAAACTGTAAAAATACTATCTAGAGACTCTGTCCGGGATTTATAATGAAAAAAAACCGGTCTAAATCCAAAATTTCAAAATTGAGTTTTCCAAGGTTATAATCTTATGGTTTAAAGAAAAAATTTCAAAATTTTCGAAAATTCATAAACTGCAAAAATACTATCTACAGACTGTCCGGGATTTATAATGCAAAAAATCCGGTCTAAATCCAAAATTTCAAAATTGAGTTTTCCATGGTTATAGTCTCATGGTTTAGCCAAAAACGTCAAAATTTTCGAAATTTCAAAAACTGCGAAAATACTATCTAGAGACTGTGTCCGGGATTTATAATTCAAAAAATTCCGATCTAAATCCAAAATTTCAAAATTGAGTTTTCCGAGGTTATAGTCTTATAGTTTAAAGAAAAAATGTCAAAATTTTCGAAAATTCAAAAACTGCAAAAGTATTTTCTAGAGACTGTGTCCGGGATTTATAATGCAAAAAATCCGGTCTAAATCTAAAATTTCAAAATTGTGTTAAATGTTTGCAGTTTTAATATATTTTTCAAATTTAATTTGTAGTAAAAACACCAAGATTATAGCATTCAAATTTACAATCGGGCATTTTGGATTTAGGGCAGATTCTTTGCATTAGAAAACCTGGACACACATTCCATACTGGATTTATATGCTGTTTTGAAGACACAACATTTTTTGTATTTTCATAAGTAATGCCACGAGTGAATTTATCTAGACTATTTAACTCATGTCACAAATGCTAGTCAATGACCAATCACGTTTCAATGAATGTTGTTGTACAACCAATGACAGTCGTGTTTCACTTCGCTCTTTATCGATTTCTCTTTATCAGCTCCTGCTTTTGTGATAAAGAAAGATCCTCCTTTTTAATGTTCTCAACAGGTCAAAGCATTATTTTTCTCCAACAAATACATTGAATATAGCAAATAATGAAAAGATTCCTTGATTTTACTGAGTGGTTTACTAAAAAAATAAATGAATAACCCGTTATGTTGATTATGATATATAGTTTGATGGGTTTCATTATTTCTCCACTTGGGTGCACTCTTACAATATTGCGATCTTACTTGGCAATAAATAATATGATCAAGGTGCAGTGAATGAACATAACCTCACATTTCTGATTTGTTTTCAAACATCGCCGTTTACATTAAATATATAAATATTTTAAAATAACTATAGTTAAACAATGATTTGTGAGTAAACAGCTTAATTTTGTTCGTTAAATAGTCCTAACAAATGCCACTCTTGATTTCCAAATTATCTAGATAAATTCACGACTCGCGAAATATCGATAGTTTGGAAATCACTCGTGGCATTACTTATGAGAATTTGGAAATCAGGAGTGCCATTTGTTAGGACTATTTAACAAATACAATTAAGATGTTTACTCACAATAACTACAGTTATTTTAAAATATTTATATATTTAATGTAAACGGCGATGTTTGAAAACAAATGAGAAACGATTGGTACGCTTCATTTGCTTCTTTTGATCGTCACTGCAACCAGATCATATTATTTATTGCCAAAGGAACGCAATGTTGTAATAGGTATTAATTAATTTCCGATGTCCTATGATGTAAATATGTCAATTATATTTTTCTGCAACGTCATTTCCTGTAAAATTATTCGTTTAAGAAAGTGCAAACAATGGTTTCTTATTTTTTTTGTGGTATAATCAATTGTTACAAATGTTTTTATATTATCTGTTTCTGTTGACATTCATGCACTATATATATATATATATATATATATACACAAATACAATCTGGTAGCCGTATTTCTTAGGGGGTAGGTCACTGCAAAATAATGCTATGACCTATCTTAAAAAGGAGGTGCTTTCTTTATTACGATAAACTTTAGATGGTAAATGCTAGGCGAAACACGACTGTGATTGGTTGTAAATAAAAATCATTGAAATGTGATTGGTCATTGACTCCCATTTAGGGCATGAGTTAAATAGTCAGTAAAAACACACAAGACTATAGCCTTGGAATAATGATTGGGAAATTTGTGATTTTGGCAAGATTTTTTGCAATAGAAATCTCGGGCTCGCCCAGTATGCAGAATTTACGTTGTTTTCAAGATTTCAAAAATTTTGACTTTTTATAGAAACACCAAGACTTTATAACCTTGGAATATATAATCGGTAAATTTAGGATTTAGACTGGGCAATACAAATCCAGTAAACTGAATTTTATGATATAAAAATGTTGACCCTTTTAGTAAGAGCATCAAGGCCGTATGTCTTCTTCTTGTTCCTTCCAAGTATTGGGCCAAGGCCTGTTATGATCCTACAGAAAATTTTCCCCTCCAGCGTTTCATAGGACGGCCCAGTGATCTTCGTCTTCTTGGTATATAATTACAAACAGCTTTGGGGATCCGATTTGAACTCATTCTTTCTATATGGTGTTTCCAATTTAGTTGGTACTGTTTAATATATTCCAAAATTGGCGTAGTCTTCAAATTCTTTTAAGATATCGGTGTTTCTTTTCCGATCCCATCTGGTGTAACCCGCTGTTCTGCGCATGAATCTCATTTCACAAGCCGTTATTCTGATTTCATGTTGTCTTTTTAGTGTCCATGCTTCACTACCATAGGTCAACCAACACTGGTCTAGCCAAAGTGTTATATAAACGTAATCTGGTGTTTTTTTGTACAAGGGATGGTTTCATACCGGAAGAAGGCTGCATGTAAGCCTTGGAATGTACAATCGTGGAATTTGGGATGTTGAAAGAATTCTTTGCATAATAAATTTGGGTCACGCACTATAGACTGTATTCTTGTAGTTTTCAAGATTTCGAATTTTTTGACATTTTTAGTACAGCACTTAGACTATAGCTTCAGAATAAACAATAGGGAAATTTCGGAAGTAGGCCGTATATTTTGCATTAGAAATCCCGGCAAGAGGGTACCCGCCTCAACTAATAGAAGGAATAAAAAGTCTTTATAATGGCACGAAAATTATCCTTAATTTAGATAATTATTCCCGAGAAGAAATTGTAATAAATCAAGGAGTTCGACAAGGGTGTACATTATCACCTACATTGTTTAATATACATTTTGACGAGGTTATACGAAAATGGAAAAAATCAATTCCATTAGGAATACAAATTAATAAGGAAATGTATAAGAATATTTTAATGTATGCAGACTATCTGATAATTATACAGAAGTCAGAGGATGATTTACAAAGAGCCATTTACATGTTGAATGAATTAGGACTCTATTATAATCTCAAAGTCTCAACTTCAAAAACTAAAATTATGGCTTTTCAGGGCAAAAGTGCCAGTCAGAGCAAAAATAGTAATCAATAATGAAATAATAGAACAGATAGCACACTTTAACTATCTTGGTTCAGATATAACATAGGCCTAGCTACGATTGGGATGTATACATAATAATTAAACCGATATCAAATGATGTGTGGCACCATAAGAAGAACCCTCCGAAAGACTCGAAGAGAAACTCAGCTCAGGTTTTATAAAATTATGGCTGTTCCTGTTCTTTTATATGGATCTGAATCTTGGGTACTTACAAAAAAAGATATCTCACACATTCAAGCCACTGAAATGAAATTTTTTAAGATCCGTAAAAGGATGTACACGCATGGATAGATTACACAATGAATCAATAAGAAATGAACTGGAGATATTTTCAATAGTTGATAAACTAGAAGAGCACAAATACCAATGGAAAGAACATTTAGACAGAATGGACAATACAAGATTACCCAAAAAGATCAACACCTACAAACCACATGGAAAAATATCTTTGGGACGGCCAAGGAAACGATGGACTTGAAACCGGAATAGGTCGCATTGACCTAATCCTGGAAAGGAAGAAGAAGTAGAAGAAGAAATCCCGACACATCCTGTAGAATAAATTGTTTTTCCAATTTTAAATATTTCGAAAATGTCAACTTTTTTTCAATTTTAAACATTTCTAAAACCTTTTAGTAAAAATACCGAATTTCCTTGGAATATACAATTAGGAAATTTGTGATGTTGGCCAGTTTTTTGCATTAGAAATCCCAGACACACTCTGTACATTGAATTTACGTAATTTTCAAAATATCAAAAATGTTGAAATTATTTGTAAAAAACTACACGGAAATTGCCTTGGAATATACATTCGGTAAATTTGGGATGTAGGCCCAATTTTAGCATTATAAATCCCAATAGCACGCTGAAAAGTGAATTTTTGAACTTTTCAAATTTTCAAAAACTCTGGTTTTTTAGTAAAAACACCAGATTTGGAATACATAATTGGGATATTTGGGAATTTGGAAAATGCTGAATGATAATGAAGCGCCAGGAGAGTCCTTGAAACTAAACTTAACCTAAATCTAGACTATGGGAGGCCACAATAATAATTTCCTTTAAGAAAAAAATTGCCTGTGATCTGACCAGGAATTTAACCCGGGACCAATGAACTGCAGTCAGAAACAGAGCACTATCCTATCAGGATGGTCTGCTATTATTTATGATTTCTTCTTACCTCACACTTCCATGTTTTTTTTAAACACAGCACTGCAGTATCGGCAACCCATTGTCACCATCGTCAACTGTTTTCACGACTGTCAATTTTTTTCTTTTGCCGGTAATCATCCAAACTGCCATCTAGTGTTCTTTTGAAGGAATTACTCTCCAAACTGCCATCTGGTGTTCTTTTGAAGGAATTACTCTCCAAACTGCCATCTGGTGTTCTTTTGAATGAATCATTTTCTAAACTGCCATCTGTTGTATTTTTGAAGAACTTTATAATCAAGCTCGGTTCGTCCGGAATCTCAAAGTTCATGGTTCTAGTATGGTTTTTTTAAATATATTTTTTTTTCCCAAACTGTTAAATCCAAAGGTTTAGATAGATGTTTCAAAAGTTTTGCTTCTTTTTCAATCCTATGATGCTCTAATAAACTATGTGCTGCTATAGCTGATTTTTCAATTTCTCCATTCTTTATGTTTCTGAAGTGTTCTTTTTTATGAGTTTCCAAGTTCCTAGTGTTACTAGAACACAAAAAATGAAGACATCTTGGAAGAATTACACCTGGAATCTTTAGAAAACAAAATTTCTGATTATAAGTCAAGATGGATGCAACATGCTCATCGAATGGAAGATCACAGGATACCCAAACAAATGTTAAGATATCAACCTGCAGGAAGAAGAAGACCAGGACGTCTGCTAAACAGACTTTTGGATGCTGTTTCTCTTGAGGCCGAAACAGGTCAACAAATGGCCTAAGTTTGTGAATGTACTATGATGATGATGAAATTTAATTTAGTTTTAAGAATTATTTGTAAAGAAAAATAGACTACTCGCAGTGAGATTGCATGCTCAATGACAAATGCAAGATAACTGGTACAATTGTGCATAATATACTGAATTTTGCATTTTTTAGCTCACTTTTTAGTCAGTCAATAATAGTGATGCTTGCATCTGACATAGCGCAATCTCTTACCGGCAAGAGTGGACTACCACAGGTGATCAAGAAGTCATCTCCATGCTAAGTCATGCATGTAAAAGGCACTTAAAATCACAATCGGAATTTTTGCTTGTCAGCATGATTGAAAGTACTCTATCATCAATGCTTATAGTGGGGACTAGCAATAGATTTAAAATGCAGTGAAATCTTGTAACATGATGCAAACAAAATTTTATAATTGAATTATTAGCACAATCTAGAAATGTGTTAAAGAAATTGAAAGTTAATAACAAATGAGAGAAATGTTGAAGAATTGAAATATCTAGAAACAATAACTACAAACAGGAATGAGGTGCAGAAGGAAATTAGATATAGGCTTAACACTAGGAAAGCTTGCTATTATGCAATACAAGGACCTCTTTTCATCCCAAATTCTCTCGAAAAAACATTCAATCAAAAAATTAATAAAATAGCTATTCTTCTAGTTATATTATATGGATGCAAATCATAGTTTCTTATTTTAAGAGAGGAGAAAATATTGAATATTCAAGAATAAATTTCTTAGGAAAATATATGAACCAAAAAGAAATGAACAGACAGGCAAATAGAGAAAACTACATAACAGTGAGCTACATGATCTTTCTAGGAAACAAGATTATAATAAGAACAGTTAAGTCTCATAGACTTCAATGAACATGTAATGTGGCACAGTTGGGGAATGAAACAGGGACATGGAAACTTCTTGTAGAAAAACCAGAGGGAAATCACCCAGTAGGTAGACCAAGAATGAGATGGGGAAAATAGCATTAACCATAATTTGAGGAAGGTTAAATAAGGGGAATGATTGGAAAACATTAACTAAGGATAGGGATATATGAAGAGCTTATGTCCATTGGCCATGAAGCTCTGGATTTCATACTGCCAGTGAGTTACTTAGTTATAGCACCCTAGTATGTATTGGGGAACTGCCACTGTCTGAGAATTTAATCCAAGACAGAAATATCAATAAAGATGTTTATATATTGAACAAGTTTATTTACAAATTATCCCTCTTTTTCTCATTTTTTCATTACATAATATATAGACAACAGACTATTACCAAGAAAAAGTCATTTAATAGTTCAATAATGCACAATAAATCACAAAATAGTTATGTAGAATGCAATAAATCATAACCCGAAAATGTTACATTTGAATGATAACCGGACACAACAGGATAACCAACTTACAGGAATACAAAACACTAATCGACAGTATTATTCTTAAAAATAAATAATCAAAATATTTATTAATTAAATAAAAATAAAATGTAGTTTTATTTGATTTTCATATTTATTATATAATTCAGTGACAGCTGTTTCGGTACACTGTATGTTCTTCAGACATGTTAACAACTTATGAATTGTGTTCCAAGTGATCTAAGCAACAATACAACAATATTTTTTTTAATTTTTAAGTTTAACAAAGGGGATTCATTCAAATCAAGTTGAGAATTTAACAGTTTTTTACTACTTTTAAATTTATTAATTTCTACAGCCTCCAAAAGATCTAACTTCTTACCCTTATCACAAATATGTAAAATTTCAAAATTTGGATCGAAACAATGATTAAATTGGAATAGGTGGTTAGCATATTTTGAATTTTCATATAATATATTTGCATATAATGGAAATTTAGAAAATTCAAAATATGCTAACCACCTATTCCAATTTAATCATTGTTTCGATCCAAATTTTGAAATTTTACATATTTGTGATAAGGGTAAGAAGTTAGATCTTTTGGAGGCTGTAGAAATTAATAAATTTAAAAGTAGTAAAAAACTGTTAAATTCTCAACTTGATTTGAATGAATCCCCTTTGTTAAACTTAAAAATTAAAAAAAATATTGTTGTATTGTTGCTTAGATCACTTGGAACACAATTCATAAGTTGTTAACATGTCTGAAGAACATACAGTGTACCGAAACAGCTGTCACTGAATTATATAATAAATATGAAAATGAAATAAAACTATGTTTTATTTTTATTTAATTAATAAATATGGATTTTCATCAAGTAAACACCAACTCGATTGATTAATCAAAATATTTCATACTAACTATATATTTTTTCCTTTTGTGTAGCATATGTTATAGATTAGTTCAATTATAAATTGGATAAGTATATACAGTAAGTATATGGTGGAAATATGAATAAACATGTTGGCAAAAATGTCAGTGACAGAAGATGTAATCAAAATTAATTGAGAAATATTGATATAGTTACAGATTTGTGTTCTGACTTCCATTCCATGATTCATAGACTGTCATGCATTCTCATACTGATTTTGTGTTTGAAAAACCTGAATGAAGGGAGGCTTTGTCCCTCTCAACTATAAATCTGTTCAAGAAACCATGAAACACTAAAATATGCTAAACTCAGACTTTGCTATATTGAAAATAACTCAAAACAGGAGTTACTGAACTGAATTAACATTATTTAAACATTGAATGAAATAGGAGTTAATAGACTGGATCACCAAAGGAACACTACTATCAGAGGAAAACTTGGAGTAGCAAGTTTAAATGAAGATATCCAAAGATACCAACAAGAATGGAAAAATCATCTGAGAAGAATGGCAAGAAATAGACTTCCAAAATTGGCATTCCAATATACCCCAACTGGACATAGGGACCAAGGAAGACCAAAACATCGGTGGAAAGATCAAGACCATCTTCGCTAGGTTTACCGTACAGGCCACATGGCCTAAAACGAATTTGTTCATGATGATGATGATGATGATGATGAAATAATAGTTCAGAGACTTGTTCTTGGTAATAATCATTCAACAAAAGACAAATGTTTTAAGTGATTTAATGTTATTAAACCAAGGTATGAAAGTGGTTCTGATTGGTTATTTTATGTAATTACTAGGTCTAGGATTCTTATCATTTAGCACTTTTTGCAAGCGATAAAACAATTCCTAAGTGTATATAAATATATTACATTAAAAAGTAATCAGTTAGCATGCTATGTTAGAGTTTTTTCAACTTCTTTTTAATTTAAGCATATTTCATAATAAATACATTTCATTAACAATTTTTATCATTATTTAGCTTCCAATAAATTTTCAGTTCACAACATACCAAACTTTCTTTATTTATTTATTTTTATGATTTGCATTGTTGACATCACATAACTCTGTAATATTTAATTTTAGGAAGTGATATTTTGAGATTATTTCAATTATTTTATTTTTAGTCTGATTATCTTACCTCAACAATAATGTAATAACTCTGTAAACCTATCTCCCATCAATTTGAAAATTAATTTTCCTACATGAATAAAACTTAAGGATTTACTTCTTCTTCTTCTTCTTCATCCAACCAAGTCTTAGGCCTATAGGTCTGTTATGATCTCACTGATGAATTTTGTATCCAGCATTTCCTTGGACAGCCCTGTTGGACAATAACAAAGTATTGCCTTGGGAACTCTATCTGAACTCATTCGTCACAAATGATTCATCCAGTTGTTCTGGTATCTATATATATGTATTCAATGACCGGTTCTAAACATAGTTCCTTCAAGACATCATCATTACATTTGTGATCCCATTTGGATTTATTTACTTATGATCATAAAACAGTGTTCAGAGCATTTGCTTGAAAGCAAAAGAAAAAAAAATGTGAGCATTTGTGTTGAAGAGTATATTAATTTCCATCTCATATTCTTACCTTTTCCTTCTAAGTCACAAGCAAGTAGTTCAAAACAGTAATATCAGCAGTTACGTGAATCTTACTTACATTGTTGGTGCCCTTCGTTGAACCAGTAGCATATGTTTTCATTCATTGACTGTGTTCATTTCATATTTTTGTCAATTACAATCTTGCTATCTTTTTTTTTTCTTTCTACATCTCAGTGCAGCCGGAAATTTCAGGTGTTTGTGCATGACATCTTGTTAATATTTTATTTTAGAAAATGATATTTTGAGGTTATTTTAATTAAATTATTTTTAGTCTGTTCATCTTACCTCAATATTGATTTGTTCTTGAACATGTTTTGATTATATCATAATCAACATCAGCATCTTGCCCAGACTGGTTGAATTTATGTTGCACACCCTGGATGTCAGCTCCATTCTGTGGTTGGCTAAAGAACCTCCAAACAAGGTCACGCTCCGTCGGTATTTCAAAATTCATAACTCTGTTGTTTTTGTTCTTCTGAATATAGATTTTTTCCCAAATAGTCAGCTCTTTTGTATTTTCTAACTGTTTTAATAATTTAGTGTCCAAATTTATTTTATGTTTTTCAGACCAAACATGAGAAGCAACTGCAGATTTTTCTATTTCCCCATTTTTAATATTTCTTATGTGTTCTTTGGTTCTAATATTTAGGTTTCTTTTTGTTTTCCTATATATATATATATATATCTTTTCACAACCCTTACATTCAATTTGATATATTCCTGATTTTTTATTTTTATCAGTTTTTTTTATTATTGTTGGTTTTTATTAGTTTATTTAAACTGTATTTATTTTTCGGTGCTAATTTAATATTAAACTTCTCAAATATCTTTTGGAATTTATTGTGTACCCAAGGGTGATATGTGGATTTCCTATATTTTTCATAGGTGGTTTTTCTTTTTCAAGAATACTTCATAATAGAATTATGAATGTAAAAAAGGATATTGTACAAGAGATTAAAGGTGCCAAAAAGTGGACTTGTGCACTTATGAAAGTCATGGCTTCAATTGGAAGATAGTGGTTAGGAACAGAGAAGATTGGAAAAAGATTGGAGGCCAGGGCCCAGATGGATGGATGGATGGATGGATCTTTTAGCTGATTATCCTTGGCTTCTGCATCTTGGGTTATAATTCAAAATTTTATGAGTCACTTTGAAAACAATAAAAAAATTTAGATAATATAAAGATAAAACATACATTTTTTTTTAAATTTGTATGATAGATATAGAAACAAGATATAACTAGAGTGTAGGATTTATTACTGTGCATTGTTATATCAAACTATATTCTAATCTTACTTCTATACTTAAGATGCTCTAACTAAAAAGTGGAAATAAAAAAGACAAACACTTGTTTACTAACTTTTAATAAATAAAAATCAACTGAAATCAATTAATTCAATTACTGCATCACTTTTTTAGTTAGAACATCTTGAGTAATGTGAATTTTATACAACTTTAGGGTAATTTGGACAATTTTAGTTCATAAATGCATCATTTTAGGGCATGAAAATCCTTATCCTAGTAATTATGAATATAGACTAGTCAGATTTTAGTTTATCATACAGTATTTTAAAAGAGCTAATAATGTTATATTACAAAAGTATTAGTGGTTCCAATTAATGGAACAGTTAATGTTCACAGTAATAAGAGAGCATACAAAATATAAAGCTTTGTTCTTCTATAATTAACAATACACTCTCCAAGTAAAAATTATGTTACAATGATAAGTTCTGGTTATTACATGGCAAGAATCATATGCCAAAATCACTTGAATTTTTTAACAAAATGTAATATTATCTTGTTATCTTTCATTATTGTCTTAGAATACCAATAATATTAAAATTCAACACAAATGTTTTCCACAAATTTAAAGGTTTACTGGCCTCATTCATTAGCTTAACATTGGTATACGCTTTTGAGCATTTCATTGTTGCTGGCAGCAAATACACTAACAGTTAATAAACTGATTGTGATTGTTATTTGAAACCATCAAAATTCAAGTAGTATAAACTGGATATTTGAAGTGTTAATGCTTTCATAATACAAGTAATCTAAATTACATTTTCATTTGTATCTGTGTTGTATTAATAATCTAGATTAGAGGTTAAAATTTAAAATAAGTTTCTTTTTACCTCATCTATACCTGGATATAAGGTGAAGTAAAAAGAATTTTATTTAAAATTTTTAATTAAATCTCATAGTGATATTTCCTATATAACTTCAACAGAATAGAGGTTTCCAAACTTTTTGCTCTTGTGGTTTCCCTCAATCACCAATTTTTAATAGTCTCCCTCGTCAAAAGTGAAATACAGTATGTGAACATAGAAAATACATGTGTCCCTAAAAGAAAGAGTATGACCATGATAAAATATTAATCATTAACAGAAATATGTATCATTAGTAGGCCTGCTGGTGATCTACACTTTTCTTAAAATTATTAGCCGATGTCAGGCTAATCATGTGATAAGAAATATATTCATAATAATAGAAGGATTTAATAAATATAATTATACTATTATTTATATATATATATATATATATATATATATATATATTTATATATATATACTTTTTATACCATTCATAAAATAGAGAAAAGTACTTAGTTATTTTGATAAATGTTTATTTGTGCATAATTAAGTATATGTTTATTTGTAATATAATATACAAACTATATAACATTTTTAGGACTTTTTTAAATTTCTCACACCTCCTCTGAAAAACTTTGAAACCTTTCCAGAAGGCATATTGTATAGTTTGTAAATATTGAAACTATCTGAATACCCAGCATTGTTCCGGCATTCATTTACCCCATTGTGCTTGTTAATAATCAGCTTAGTAATCCCAAAACTATGGATTCAATACTAATCTCTATTATTTTGGACATTCTATCTTCAATGCTCTCAACCCCCTAGATTTAAACGGCATCGGGAACTCGGGGTCATCAGATTTTAAGATTACCACTATACCACTATTTTTTTAAACTCCATTGGATTAGCGTGGATGTGACTCAAACATAAACTGAAAGAAAGAAAATGTGTTTCCCTCATCATGTGTCTGTTTGCAGAGTTTTGGGTAATTCAATGGAAAATATTGATAGGGAATTGTGAAAAAAATGTGTGCATCATACCATAAAAACAGAAAGAAGATGCATGTCACAACCCATATAAATAGATGATGGTTAGACTGTGGTAATGACAGCAGCACTGAAGACAAATAAATATAACAGCAGTGCTTCTCATTTCCAAGATACAGATGTATTTTAATAATTAAATAGTTGACAGCTATCGATTGCTGGCAGTTAGCATTGATAAAAACAGAGCACACACGTTTGTCAAGCCGAATGTTAATCTAATGAATGGGAGAAAAATAAATATCTTTTCTTAGAATATATGTAGGTAATAACAAAATGTTTTCATAGTTTATGCATTAATTGAAACTTGATCTCCTTGAGAAAGAAGAAAAATGTTTGTAAGAAAATGCAATGAAACAATTGTTTAAACATTGAATAATACGTAAATCAGTACATTTTTGGAAATTTTTATTTCAGAATAGTTAATTTGGATTTTTTGCACAGGTATTTTATTTTACCATTATTTCAATACTGCCAATGCTAGAATTGGATTATGCTCATAGCAATTTTACTTAAACTAACAAAAATCACTCATCCTAACCTTTAATTATTCAGCAACTTTTTGGTAACTGATAATTCCACTGGTTGATTAGGGTGAGTTATTTTCAATTTATTTTTAACTTTAATAGGAATTAATCACTATGAGGTTTAATTTATGGTAAAATTTATATTGAAAAACGAAAAGAAATTTGAAAACAAGGGTGAAAGAACATCTTAGAAACATCAAAAATGGAGAAGTGGAAAAGTCAGCAGTAGCTGCTCAGTCTGAAAAACATTTAATTGAATCAAAAGCCAGTCTAATTAAACAAATAGACAAACAAAAGGAACTCACGGTTTGGGAAAAGATCCACATTCAGAAAAAAAAAAAAGTAAAACTTATGAACATCGAAATTCCTGCAAATTTTGACCTGATCCAGAGGTTCATCGGTCCACCAACAGAGGGAAGAAGAAGTGTTTCTTCCAATCGACATAACATCAGTCGCCAAGAAGGTGCTGAAGATGAGACCTTTGTGATCTCGAAATCGCGATCTACTTAGAAAATTTATATGAGGAGAGCTAACAAACATTTAATTTCACCATGAGTTATTTTTGTTAGCTTTTTAAAGAGCCAGTGATCGACTGTATTATTATTTTATGTTGGCACTGCTGTTTCATTTGTGTTGAGTATTAATATAACCATTATCGTAAAAACATAAATAATCAAGAATAAAAATAAATTAACAATTAAGTCTGCATAAGAGAGGCCATGCACTCAACTATCGCCAAAAATCTTGATTTGTTTGTTATATTTCCTCACGATATTGGATGAGTACTGTCCAATACACTGACCAATATTCCATGAAAAAATGTATTCCTGTTAAACTAATAATATATAAAATGGTGATTCTTCCAGTTAAATTAATTGGACACAGAACATGGGCTCTTACTTTAAGGGTGGAGAAAAAATTTCTAATATTTGAGAATTACATTCTTAGGAAAATTTTTGGACCAAAGAGAGATAAACAGAGAGACAAATTGAAAAAAACTACATAACAGTGTGCTACACTATCTGTATGGGAAAGGAGGTGTAATGTCCGTCGTGACGTAGTCGGTAGAGTCCCTACCTTCCACTCTGGCGACCTGGGTTTGATTCCCGGCGGGGTAAGGGATTTTTAATCTCCACCTTGGGTCTGGGTGTGTGTCCTGTCCCACCATTAACGCTCAACTGAGTGCACATTTCCTAATAAAAAAAAAGAAAAAAAAAAGGAGGTGTAATATGAATGTTTAAGTTTCATAAACTGTGATGGACACATGGCACAAATCATGATTTATTGTAAATCAATATTTACATAGAAAATGATTGGAAAATATTAGTTCACATTAAGGGAAGTACAGAGAACTTATATCCACGCAGGGATGAACCTTCAGGTTTGAAAATGCCACTGAATTAGATAGTTAGTTACCTCTGCACCAAGGACTGCTCAGCCATGTACAAAATGCAGATAGATGTGTCTTTGACTTTTTTTTTTTTGGTCCAAAAATATAATTTTGAGTAGATTTGGCAGATAACTTTGAAAAACAAGTAAAATATGGATTATAAAAAAGAAGATGGTCTTAATAAAATGAAGTACATTATTTCTCATACAACAATTCTTGTGAGTGATTTTTCTATCTTTTCATGGATTTTCTTTCAAATGTGAGACAAATTCCAGGAAATTCAACTCGCTTAACTTCTGGACATTGTTTAAAAAAATCAACTCATCTTTAGGGCATACAAATACAGAAGGAATATAAGCTGCTTCAATAATATATTAACTTCATTGCAGGGTTGTCAGACTGCTTGAATGCAGAGACTTAGCTCCACTTCAATGTATGTACACCAAACTCAGAGATTTCTATGTACAGCCTTTGAAAAAAATTATGGCACAACTCTTGACAATGGAAAATTAAGAGTTTTGAAGAGCGATTCACACCAGTGCGTTGTTACACGTACTGACTCGTTTGAGTATAAAGGTGATGGCGTAAGTCTCTCCCCGTGCAATATTTTATCATTCGCTTCAGTGGAGTAGTCGGTAAGATCTTCTCTTCCGACGATGCAGGCCCACATTCAATCCTGGCAAGGAATATTTTTTTTAATTAAGTCGTTAATTTTCATAATGCCTACATGTTACCAGGCTTCGTTACCCATATATAAATATATTTGTATATATAGAGAAAAAATTAATTAAAGGAAACAGCATATATATATATATATAAAATGTATAACGATTATAACATCTCATTACTTTGTTTACAAAACACAAGGCATGACAAAATATTTATTTCCACTACTAATACAAAATGCAATTTAATAATTTAAATTAAGTGAAGATAATTTCTAATTTCATTTTACAAGTAAGTCCTGGAATATTGCATCACTTCATACAGGCAATTCTTAGCAGGGACGGTTGTGATCTAGTGAAGTAGCTTCTGTTTCCCATGTATAAGGTCACGTGTTCGATCCTGCTGTCATGCTTTTCTTCTCTCTCTTGTCCTTATTTCAATTAATTTTCTTTCTTTTGTTTCATTTGTTTTGCTTTGTTTTATTTTCAGTATTTACCGCACTACTTATTTATGCAAAATTATTTTCCATTGCACGACACACAATGAAATAAAATGGATTTTAGTTTATCAAATAAAGGTATACTTGTGAACCAAATAGCTGATCTCTGATCATGCGCAGTGGCTTCGTTCTGAGACTAGAAAATTATTACAAAGGCTGTACATTAAATATCACACTAGCTTGTGTACTCTGCATGCAACACTTTTCCCTTCAGTGCGTCACTGATGCTGGATTTAAAAAAGACATTCAGTGGATTCCAGAAAATAAGTCTTAATAACGACTCCAGTTTTACAAATTTTTGAGTTTTCTAAACAACCATAAAAACTGAAATCCCCTGCTGTTAATTGCAAAAACAAAAATCTCAACTATGGCCGTGATTATACAAAAATTTCTGTGGATTTTGAGTTACGTTTATAGTTGTTACCTGACAATTATAAACTGAAAAACTGCATTTGCAGTTTAGACTATTTTCTGCAATCCACAGATTGACACATAGGGAATTACTAAAGATCAGTTTTAAAGGACCTTATACTGATTAATAAAAGACAATATTGAAACAAAGTTTACTGAATTGTTATTTGTTGTAATTACACTTTCAAACTTCTGTTTTTAAACACAATTAAAATCCGACTGAGTGGTAGTGTATTTTCTTCATAAATATGAAACTTGCTTGCTACAATAAATAATCAATTTAGTGTATCTGACATTATTAGAGGTACATACCAACCAACAATTAATTCTTGAGAAGTCAGTTTCAAAATTTTTATTTCTCTTCAGTGATGTACTTTAAAATTTAATTAGTGAAAGATTTAAATTACTGCAGAGTTAAATATAAATTCTTCTTAGGAAATGTATTTAATTTGCATTAGATTCTTAAGCCAACTTCATCTAATTTCAACTTAATTCCCTCTAAAATTGTAGGCCCAATATCTGTAGGGAATGATATTATCTAGTATTAAAAAGCAACTTATTGCTTTTATTAAATAAAGTAATAGATAAAGAAAATCACCGCATCTTTATTACTGTACATAACAGGCTTTCTATAGAGACATTATTATAACATGATGCAAGAAAATGGCAGGTAACTGATTTCCTGTGCTTTATGTAAGGCATGGGCTGTTAGAGGTCACATTTTTGAGCCAACAAATGACATTCAATAAAGTTACAAGTGTTACAAAATATTTAATTCAGTAATTATTCAAGTGTATAAAGTTTAGTAATTAGAGTATATTTAAATAATGTGTTCCAAATTCTCATTGTGTGTGTATATATTTGCACAATATGTGCATAAAAATCGAAAGATCATATGTGAAAAAGAGATGTAATTTTGGTACAAGAATAATACAAAAAAAAACAGAATAGAACATAAACTTCAAAAAAATTCACTTACCATCCATTAAAACACCACAAGTTCCAGAAAATGTTTTAAAAGTTTAACATTAGATTGGCTCCGAACAATGAATACAACCTAAATAAGATAATTAAAACCAACAAAAATGAGAAAATTGAAGAAGAAAACAAATCAGGAATATATCAGATCAAATGCAAGGATTGTGACAAAATCTATATAGGAAAAACAAAAAGAAATTAAAAACAAGAGTGAAAGAACATCTTAAAAATGTCAAAAAGGGTGAAGTGGACAAGTCAGCAGTAGCAGTCCATGCTCGGTCTGAAAAACATTTAATTGATACAAAAGCTAGTCTAATCAAACACACAGATAAACAGAAAGAACTCACAGTCTGGGTAAAAATCCACATCCAAAAAATAACAAGAAAGAAAAACTCATGAATTTCGAAACTCCCGCAAATTTTGTTTTGATCCAGAGGTTCATTGGTCCATCAAAAGAAGGAAGAAGAAACCCACCAAGAAACGACATAACACCGGTCGATGAGAGGCTACTGATGATGGACATATAGCTCCGAAACTGCAGTCTAGAAGAATAAAGGATATTAGGTGAGGTATCAAAAATATTAATTTAATTCTTACAAGAATAATAATTAATAAATTAATAAATTAATGAAGTACGGATCTAACACCCTGTGGCATTTATTTTGGAGAACAGTATGAGTTTAGGGTTCATTGGAAAATCTTTATTCTACAGATGAAATATATATATGAAACTATATACGAGAAGAAACTGTGGCTATCAATGTTGCAGATCAGAGTATAGTTCATTCATTTACACAAGATGTCAGTTGTGTGTGACAGAAAATGGGGGCCAAATTATTGAACATTTATTGTTACTACTGTTACATATTGTGGAAGTGTTCAAGAGAAGGTTACATATATTGACTTAGGCTTTCACGGCCGGAGTTACTATGATGATCTTGTAGAAGATTTCCGGGCTGTTGGCCGTGGTCTTGAGGCTTGTAGTTCCCCGACGCAGTCTCTGGCGGGGAACTACAAACCTCAAGACCACGGCCAGCAGCCCGGAAATCTTCTACAAGATCATCATGGTTACATACTTGCCAGGAACCATGCTAGCAGTGGGCCATTTTCTCGCATCATGTTATAATAATGTCTCTGTAGTTGGTTTTAGAAACTTCTTGCTGTAAAACACTATGTTAATTGCAAAAACAAAGCCTGAAAGACAAAAGTGATATATAATTTTTTTTATTTTTTACAAGATAATTATAAAAATCTGAAAATACATGATAATTGTTATAAAACCACGGAGATAGTTTAGACTTTGTTTTTACAAAGTTTTAGATTGTTTAATAGGGAGATGTCGATCTACCAAAACAGTGAAAATAATGTTACATCTGTTGTCCAAACTTAGTTTACATGATGACACATGGCATAGCACAACATAGAGGAAGACAAACTGGAACCACAGCTGCACCTCCTGAACTACTGCTCTTGCTCTTGCTTTCTTTTGCATACTCATATTCATACCTCCCACTTGCTTTCTTTCCACTAGCCTGAAATCAAATAAAATGTTAAAAAAATCTGACGTGCCGAGGCTATATATATTAAAGAAATTCCTTAGCAAATCAAATGTAAAATCTGATTTTGGTGCTTTATGAAATATATATATATATATATATATATATATATATATATATACAGCGTGATTCAAAATTGACTTTACAACTTTACAAGCTTATAGAAATTTATTTAGAAGACCTACAGAATTAGTTTAAATGTCATATGATAGCACAACTCATCAAGTTTTGAAGACCTACAGAACTGGTTTAAATGTCATATCATAGCACAACTCGGCACCTGTGAAAGCAGCCATTTTGATATGAACTACGTAGCGCACGCGGTGAGAGAACTAGGTACTATAAAACTATGTCGGTGAAAACTTGATGAGTTGTGCTATCATATGACATTAAAACCAATTCTGTAGGTCTTCTAAATAAATTTCTATAAGCTTGTAAAGTTGTAAAGTCAATTTTGAATCACGGTGTATATATATATATATTATAATTAAATTGTGTATACCAAAATTCTTTGATAGAAAGCAAAAATTGTTAGCATTGGAAATTTTCCACTAAAATTTTAGCTTCAGGTTAACTCAACTCCTGATGATCCTTTCTATACACAATGCAAGAACACATTAAATCTATGTAACATGATCTGACAAAATAGTGTATAAAATTGAAAATAGATCACATGAATGCTATCGATACATAGCTCCAGAACTAGGATTGCCAGAATTCCAGATGGCAAATAAGGAATACTTCAATTTTTTTGCCATATATCGCTAAAATAAAACACCATATCTAGGAATGAATAAGAGTAGAGACCAGGGATGTATTAGGTAATAAATACTGGTGATTATATCTTCGTTTATTCTTGTGTCCACAATCTGGAGATTGAGTTATCGGTGATAATAATAATAGATTAGAGTGGAATATTTATTACAAACTAATAATGTGTTAGTATTTAGATTGAAATGTAGATTCTCAAATACTGCACTTGTCATTTGAAGATGCCATTTGCAGAACAAAATAATACTAAATTTTTGTACTATATCATAGCTGCACTCTTATTAACAATGATACTATTGTCTTAAATGAAAAATTTTAAAAATAAGAAATTTTTTCTAAAAATGGAACAAAATGGAAAAAAAAAAAAAAATCCAGATAAAACCAAATATATGACAACCCTACTCTAAAACCAAAATTTGAAAAGTGCATTAGGCATGATTGGAAAACAAATACACAATATTTAGCCTACTCATATGATAGATGTGCTTCTTTTTTAAGTCCATCGTGAGAGGAAACAATTTTATTGAATGATGTATATATACTGGAAAAAAGTTGGTACTTAACAATATACAGTGGCTATAAGTAGCAACTAAAAAAAAAATATTGATTAATCAATAATTGATAGGAAGTAATACCATAAGATAATTTATCAAGAGACTGACAATCATATAATAAAAACTAAAATGGGAGTAAAAAAATTCTGTACAGGATTATGTATAACAAAAAAGACTGTAATAATATGAACATGTGAAAAGATTGATTGAAGAATGCCTAAGAAAAAAAAGAGTTAGGGTCGAATGTTTGAACGCATTAGACAGTAAAAGGCATTCTCTGCTGAGAAAGTTTTATCCAAATACATTTTGCTTACTCAGAAATCTATTCATGCGATAATAATTGTAAGCTACCTGACGAGGTACCTTAAGATCATAGCTCAAGATAGAAACTTATCGTGAAAATCCCGAAGGGAACCGATGGTAACCAATGTAGTTTGAAACCTTTGCAGCTTTATCCAAGATGTCGGACCTTGAAGACTTCGATCATGTTTTCGATATACGTGGAGAAGAGGAATTTGATAGTCTACCAAAGAATTCAACTGGAAGAACAGGAGAATCGGCGTAATATTGCGTGATGCAGACGTTGTTGTATACGGTATTATTTGCGGGACGCAAGTGTAAATGCATTCCTCTATAGCAGACAAAAATAACGGAAATGGTTTTATTGCTGAGAATTCTGGGTAATTCGTTGCCAATATTACGAAAACGTCAACTTTCATGCATGACCGGTAAGTCGGCCATTAATTCGATCTCAGCAATTGCTCATGGTGAGTCAGCTCACCAGTGATTAGAAGTAATTTGAGTAGAGACTAATGTATTTGCATGCAGCCCTTAGAATAGGTGCTGCCCAAGAGACTGAAGAAAGAAAGAGAGAGAGAGAGAGAGAGAGAGAGAGAGAGAGAGAGAGAGAGAGAGGAGAGAGAGAGAGAGAGAGAGAGAGAGAGAGAGTGCAATGGAGTAAAAGGGAAGACTGGAGAAGAAATCTGATTTCAATACCTTACACACAGAACATTGGGCACTGGAAGATGTTTTTAAATCAGTATTAGATAAATAGGTTTTTAAAGTATGTATTTAAAAATCAACATTGAAATGTTAAAATAAATATGAATGATGACTGATATAGATACATACTTGCATCATTGCCTCCTCTTTCTTAGCAAACAATTCGACTCCAGGTGGGTAATACACAGGAGGGCCAGCGACATTCTTTGTTTTTTGTCTGTCCTTAGCTGCAGCACTGGCTGAAGCAGATGCTGAAGCAGCTGCTGCAGCTTTGGCATTTGGTGTTGGTGTGACCACAGCTATTCCATTGCTACCTTCAGGATAAGTTGGTTGTTGTGGTGTCAAATGTGTTGCTCTTGGTTCAGGGTAGTGATTTGGATGCAGCTATAAAAAAATTATCTTTAATTAAAAAAATTAATTATTAATAGAATATAAATACTATGAATTAGAAACTTTGCACCTCATCTTATAAAATATGATTTTCTCACCTGACATGTTTCGAAAGTCTTTGCTTTCATCCTTAGCTACACTCCAACTATTTTAATATTTCGTTAACACCAGCTTTCCTCCTGTCACCTGGTGTGGGTTAAATGAACTTTGAAAATAGATTTGCTCACTGGGAACTTCAAAATTTGTGGTCCTGTTAGCACTGTTAGCCCGGCTAACACTTACAAAAGTTAGAAATAAATTATTTATTAATTAACCCGTCAGCGTGGAGCGACGTGACATGTATGCAGGTTGAATTCTTCACCAAATGCGGAACGATGTGACATGTACGCTAGCTACACGCACTGCTTTAAACTGTTATTATGATCTTTGTGTTTACATTAACTATTTACCGTTTATATAAATTTTATGTAGAGACTTCAAAGTTTATATTAGTGCATATATTAATTGATGATGGCCCTGTGTTACAAGTTAAAATAATTTTATATTTGCATTTATTCTTGCGGCCTCTGACATCTTTCTTATATTTATAACTTGATAAAGGATTTCTTAGAAAAATAAATTCGCCTTTTTTTTTTTTTTGTAGATTAGCTTGTCTATCAAATTGAGTCTATTTTGAAATCTCTTCATTTTTAATAATAATGTCGCAAAATTCAGTACCGGTACATATAAAGGCCCAACAAAGTTATTTCCGATTTACGCTATAGAAAAGGCGACAACAGTAAATTTTATATATATATATTTCAATTGATGATATCCTTACATTATGGAAATGTAGTTAGTCTACTATTCACTCAGTATCTAAAAGGTAAAGTGGTCCACTTAGGAACTCCTCGAGATATTAGGAGGTTAAGGCTCCCACGTTTTCTAGACTATCGGTACTTGATGTAAACCGGGTACTTATCTCTGTCTGACGGCTCATAACAAGGATATGGTACTCATTTCAGTTAGAGGCTGAGTCAACCCCGGAGTCACAGTGCCTCCTGAAGATTTGGTTCAGTTTAAAAATTCTGGGCCATCGGGACTCGAACCCTAATCTTCCAGCATGTAGCATGTTGATCTTTCATGTACACGCCTCCAGTGAAGCTATTATAGTCATATATCATCAACTGGTTTCAACTTGGAAACCAGAAGAAAGACATTGAAATTTAGGGTTGATGAAGGTCTTTTAGCACAACAGGTCTCTTGTGTAGAAAGACAATTTTTTGAAGGCACACAACCTAAAATAATATTTCCAAAGTGTTAGAAAGACACATTTGGAGAAGGCTGCCCCTCCCCTACAAGAAAGAAGGTCAACGCATAGAAGCAATGTGTTTGTAATAAACATGAACGAAGTAAACACAAGGGGGAAAAAATACTCTTATTGTTGGTGCCCAAGTGTCAAACAGCTGGTTTATGTTTTGAAGATTTATCACACCAATTTTTGAAGTTCATTCTGTTTTTTTTTTTTAAGACCTTTCTCTTTGTGTAAATATTTCGTTGTGTTGTTAGGTAGAGATGGTTCTATGAATTCTTCAAAGAATTCCTAGTGCAATTCACTGTGATACTTATGTAAAAAACTTACAAAGAGGACCTACTTCAACTGTGGCACAACAGCCATAAATAAGTCTGCACATTCAGAGATGTTACGTGAGAACCATAACAAATTTAATGAATTAAATATTATATTAAAGGTTCACCATAAACGAATTGCAAAGCATTTAAATTACTCAAGATATTTCCATTTAAATGCGTTATTGGAATACTGGCACTGAACGGCTGAGTTTAAATACCCGTGATTTTTCCTCCCACATTGCCGTATTGCCGGCCATTTAACTCCACCTGCTCTGAAGGGTTAAATAAAAATAAAACGTAGTTTTATTTGATTTTCATATTTATTATATAATACAGTGACAGCTGTTTCGGTACAATGTATCTTCTTCAAACATGTTGAAGGCTGTACAAATAAATTATTTACTTATGAAGAAGGTACAGTGTACCGAAACAGCTGTCACTGAATTATATAATAAATATGAAAATCAGATAAAACTATGTTTTATTTTTATTTAATTAATAATTATGGCTTTTCATTAAGTAAACACCAACTCAATTGATTAATAAATTATTTGATATTTAATTAAAACGGAGCATAATACCGGGAAAAAAATAAAACGATGCATTGATAATAGTCTAAATATTTCATCATCATCATCCATGCAAGTATTAGGCCGTGTGGTCTGTTACAGTCTCAAATATTTAACTTAGTAATTTAATAATGTACCGTATATTATACGCGTATATAAGCATTACAGTACTACAATGTAGTAAACTTCAGTGTATTTAAATCCACTGTTAGCCGATTTCAAAAGGCTAACATGGAAGGCGACCTCGAGTGTGATTTGCACAGGCGCACTAAGGATGATCGGTAGTACATTCCACTGCTTTACAAGCGACTGAATAGGTTGCTATGTTAGTACTATTGAAATGGCTAACAGAAACCTTTGGAATTGACAGTTTGGGAAAAGATATACATTCAGAAGAATAAATATAAAGCAATGAATTTTGATATCCCCAACAAGAATAATTTGATCTCCAAGTTCATAAAATCGACACCAGATGGCAATTCAGAAGATGATGTTAACAGCAAAATTTTGATAGTTGGAGTTTGACTGAAGATGGAAGTAATACAATACTTTTGAAATCGGTATCGTGAAGACACACAACATTATGAGTTGAGATGTTAAAGCAATTTCTCCAACTCATTCATTAAAATAAATTTAATTGTGGCAGCCATTGTCCAAATGACAATAATTCCTTTAATTTTTTACATTAGGTAATAAAGACTCGATATTCATAAAACTGATCTGGTAGGAACTTTATCTTAAGTAATGCCATGAGTGATTTCCAAATTATTGATAAATTCACAACTCACGAAGTGAGGAGTGAATTTATCTAGAGAATTTGAAAATCAAGAGTGGCATTTGTTAGGACTATTTAACAAATAAAATTAAGCTCTTTACTAAAAAATAATTATTTGAATATAGTTACCGGTGTTTTAAAATAATTACATAGTTAATGTAAACGGCGATGTTTGAAAACAAATTAGAAATGTGAGGTTATGTATATTCACTGCAACTTGATCATATTATTTATTGCCAAATAGGACTGCAATATTGTAAGAATGCACTCTAGTGGAGAAATAATGAAACACATCAAACTATTATAATCAACATTATAGATTAATCATTTATATTTTGAATAAACAACTCAGTAAAATCACTGAATCTATTCATTATTTGCTATATTCAATGTATTTGTTGGAGAAAAATAATGGTCTAACCTGTTCAGAATATTAAAAAAGGAGGAGCTTTCTTTATCACAAAAGCAGGAGCTGATAAAGAGAAATCGATAAAGAGTGACGTGAAACACGACTGTCATTGGTGTAAAACAGAATTCATTGAAACGTGATTGGTCATTGACTACCATTTGCGACATGAGTTAAATAGTCATAAGAAGAGAACATACCTCAGTATCAGAGAAAGATGCCATAAGTTCATCAAGCTTCTTAGGTGGCTCTCCATTGACGTTTGTCACTGGTGTGGGTGATGGAGTTGGGAAAGGCCTCGGAAGTAAAGGTTGTTGCTCTTCTGGTTGTGTTGGGAATTTAGAGCTGGTGCTGTGGCTAGAGTGGCTAGAATACTTGTACGTAATGACTGTTGGGGGTGGTGCTGGCTCTATAAGAGGTTCTTTCTCTCGAGGTGACACATGATATGTTAACATTCTCTCATTGGGAGGCTCAGCAGGTGGATACGGTTGTGATGGTGGATAAGGCTGTCCAGATCCTGGAGGATAAGGCTGACCTGATCCTGGAGGATAAGGCTGACCTGATCCTGGAGGATAAGGCTGACCAGATCCTGGTGGATAAGGCTGACCAGATCCTGGTGGATAAGGCTGACCAGATCCTGGTGGATAAGGCTGACCAGATCCTGGTGGATAAGGCTGACCTGATCCTGGTGGATAAGGCTGACCTGATCCTGGTTGTCCAGGATGTTCATATGTGTAGGTTCTTACTGTTGTTGTGACTTTAGTTCCACCAGGAATGGGCTGAGGAGATGGACTGTAAGGTATTCCAGGAGATGGGGAAGGAGTCATCTCCAATACAGGAGTACCATGATCTGGGTAAGGAGATCTAGATATGGGAGAAGGGGAAGTAGCTCCTGAACGTGGGATGGGTGGCACTGGTGAAGGTGCAGTACCTCCTGAACTGCTGTAATTATAAGTATGAATTGTTGTGACTTTACTGCCTGGCTGATTTGGAAGTGGATCAGGTATAGGTCTCATAGGTGAAGCTCCTCTTCTCTGTACGGGAGGAGATGGGTTTCTGTAACGATCATGCTGAGGAGATGGTGGAATTGGAGTAGAAGATTTTGATGATTCATAATACATCTCCTTTTGGAGTCTTCTATTAGAGGGAGATTTGTCTCGGTATCGGTCAGGTTTTGGAGTGGTACTGCCTTTTGTCTCATAATAAGTCTCCTTCTGTACCACAGAACGATGAGGTACTCTAGGAGAAGGATCAGGATGTCTCATTGGGGAAGGAGAGCGAGTGCGATGTTGAGTTTCAACTGTTCCATAAGTCAGTTCCCGCTGTGCAGATGATGAACGTTTTGGCTGCAGTCTAGGGCTCGCTGGTTCAGTCTGATATCGAACTGGTGAAGGACTAGTACCTCCTCCATCTACAAATGTTCGTTGTTGCTGTACAATTCTTGTGACTTGCTGTAGTTGCCGTTGAGTTGGGGTACTGTGTTCCAGTGGATCCCTGGCAAAAATAAAATAACTCAATGTAAAACAGTAAATAATGTTGCAGCTGAGCACAGCAGAGTGCTAGTAAAAAATTATCTTGGACTTCTATGCTACAGTTTAAAAAAAAGTCTGTCATCCAGGAACTGCATAAATTAAACAAATTCCTCAGAAACTCAAATTTATAGTCTGATTTTGCTAGTTTAAGGAATACATCTTTCTTTTTTTTTACCTTTATCTTTAAATTATTTATTATTTTTTATGGGTTTTAAGCTTTTTTTTATTTCCCTTATTATTTAGTGAACATATTTAAGTAGTCATAAAGTTAAAAGAGGAATTTAACCGCCAATTAAATTGTATGTATCTAATTGAAATATAAAAAATCAAACTTGGTAAACACTAGAGACATTTTTTAATTAGGGCTTTCAGGTAAACCTCCACTTCTAATGGTCAATTTTGGAATTTGAGTCCCAGTGGGGTTAGGATTTTTAAGCTAGACTGAAGCTTCTGGCATCACAATGGCCTTGAGGTTGGCTCAGCTTCTAACAAAAATGAGTTCTAGATGCTTGTTCTGGGGTGAAGATGGTTGTTAACACATAGGCTGACAATCCAGCTGACAACAAATGTTGATTGTAGAAGGGTGAGAATGTTAATCTTCTATTGCTCCAAGAGCCTCCTGCCTGTAATGGGATCACTTTACCTTTTACAATATGTGAAGATGGTTGTTAACACATAGGCTGACAATCCAGCTGACAACAAATGTTGATTGTAGAAGGGTGAGAATGTTAATCTTCTATTGCTCCAAGAGCCTCCTAAAGCCTGTAATGGGATCACTTTACCTTTTACAATATGTAGGGAATTTATATATTAAATTTGGGAATTTTTAACATTATGAGGTTCAATTCATAAGAATTAAATTAATTGTGATTATTTTTATCAAATTGATTGCAAAGATTGCAACAGGATATATATAGGAAAAACAAAAAGGAATTTGGAAACTCGTAAAAAAGAACACTTCAGAAACATAAAGAATGGAGAAATTGAAAAATCAGCTATAGCAGCACATAGTTTATTAGAGCATCATAGGATTGAAAAAGAAGCAAAACTTTTGAAACATCTATCTAAACCTTTAGATTTAACAGTTTGGGAAAAAATATATATTCAATAAAACCATACTAGAACCATGAACTTCGAAATTCCAGATGAACCGAGCTTGATTACAAACTTCTTCAAAAATACAACAGATGGCGGTTTAGAAAATGATTCATTAAAATGAACACCAGATGGCAGTTTAGGAAATAATTCTTTAAAAGAACATCAGATGGCAGTTTAGATAATTATCAACAAAAGTAAAAATTGACAATCATGAAAACAGCTGACGATGATGACAAGAAGTTACCGATACTGCAGTGCTGTATTTAAAGAAATATAGAAGTATGAGGTAAGAAATAATCACAATTAATTTAATTCTTATGTAGGGAATTTATGAACAAAATTTGAACCCAATTTTTAAAATCCTGAAAGTGCTTGGGAATAACTTTGAATTTTCGAACCAAAACAAATTCTTTGCATGAAGTTTGAGAATTTCTAACAAATTTAAAGAAAAAACATAAGAATTTTGTGCTGTTACAAAATTCTTGTAAGCCATCACCCTAGCACAATCCAGGAAATATACACTGAAGTTGTATTCAATTTTTGCCCCTCGTTGTGGAGACATTTAAAGTTGGGTTTCTCGGTGTAATGTCCCAAGTTGTAGATTTAAGATATAATTTAAATCCCTTTAAATCTGCCACGGCACTAATAACTCTCTTCAGGGGAATGAGGAAAAGTTTCTTACACAAATAACAACACTTTATTAACAGTTGAACGATAAGTTAGTTTATTTAAAACTCTCACTTTGGTTAAGATGAATCTTGTAATTTAAAAGTTCCAAAAGATTCCGGCTTAGGTTGATATTTTTCACTTCTAGAAGATTACCATTTTATGTATTTAATGGATGATGAATGCTAACGGTCAATCCAGTCATTATTATTCATTATTTTCACTTAGAAACAGTTTTTCACCAAGATGGATAACTATTATATCACTATATAATCTTTCATACTTTTAACACTATTTCTTTCAACCAACATCAATAAAATAAACAATTATTTCCTTATTCTTTAAGGAGCAGTCGCTGAACATGACCGACCATCTTCAAGTATTGTAGCCATCTTGTTATTTCAGTTATAATCTCTATGGTCTGATTGGTCCAACAGAAAAGGAAGGAGTATTCTCAAGTTAACTTCTATCCCATTCCACCAATCCCATTTATTTCTTTATAAAAATTATCAATTTGAATATTTGAAGTATTTTACATACTGCATCAGTTATAAAAACATCTAACTGTATTAACAGTTTATATTGACCAGTTATTTTTTTTTTATATACTTATAAAAAATTTGAATTCTATAAATCAATCTGATGTCCATTCTTCATATAAATAAATATAATTATAAACAAAACAAAAACCCTTATTATTATTATATGGGGATAAATATCCGGTTTTAAATTGCCCCTGATTTATTTTAATCTTAGCTACAACTAAGTGAGAGGCTAAATTAAAATAAATCACTTTCCCCAAATATCAAGTTTCTTTCTATACAAGATTCATCTGTATTAGAATCAATACAATGTAATACATCACAATTATAATAAATACATGTTACATAATGAAATAGAAGTATTAATTTTACAAAATTTACATATAATATGTTAAATATACTTTGAACTATTTGAAGTCACCAGCTACAACTAATTAATAGGAGTCTGAAATGGTTTCAAAAGTTCTTTGGAATAATTTCCAATTTCTTTTCTAGTGTCTATTTCTCTTAGCTCATATGTGGTATCATTAAAATTTTTAAATATTTCATAGGGACCTTTATACAATAGGTTCATCCTATGATATTGTTTCTTTAAAGCATTGGATAGTGAAATATCCCTTATGAGAACTTTGTCTCCAACTTTGGGATTCCACTTCCTTTTATGTCTTTTAACCTTATTGTTGCGCTTTTCTGCGCGACATTCTAACCTTTCAATAACTCTTTTACATATTTCCTCGGATGTCTCCGGGATTTGACTTTTATCAATGATAGGTAATGGTAAATTAGCAATTAACCTGTCAGGTTGTTTACCTGTCATTAGGAATATGGGTGCTTCCCCAGTATTGACATTAATTGAATGATTCATAACATTCTCTATGACGCTGATATGTTTAAACCAGTCAGAATGTTTATGATGGGTCAAAACTCTTAAACTTGTAGTAATTTCCCTATTAACTCTCTCACAGGGATTACTTTTTGGGTGATATTTACTACAATGGTACAATTTAATTCCTATCGCAGTAAGTTTATCTTTAAACTTAGGACTTGAGAACACTGAAGCATTATCACTAAGTAGTGCATCAATAGGTCCATAATTAGGTAAATAATCTCTCACAATTTTACCTAGGCAAGCTCTGCTATTTACACTTCTTAATGGATATATTTTTACAAATTTTGAGAATACATCAGATAATACAAGAATATGCTTGTAACCAAATTGAGTAGTAGGCATTTCTCCATGAGTATCCATTACTACTAAGCTATTTATTTTGTTCCTTAATATGTTTTGTGGAACTATATCATATTTTACGTTCATACATTTGGCTTTTTGACAAGTTATGCATGAAGAAGTAAACTTTCTCAACTTTTTATCTAAATGTTTAACATAAAAAAATTCACTTATGTTGAGAGCTAATTTTTCACAACCTGCATGATTTAAGCCGACATGAAAAGTTCTAAATAGTGGAACTTCCATATTATTAGGAATTATAACTTTCCATTTTTTCACATTTCTCCCATGTAATTTGTAAAGAATGTCATCCTTTATACCGATTTTCTTATTACAATCAATTCCATTTTTGTCATCATTATTTATATCTCTCGCACTATACTTCAATCGTTGTAACTCTATATCAGATTTTTGATGCTCAACAATGTTTTTCATCAACAATGAAAATTCTTTGTCTCTATACAGTTTTACATTAAACATTACTACTTCGTGTTTAGGAGTATGTACAGTTTCAGGTATTTTCCCAACACTTTTCAATCTAGACAGGAGGTCAGCAAACACATTCTGTTCTCCTTCTATGTGTTTTATTTCAATATCATAGGAAATTATTTCCATGATCATCCTACTCAGTTTATTATTGGATAATCTACATTTACTTATAAAACTTAGTGAGATGTGGTCACTATGAACAATAACTTTGTTTTTATAAACATAAATTCTAAATTTATTTAGAGCATAAAATATTGCTGTAAGCTCCAACTCTGAAACAGTGTAATTTCCTTCAATGATGGTAGTCGAGCGAGAAGCTGTCGACACAACATACTGTTGCCCATCATCGTCAAATTGAGTTAAAACAGCACCGAGGCCAGTTTTACTCGCGTCTGTGTATAAATGGAATTCTCTGTCCATTTTTGGTCTCTGTAGTGAAATACTATTTGCAAATAACTTCTTAACATATTCAAAAGTAGATTGATGGTCCTCTGTCCATCTCCATTTACTATCTTTCTTCAGCAGCCCTCTCAGCTTACTAACCGCTGAGGCATAGTTGATGACAAACTTCGAATAGTAATTTAAGATTCCTAAAAATCTACGAAGTTGTTTTATGTTCTTTGGTGAAGGAATTTCTAAGATTCCTTGAACCTTGTCTGGGTCAGGAGTAATCCCTTTATTAGAGATCCTATATCCTAGGAATTGAACCTCCGACCTAACAAACACAGACTTTTCTAGGCTGACTGTCATTCCACTATTCTTTAATTGAGACAACATTAAATCAATATGAGATATATGATTCTCAAAAACATTATCAATAATAATTGCATCGTCAACATATATAGTACAATGTCTTTTAACATCATCAGATAGTACAATATCTAGGGCTCTAAGAAGCGCACTTCCGCTATTTCTTAGACCGAATGCACACCTGGTAAATTCATATACTTTTCCATTATGTATGAAAGCTGTATAGGGCCGAACTTTGGGGTCTAGTTCTATCTGCCAAAATGAAGAAGTTAAATCAATAGAACTAATAAATCTACCTGTTTTCATATTTGCTATAGATGCTTCAATTGTCTCGGGCCTATAATTATCCCGGACAGTGAAAGAATTAGTCCTACGACTGTCTAAACACAGGCGAATTTTGCCATTAGGTTTTAACACCCAGCAAATATGGTTGGCGTAAGGAGAATCAGATTTCTGTATTATTCCTTGCATTAACATGTCATCTATCATTTGATCTGCCTGCTCTCTGATGGCAATAGGGATGGGTCTACTTTTAATATTTATAGGTGGATGTTCCATCACTTTAAAGGAATATTTAAAACAGTTGCACAATCCCGGCTTCGAAGAAAAAGAACTCTTATTTTTCATTAAGATGTCATACAACATGCCTTTCTGTTCATTGTTTATGCCATGAGTGTCTTTAACTTTTTCCTTTATCATTTCACAGATGTCTTTATCAAGTTCGTCACTCACACAATATAATAGAGGAATTTCATCATACTCAGTATTGCAAGAGACACATTCTAAATCACAACATTTACATGCGACATTATCGTCAGCACAATCATTTTCATTATTAAGGCTTTCTTCGCCCTCGACACTTTTGTCGGAAGTACAATTAACTGCAATATTATCTTGCATTTGGCATCCACGGCCATTCACCAATTCCCTCTCCTCATGAACAACAATATTCTCTATAAAAATGTGTTCTTCAGCAATGTCACTCTCCTTCTTACTTAAATTCTTGTTCTCCTCATATTCATTATCAAATGGGATGACGACTCTCACATTATCTTCATTATACAAGGAAATATTCTTACACTCAAAATTTATTATGGCATTATATTGCTCCAACAGGTCGCAGCCTATTAACATATCACAAGACAAGTATGGAGAAATTAAACATATTGCACTGAAGTAATATCCTCCGATATGTAAATCTAGAAGGCACTGTAGCTTAATTGGCAGTTTCTTCTTGCCTATCGCAAGAGTACAATACACTCCACATATTCTTACAGTCATTATCTTATTCCCTTTGTTGACTAAGAAATTATAAAATTTCTGATCTATTGTTGTGTTTGAGCAGCCACTATCCGCTATGCAAGTAACATCATTGTTAAAAATATTTACTTTAATTTTAGGTGGTCGTCCTATGACATTTAATTCTTTATTAGTAACAGGCATAGTATCCTGATTCTTATAAATATTCAAATGATTATTCAATATTATGCTATCTCGCTGTCTTGAGGTACATAACTTACTATCTCCTCTCATATTTGCTGGTACAATTTCTACATTTTGAAACCTATCAAAGCATCTATTTTGGACCCCTAAGTTCATAACGATTGAGGTACATTGCGGAGTCTTTAATGTACCTTCTATGCGTTTAAAGCACGAGGTATCCTGTGATTTACTTCGAGGTCATTTTCATTACTAGGTATATCTTGACTTTGGTTGTGAATAGTTACAGAGTCTATTCTATTTTGCTCTGTCCTATCACTAGTTTCATTAATTTGACAATTTTGTTGTCGTTGGAAATACCCTTTATTTTCATTACCATAGGCATTCCTTCTTCTTTTACCTCTACAGGGAGAAGTCCAATACCTATTTCTATTTTCTCCTACTCTGTTAACATCCATATAATTAATTTGTCTGTCATTCCTATTTTCATTACGTTTGAACCATCCATTCTGGTTATTGTTACTATAATTATTTGTCATCCTATTTTTATTTGGGCTGTTTCTATTTTGAACAAACCTATTATTATTGTTGCCCTGTTTGAAATTTCTTTCTCTATTCTCATTATGATATTCATCATTTCTTTTAGTTACAAAATTACCTTTCTTATTATAGGGCTCTGCCCCTTCCCCAAATAAATTTCTTTTACTACATTTATCTACTTCTCTTTTATTCTCTAGTAGAGCTAACAACTCTAACATTTCAGATACATTTTGTGGTCTGGCTACTATCAAATGATATCTAATCTCATCTGGGAAGTGGTGCGATAACATAGAAATTAAAGTTCTCTCATCTATTGGAGGCTGTAACAATGATGCCATTTTTGCCTTCTCCAAGAAATAATTAAGATAACCTTGTTTACCATTGTTGGAGAATTTTCCACTAGTTAGGTCTAACCTTAGTTTGTTTTGTCTTTCTGGTCCCCAGTAGTAACCTAAGAAAGCATTTTTAAATGTTTGATAAGTCATTGAATCATGGCAAGCTATCTTAAACCAAGACTCTGCATTGTCTTTTAAACTTTTTCTTATGAAGAACATTCTGAACTTGTCTTCTATTCCTTTGATTTCGAAGTATTCTTCAATTTCCCTAATGAAATCAGTAGGGCTTTGGCCTACAGTATCACCAAAATTAGGTAAGTTAATTTCCCCTAAAAGATTAGCAGGAATTTTACATACATTTTTACTACTACTACTAGAAGGAGGATCATTATTAACATTACTAGAATGTCCTGACATAACCTCAATCTCCTTTTCACTAGTTTTTGACACATATTTGTTTTCAAGTTCAACAATCTTAGTTATCCATCCTTCAACTTGTTCTTTTATAATAATTACTTCATTTGTTATCTTTGATTGAAGTTCTTCATTACCTAAGATAACACTTTCTTCGGAAATTTTTAGTCTATCTTCGACTTTAGTTCCTAATTCTTCGATTTTATCTTGGCAACTTTGCCTTACCTCAATCAAAGATGTTTCTATTTGATTATGAGTTTCATCAATCTTTTCATTACATTTTTCTATCTCATTTTTACAATCTTTGGCTATATTTACTATTCTCTTTTCCAGTTTAGAATTGTTTTGTTTGCATTCTAACCTAATGCTTTCTAATTTTTCATCTAGTTTTAAGTTATTTTCTTTAATTTCTTTACTAAGATTGGAAATATTTGTATCAATTTTATTGCTGAGATTCGAATTGTCATTCCTAATTTCTTTTAATTCATCACTATTCTTTTCTAATTTGTTACTGAGATTTGAAATATTATTACTGAGATTTGAATTGTCATTCCTAATTTCTTTTAATTCATCACTATTCTTTTCTAATTTGTTACTGAGATTTGAAATATTATTACTGAGATTTGAATTGTCATTCCTAATTTCTTTTAATTCATCACTATTCTTTTCTAATTTATTTATTAATAATGCTACCCAAGGAGGTGTATCATTAGTTTCATTATTTTCATTGTTACACAAAATTAAATTTTCTTGGCCTTCACTAATTTGTTCGTTTTCAATATTAACAGTTTTACAAGTTATATTTTCATTATTGGCCATTGTTGGGTATTTTAATATTTTCTTATTTCTTAAAAGCATTAATTGTTATTATCACTAATTCACTTTTCACATATAAATTTTAACTGTACTCACTTTTGAAGATTTTTATTACTTTCCTCATTCTCGTGGTCCTTGGTTCGATTCCCATTCGAGCCCTCGTTGATGCGCCATTTGTAGTTGTATTCAATTTTTGCCCCTCGTTGTGGAGACATTTAAAGTTGGGTTTTTCTCGGTGTAATGTCCCAAGTTGTAGATTTAAGATATAATTTAAATCCCTTTAAATCTGCCACGGCACTAATAACTCTCTTCAGGGGAATGAGGAAAAGTTTCTTACACAAATAAAACAACACTTTATTAACAGTTGAACGATAAGTTAGTTTATTTAAAACTCTCACTTTGGTTAAGATGAATCTTGTAATTTAAAAGTTCCAAAAGATTCCGGCTTAGGTTGATATTTTTCACTTCTAGAAGATTACCATTTTATGTATTTAATGGATGATGAATGCTAACGGTCAATCCAGTCATTATTATTCATTATTTTCACTTAGAAACAGTTTTTCACCAAGATGGATAACTATTATATCACTATATAATCTTTCATACTTTTAACACTATTTCTTTCAACCAACATCAATAAAATAAACAATTATTTCCTTATTCTTTAAGGAGCAGTCGCTGAACATGATCGACCATCTTCAAGTATTGTAGCCATCTTGTTATTTCAGTTATAATCTCTATGGTCTGATTGGTCCAACAGAAAAGGAAGGAGTATTCTCAAGTTAACTTCTATCCCATTCCACCAATCCCATTTATTTCTTTATAAAAATTATCAATTTGAATATTTGAAGTATTTTACATACTGCATCAGTTATAAAAACATCTAACTGTATTAACAGTTTATATTGACCAGTTATTTTTTTTTATATACTTATAAAAAAATTTGAATTCTATAAATCAATCTGATGTCCATTCTTCATATAAATAAATATAATTATAAACAAAACAAAAACCCTTATTATTATTATATGGGGATAAATATCCGGTTTTAACACCCCACTTCATCTTTCGTTTTTACTTGGATATTTTTAGTGAACATCCTCACCATTCTCAATTAGAATCTGATGATATCAACTATTGCAAAATGCACAAATGAAGATGGTCGTATTTATGTGAATTCTGCTCATCTACGTCACAGTGCTTTCAGAAACTAATCATCTGCATTCAACTATTGTGTGTTAAACATGGTGGGATTTGTATGAGTTTTGTGACTGTAATAATAAAAGTGAGTAAATCTAAATTTATTTTATTAGTATTGTGTTTAATAACTAATTATGACAGTGCAAAGCATGGAAAGTGGTAGCAGTAAGCGTCAAATATTACACAAACTTGTTGATTCAATGTGTATGAATTACTGATCTAATATACAAGCTTATGACATTACTACATTACAAAGAAAATCTGCAGTAGCAACATTCAGACTGCTAATGGGACATGACTGCTTGAATAAACACCTACACAGAATTGGCATAACAGATTCACCTAAATGCCCTTTTTGCAATTTAAATGAAGATATGGAAAGAAACCATCTCCTCCGCTGTCTAGCTTTTGTAGAAGAGATCAGCCTTTCTGCTAAATATTGGAGTGCAAGAGAGCGAATGATTTCATTATCAAGTGCTCGACATTAGATACCAACCAACCAATCATATATAAAAAAGAATGTTTGTTTGCTTGTTGGTTGGTTTGTTTGTTTGTACTATATGCGTGGCTGTACCGTTGATCCAATATTGATGGGGCTTGTTGCAAAATGTTCAGGAGATTCCCGGGATGAACATAGGCTATAAGAGAGTTGTGATACTCAACTCGTACACCCTTAAAAATAGCCCTTTGTAGTGGAAAATGTGAAAAAAGCAGCTCTTTGGACGCTTAAATGGTTTACGTTGCCTAAACCATAACAAGTACACAAAATTAAAGTACACAGAATTTAATATCTCTAAAAGCTCTATAAAAACGTCCGCGACAGCATATGTTTATCTCTTACGGATAACTCACAATAACCATTTTTGCCTTTCATTGATGCCAAGAAGATCACAACAAGTACGTAGATTCCTGTGTAAGCATAGCAGATGTGGCGGGTATTCTTTTACGGATAACTCACAATAACGAATTTTGTCTTTTAGCTCATTTATGCCAAGAAGATCCAGATAAGTAGATTCCTGGGCAACACCGAATAATCAGCTGGGGAATCTTAAAATAATTACGATATAAATTTATAATTATTTTTCATTTTACTTATTCAACTAATCATAAGAAATACATTAATTTTTGTCTTTCAGCTTATTTATGCCAAGAAGATCAGGATGAGTAGATTCCTGGACAATGCCAGGTATACAGCACGGGGTATCTAAAAATAATTACAATATAAATTTTTCCTTTTACTTATTTAAGTAAACTTAAAACACATTAATGTTTGTATTTCAGTTCATTTATGTCTAGAAGATCAGGATAAGTAGATTCCCAGGCAATGCTGGGTAATCAGCATGGGGTGACTAAAAATATAAATTTATAATTATTTTTCCTCTACTTATTTAACTAAACATAAAAACACATTAATTTTCATTCATTTAGGCGTAGCAGCGCACGCCGGGTATTAACTAGTAAGTAATAAAAATCAAAATCTTTTGTCTACTTCTGGTGATGTGCCAGACCAGCTGACCTGCCTTTGTTCATGCTGTTAGCTGTACAAGAGCTGGATTCCAGTTCAGAATGCTGAGGATATTCACTGAAGCATGTACAGATTGGAAAACAGAAATGAGGTTAGGTGTATGTTTCCAATTCGATCTATTAACTAATATTACATATTTAAAATTATAACTTACAATGTGGATGTTTCTATAGTTCTGGTATTGACTACACCACCGGGCACACTTCCTGAAAAAGATATTAAAATCCAGTATTTCATTTGTGACTTTTATTTTTACATAATATTACCAGAATGAGGACTCTAGACTAGTTGACGAAAAAAATTACCAGATAAATTGCAATGAATTTTGAAATTGCATGAAAACTAATAAGAAATAAAACTATTAACACATATTTATAAAACACACATCAAATTACAGAGTATACAGTTTGGAATGGAAAACAAGATAAATGGAACTTATGAAAATCATAAGAAAGGAATGTATAGCCAAGTCTATCCCCGAGCCGTCATATCTCCAGCTTTGAAGTTTAGGTTATTCGAGGGGTAAAGAGAAAATTCGTCCTCCACTGCCAATAAGGATATCATTGTAGTGGGAATAGATATCTGCCACGATCAATCACTGCTCTTGACACAGGTATAGTGCACTGGTAAGGTTTGAAATTGCTGAGATGTTGTCAGCTGTATGTCTGCTAACCACATACATAAAGCGGCCACTCCCACTGAATATCCATATTGGCAACACTGTCGTGAAAAATTGGCAACACTGTCGTGAAAAATCAAGGCCGGAGAATCAGTGGTTGCAGAATAGGATCAACATGATTGCTTGACAGCACATCTGAATAAAGTGAACACATCCAAGATATATCATCATGATTAGGGATCACCTAAAACTTAAATGTCATGAAAATACAAAGAATATTGTTCAATTATTTTGGAAAGCCAGGAGAATAATACAGATAAAATGCAAGATTGAAGATTTCAAGATTATAAGGGATAAGCTATATTACTGTTTTCTAAATAAGAAAATTTTAATTCACAGCTGTAGTCTCAGGGTAGCATCACTGCCTTATAAGCAGCAGATCCAGTTTCAATCCCCGATTGGGAAAAATTTCCTTGGTGATAGTTATTTCAGAGTGTTTTCTCTCCTGTAAGGAAAACATTTAGAAACTTTAAGGTGCAAATGGTCCCCAAATATCATCTGGCCATCATAATCACTATTGTTGTATTTTCCAGGTTTAGTATAAATGTGTGAATGAATGGTGTGTTTCTTTTTAAATGTTCATATTATTTCAGAGGACATACTGGATTGAGCTGACCATTCAATCAGGGAGGCCCTCAATGTCCTTGTGTGATGGAAAAAGTACTTGTGTGATCCATAGGTGTTATAATAGGAAAATATATTATATTAGCGGACCTGGCAGATGTTGTCCCGCCCGAACGTTTAATTCTTGTGTCATGACCAGACAATAAAAATATAAGTTACTTTTTTACCATAAAATTCACTAATTAATAAGTTCGCAAAAAACTTCTCACTAACATGTGTTGTGGCTCAAGAAGCATGTATTATCACGTCACACTGTTGTCATGATGGTAATGCAGATGACTATATATCTGACATAAAAATATTCTTATAAAACGATCGCAGCACCACCTACTGGGTCCAATTGTGATTCCAAGGACCCACTCAAACACACACAAAAACTGTTGGAGAACTATATAAAATGAGTTTTACTGTTAACTAATTCACTGGCAGTATTGAACCCATATGTTCATGGATGCATGGACATAAGCTCTCCACCTGAGCTAATGTTTTTCAATCATCTTTTGTAGTTCCCTTAAATCATCTTTAATGCTATTCTTTTGGTTTTCCTAGAAGGAATTTCCATCCCTTCTTTCATTCTCCTTTCGTGCCACATATCCATAGATGTCGTAGATTTACGGTACGTAGAAGTACCTCGTGCTTAAAATAAATTGCTACATAATGACCTAAAATGTTAGTGAGCATCGTTAAATGTAACAATCTTTATTGATATCACCAGTAGGCGGTTAATTTTGAGCTGTTTTTGGCTAATGTCGTAGTTTAGTTTAAATTTCTAAGCATCTACAAATTCAAGCTTGCAGGCCTATTGAAAATTATTTTCTAGGGAGTAGTTTTGTAATGTGTTGTAATATTCTGTACTTATACACTATACTAAGGGTCGAATTTATAAACACATTAGACCGTAAAAGGCGTTCTCTGCTGAGAAAGTTTTATCCTAATACCATTTTGCTTACTCAGAAATTTATTCATGCGATAATAATTGTAAGCTACGTGACGAGGTAATTTAAGATCATAGCTCAAGATAGAAACTTATCGTGAGAATCCTGAAAGGAACCGATGGTAATCGATGTAGTTTGAAATATTGCCGCTTTATCCAAGATGTCAGACCTTGAAGACTTCGATCATGTTTTCGGTATATGCGGAGAAGAGGAATTTGATAGGGTCTACCAAAGAATTCAACTGGAAGAACAGGAGAATCGGCGTAATATTGCATGATGCAGACGTCGTTGTATACGGTATTATTTGCGGGATGCAAGCGTAAATGCGTTCCTCTATACCAGACGAAAATAACGGAAGTGGTTTTATTGCTGAGAATTCTGGGTAATTCGTTGCCAATATTACGAAAACGTCGACTTATATGCATGACTGGTAAGTCGGCCGTTAATTCGATCTCAGCAATTGCTCACGGTGAGTCAGATCACAAGTGATTGGAAGTAATTTGAGTAGAGACTAATGTATTTGCATGCGGCCCTAAGTATTGAATATTGCAAGGAATGTTAAGCACACTGGTGTGTAATCAATAGACACAAGGTACACATTGCTTACCCAGGACTAAAAAATAAAAAAAAAATGAGAAACATCATTGAAATAATCAGTATTGATTAACATTAAATTTCAATGCAATTTAAAACTAATATTAGTGACCTGGTTATTATTTGCATAGTCAACTTGTTCCATCCAGCTTCCCAGCTATAAACCACTCTTGCTCCACACGATAACCTAGGAGCCGCTCAGATGTGATCATGTGACGTTGTAAGTTTTCGTTATCTATGGTCCTGCAGTTTCAAATGTGCAGGACTTGACGAGTAGTGGGAACTTATTTTAAATAATAATTATTACATTTTAAATTAAGCTTGTGGTCCTACAATTCTCAACAGTAATTGTCATATTTGAAGAGAAAAAATTTCGTCTAGACCGGGACTCGAACCTGGGACCCTTGGCTTTCCGGGCCAAGTGCTCTACCAACTGAGCTACCGAGGCGAGTTACGATCTAGACGCAAATTTTTCTCTTATGTACGTTGTAATTCCCTCACGCCAAATGCTTGAAACCATAGCTTCTATCTTTGCAAATGGCGGCTTCTTAGTTAAGAAGACATTTATTGGGAATTTAACACTACTTTATAGCCAGTAGGGCTTCTATTGACGATTTTATTATTAATTTAACACTTCTCATTGAAGGATAAATTATATTTGAAGAGAAAAAATTTCGCCTAGACCGGGACTCGAACCCGGGACCCTTGGCTTTCCGGGCCAAGTGCTCTACCAACTGAGCTACATGTCTATATTGAAGTATTAGTATAGCTAAGATAATATTAATATAGTATATATATATGAACATCATTTTAATAATGGAATGTACGTATGTATGGCTGGAAGGTAAGCACTTCAGCTTCTTGCATACAGCAGTGTTGAAAATATTTAAGCTCACAATCAGTCGGGGCAAGACAGTAGACAAAGCACATGTGACTGTGAAATATTATGTGCTATCCTAAAAGTAACTTTGCCTGGAGCGCGTTCGAAGATGAGAAACTAATAATACAAAGTGGTAGACTTACTCCTGAATTAAATATCACAACTATGGTGTAAGGTGTTTCAAGTCGCAACTTTACAATAGCAACAAGTGATTAAAAGTGTGTCCTCATGCTCAAAAACTCTATTGTTGGACATGTTTCTGTTTAATAACGAAAGATCTCTATAGAACAGTGCTGGTTATTGCGACATGGGAAACATACATTAAGCCATTAAAGAGCATAGTCTATCTAAAAATCATTTGATCTCCATTATAAATGAAAAAAAACTTTCGGTAAGTCGAGAATTGAACATATGTTGGACAATCGGGAAAAAAAATCGGGATTTGCAACCCAATAATCTTGTAAGAAAAAAATAGAGTCATAACAAAACGCTTCAACAATGTAGTTTTTTTTTTGTCAGAGTAGAGGCATGACGCGACTCTATCAATAAATACAATTATGTAGAACTCGTGAAATTACTCGGTGAATATGGCGAGAAACTGAAGCACCATTTAGAACATTCTACGACATATACAGGAATGTCAAATTTAATCCAGAATGATCTAATCCGTCCATACCAAACGTATTAATGGACAGATCAAAGAGGGAGATCAATGAATGAAATTTTATTTGCATTGTTCTAGATGAGGCAACAGACATAAGTAATTTCTCTTAGCTGTCTCTTGTGTTTCGGTACATCATCGACTGTGGCCAAGTACATGAACAATATTTAGGATCCATTAACATTTATGATAATAGAACAGACGATGCATTATATAAGATAGTGGTTCAACTGATTCATGATTTCGGATGTGAGAAGGAACTTATTGTACAAAGTTATGATGGAGCATCTGTTATGGCAAGTCAGTTGAATGGACTACAATCAAAAGTGAAAAACACTTTTCCAAAAACAATTTTCGTTCATTTAGTATTATTCTAATCCGTTGCCATAATTAAAGAATGCATTTTGTTCCTTACTTTGAATGGACTAGCTGCTTTCTTTTCAAAATCAACCTAAAGAACAGGGTTCTTGATGAAGAAATATAGAAATGGTTGGCAAGAGTGCCTTCGACGCAGTAAAATTACAGTTCTCATTTGGTTGGAACAGCCATGGGTATCAGGATGTGCTAATTTCTGCCTTTGGAAAAATTACGAATCCAGACGAGAATATTGGGATCAGGAAGTCTATATTGCTGCACATGGATTTTTAATCGCACTGCAAGATTTTGATTTCAATTTTATATTGAATACGTTAATATTTTCCTTGCAACTGACAGAGTATTTGGTGTACTGCAAGCAAAAATTAATTACTGCATAAATAGATTAAAAGAATAAAAATAATCCTAGAAAACAAATGGGAAGAATTTGAAAAAAAACGAACATCAGGTGAAACTTCTGATACCGAAACAAAATACAGACAAATAAATGTACGTAAAAATTGTTGGCACCATACTGGGTCAAATAAATTATACATTCAGTAATTTAGACTGATTACTATTTTTAGAACATTTGAAAGCGAAAAATTTCGACAAGTGAATTCTCTGTTTTTCGATAATTCCAATTTAGTCACTAAAATACGGAGACAAGTTAGAAATGTGATGATGTCACTATTCTGTACAGCTATAGAATACATAAAAGGTAATTAAAAACTTAGAGGGAGTTAAATTGAATAGGGAGTAAGTGCCAAAATCCAAAAGAAGCTCATTTCCTCTCCATGACTTTTGAAATGGAAAATACAATCTTCGAGTATAAAAAAAAGTTTCTGGCATCTATTCCCTAATTACTTACCCTAAAAAAATATCCAATACACGCCACTGGTTAAGATATCGATAATGATTAACTGTTCTGGTATTACAAGCGATATTTAAGAGGTATTTTATTGACCTTGACCCTGAATTCCTCAGAAATCCATGGAGAGACAGATCTGAAATTTATTAAACTACTCTTATGGCGTCATCTGCTTAAACATCTATCTGTCTTGTACAGAACTACGGGATGTGGACTAGTTTCAATTCCAATGGGGGAGCAAAATTTTCTCATGAAATTTTTTACATTATGTGAAACCAGTGTCCCCACAGCATTATGAGGAATATGAACTCTAGCTACAATAAGGAGCAAGTGCAGGTTGAGGAAACCAGCATGCTGACCACATGTTATCCTGGATGATCATCCATCTCTATAATAAAATTGACACATGTGGATGTGATGCAGCAGTAACTAGTAAACCAAGGGCTATCTAAACATGTCACCCGTGGCATTTATGTTAAATTAATGAAAAGTACAATACCTTGATCAGTGCCAAAGCCTGCTTTCTGAGCATGATGCAAGTCAACAAGGAGACTGTCCAATTCATTGAGATTCTGTTGCAATCTGGCATCAGAAGTGGGATCAGAATCTCCTGTCACATTACTGCCATCTACTCGCAACCCGGAAACTGTAAATAAAACATTAAATTTGTCAATTCTAAAGATCATAACTCATTTGCCACTATAAGAACAGAGCAACTCCAAATACATATACTGTCTCATAAGTAATGTCTTTTTTAACAAAATTTTATTTGAAATGTTTTCTAACAAGAAATTCAAAGCAGAGAGACTATCAGATTCTATGGCCTTGAGCCATCTTACAGTGAGGTTTACTATCCTGGGACATACCACTCTGAGTCTTTATACAAAAAATTTGTTGAGACCCACTTCCATAGCTTCAATGAATTCAATGTTTTTGAAATTTCATGCAAGAAATGGGCCATGGATAAAAAAAAAGATGGTAATCTGAAGACATAAGAAAAGTAAATCAATGGTAAAGAGAAAAATATTTGCCTGAACTGGGAATCGAACCCCGAACCTTTAGCTTTCCGTGCTAATGCTCTGTCCACTGAGCTAATTCAGGCTTCATTCCCATCCAAGTAGAAATCCTTCCTTTACCTTACTCTACTGGTCCCACATTCAATTGCAATGAATCATCATTCACAAATACACAATGAATGGCTTCTACCTGAAGAAGACATGAAGGGACTCCACACAGCTATAGCATTATTTATTAAATTCATATTGAGAAGCTAAAGCTATTACTATGATAGAAATAAGTAAATTAATGAACACAACTAAATTATTGTAAATGAATGGTAAAGAGAAAAAAATTTGAATAATTTAATTGTGTTCATTAATTTACTTATTTCTATCATAGTAACAGCTTTAGTTTCTCAATACTAATTTAATACATAAGAAAAGATCTATATGGTGGATATGGTAGCAGTTTGATTGCTCCTAATTCCTGAATTTTTGTAACTATTGTTGAAGCAGTATGGGATCTGGTAGGGTTTGAACCCAAGACCCTCAAAATTTCATGAACTAATTCCAGCTATCTTTATATATATAATTCCTTAATGACTTGACCAATTTTGATGACATTTTTTGTGTACGTCTGATTGGGTCCCTCGATGGTTTAGATTTACAATTGGACCCTCTAAAACTATTAGGTGTAGAAGTTCACCAAGAGTGAAAATTTAAGAATCGCTCTTGCAGTTACATTTTTTTATGTTTCACAATGAAACTCAGTATATCCTTTTAAATTTAACTAAAGTAGTTATTATCCAAAAGTGAATGAAATGCGACAATTAGAAGTGGAGGTTTACTTGAAATCCAAAATTTAAAAATGCCTATACGACTGCACTGATTTTGATGAAATTTTTTGTTGTGTGTTGAGTGGGTCCCTGGATGGTTTAGATTCACAATTGGATCCTCTAAAACCATTAGGTGCATGACTTCACCTGAAGTAAAAATTTAAATAACGCTCTATCAGTTACAATTTTTTATGTTCACAACGAAACTGAGTATATGCTATTAAAATAAACTGAGGTAGGTATTGTCAAAAAAATGAGTGAAATATGACAATTAGAAGTGGAGGTTTACTTGAAATCCGAAATTAAAAACTGCCTAAACGACTTCACCGATTTTTATGAAATTTTTTGTGTGTGTTTGAGTGGGTTCCTGGATGGTTTAGATGTGTAGTCATCTGCATAACCTACAAATTCCATGTGACAATAATGTGACATCGTAATGCACGCTTCTTGAGCCACAACAGATGGCAGTGAGGATTTTTTATGAACTTATTAATTTGTGAATTTTATGGTAAAAAAGTAACTTATACTTTTATAGTCCGGCCATGACACAAGAATTGAACGTTCAGGTAGGACAATGTCTGCCGCTAGTGAGAATAAAGATTTGCATCAACTATATGCCCATTTGGAACCAATTCCTGGTGAATCACACTTTAGATTTAGACACACAACATTACATTAAAACTGACATTACTTATGAGTAGAGTCCAGATGTTAGGCACTTAAAAAATTCAAAATAGCAGGCAAAAAGGCACTAAAAATCGTTAATATAGGCACTAAAAATTCAAAATAGGCTCTTACAAAAAATGGACTACAACATAATTTTTACAGCCTTACGTAAAGAATATAACATATGCTATCAATAGCATACGAAGATATCAGAGATGATTTTGGAACTTGTTTTGCCTTTTTGCGAAGAACATACTTGCGTTTTGCAGTGTGTATGTGCTGTGAAAGATGGCATTTTTTCGCACAATGCACTGAAATGTTACATACTTTGCAAAACAATATTGAACCATCACTTGAGAATATTTCCACACCAAATTCTTTCACGATATTGGTCAGTTTGTCTTTTACTGTTGTCCGTTCTTTAGGCATTAAAACAATTATTGTTCTAAAGGTAAAAAAAAAAAAAAGCCACATACGCTTGTTGCATCACTTTGTCTTTGAAGCAACTGTCTGTGAACGAGGACTAAAGACTGAATTCAGTGTTACCAACATCAAAAATAATATTGCCACTCACTTAAAGGTTTCAGCAGGAGGTGTGAAACAGACAAAGAAAGCTTGAGCCATATACCCTTTTTGTCACTCAGCAATGTTTGTATTGAAAAGAAGCAAAGCTGTACTATAGAACTTAGGCTTAGGGCTCTTTTGCTTAACGGGAGTGCATGAGGTGGAAAAATACAATAGCTGGTACTTCTTATATCACCCTATGGGAGTGCATTGAGGGGGAAGTGTGTCCATTTCAATTAATTTCATTGATATACTAAGTTAATTTCGAGAAAAAATGGCAAATAGGCATTTATAGGCAAATTGAACTTCATGGAAAAGAACTCTAGGGTCATCGGTATGAACTTATATGAAGTCACTTTTACAATATCTATAAAAAATAATTATAGGCATTTTCCCTAACATCTGGTCTCTACTTATGAGACAAAGTAATAGATAATGATCCCACTACAGGCCTTTGCAAGCCCTTGGAGAAGTGGGAAGTTAAAGCTTCCACCTTTCTAGACAATCAACACTAGGTGTCAGCCAAGTTGTGATCCTGCATGACAGCTGCAGAATGGAACAATATGGAAATTAAAACAGCATTCTTCAATACTATATATACAGAAAGATAATGACAATTATAATTTATTTTTGTTTCATTAATAAATATGTATTTATATAAAAATCCATTTCTTGGTCATGAAGAATTTGGATAGTTATGATAAATAGTAGTTTTAGTTTATACCAGCTATAATAGCTGGGGAACCACATATAACCCCTATTCTGGTTGGATGATTGTTGAAATTATGTTATTACATTATGTGGATGTGAAAGCAGCAGCTGGCCGGTGATATACAAAGACCTTCTAGGTTTAATATTCCATGTAGTTTAGTTTTTATTTATTTTATTTTCATGTTTGCCTTTTTATAAACTGTACGAAGCCTCCTCTGTTGGTCTATCTGACTTATATTAATAGTTTTTTTCATTAGTAGTTAAGAGGGGAAATGATACTCACTAGGTTGGGTAGAGGCACTGCCACTAGATGTGTTGTATTGATATGATACAGTTTTGTAGGAAGTCATTCCACTGCCTCCAGACTGTTGTTGCTGAAAACAAAATTTAAAAAAAATCAAAATAAAATCCACAATTTATACAACTCTATAAAAATATAGAGTTATTTTATTTGGCAGAGTTAGGGCCTTAAGGTCTTCTATACCACTCAACAGGTTAAATAAATGTATAATAATTAGTTAACTAAGTTACAATATTATTATTTAATTTTAGGAAGTTATATTTTGAGGTTATTTTAATTATATTATTTTTGGTCTGGACATCTTACCTCAATATTAATGTTGATTTGTTCTTGGACATGTTTCAAAACAATTCTGTTTTATCGTCAGCTTTCCCAGACTGGTTTTATTTATGTTCCATTATGTTGCACCACCTGGATGTCGATGTCAGCTCCATCCTGTGGTTGGCCAAAGAACCTCCAAACAAGGTCACCCTCCATCGGAATATCAAAATTCATAACTCTGTTTCTATTCTTCTGAATATAAATTTTTTCCCAAATAGTCAGCTCGTTTGTATTTTCTAACTGTTTTAATAATTTAGTGTCTGAATTTATATTATGTTTTTCAGACCAAACATGAGCAGCAACTGCAGATTTTTCAATTTCTCCATTTTTAATATTTCTTATGTGTTCTTTGGTTCTAATTTTTAGGTTTCTTTTTGTTTTCCCTATATATATCTTTTCACAACCCATGCATTCAATTTGATATATTCCTGACTTTTTATTTTTATCAGTTTTTTCATTTTTGTTGGTTTTTATTAGTTTATTTAAACTGTAGTTATTTTTGGTGCTAATTTAATATTAAACTTCTCAAATATATTTTGAAATTTATTATGTACCCAGGGGTGATATGTGAATTTCCTATATTTTTTCATAGGTGGTTCTTCTTTTTCAAGATTACTTCTGTTTATCATTTTTTGTTTTTTATACTTTTCTATCCTTTTATGTACCATTTTTTCATCAAACCCATTTTCTCTTGCTACTTTGATTATGTGTTTTTTCTCATGTTCGAAATCTTCTTCGTTTAAGGGTAAGTTTACCAATCTAATATGGAGGTAAGATGTCCAGACCAAAAATAATATAATTACAATATTATATTATACACTAATATTGAAAGATAAATCTTAATAAGTAGCACATTTAAGTAAAAATAAATTATTACACAGTAGGGTTATTATCTATATGAAATATATGTTGATTTATTCTAAATGTAATGAATAAACCATACATGCAAAACAGTCTTCTCAATAATACATTCATTAAATCACGTAAGAAATTGTCTGCCATTCGCTCTCAGGAAAATGTTAGTAGAAACACTTGCAATGCCCCATTTTGATTATTGTGATACTCTTTTTATGGACTTAAATATTGTTTTCATTCAAAGACTTCAACGTGTTCATAATTCTTGCGCACATTTTATTTGTAGCATTTGCAAATTGGACCATGTTACACCGTCCCTGCAACAATCATCGTGGCTTCATCTAAGAGATCGTAGGACTGTCCATTCCCTATCCTTTCTCTATAAAATACTTCATACATCATCGCCTAATTATTTATCATGCCGCTTCAACAGACTATCTGACACACATAATCTTGACACTCGATCCCATCAGCACATTGTCCTTTATATCCCTCCTCATCACACTGTATATTATTCATTATCTTTTAGAGTCTCACTTGCCAAAACATGGAATTCCCTTCCAACCTATGTCAGAGACTGTCAAACTATAACATCCTTCAAAAACAAACTAAATAATTATTTAATAACAAACTAACTTATACACCTCACTGATACAATCATTTTAACAATTAATAAATTTAATTATTTATGAAAATAATATTAAAATTAAAAAATATTTTCATTTGTTTAAACATTGTATAACCGGTAAAATTAGTTTTCTATATCTCATTATTTTTCTTTTGTTTTTCCCTACATTAGACAGGGACAGTCTACCAACAATTTAATTTATCTTGCTAGAATACATTTTATTATTAGTTTTAGTCTTAATCTTAACTATCAATCATTAACTGATTGTACTATAGATCATAATGTAATAGATATTAACTTATTGATCAATTCTTCATTTAATATTTAATATTAGAGTTAATTATGATTGTTATATTCTGATGTAATATATGTTTGTCCTGGTGAGTGGAAGAAAAGGCCACATGGCCTTAACTCCACCAGGCTAAATAAATAAATAAATGAAACAAAGTACAACTCTGAAAAACTTAAATGAAAACAAAACTACTGATGACCAGGGACTGCATGTTATCAATAAATGTTAATAAGGAATCCTAGATATTGCTAACTTGCACAAAAGTCCTGATTACAGAAATGTAGTTATTTACCAAGAGATGACACTGAACTATTCCCCCTCATTCAGTGAAAGATTCCCTAACTTTTGGGTAGATAAAATAAATTATGGGTAATAACCAGAAATAAATATTTATTAATTTTTTGCCATTTTAAGTTTTTTTCTTGTTTTTAGGTTATTTGTGTTACTTATACATCATTATTTTACATTTTCATGACTTTTGCTTCGTTAGTTGAACTTTTTCATTATTTTTCACTGAATATGTTTACATATTTTAAAATGTTGGAGCTATAAATAAGCAGCAGCATTCAAATATCTAATGTTTCATTTGGTTAATGAAGTGACTAATTAGTTTGTGCACCTCTTGAGTATTCTTTGAAAAACTTCATTCTTTAGAAAGGGGTGGAAGGGATATTTGTTACTGAGCATATTACTTTGTATGTGGAAGGGGCAGATTTTAAAGCAATTATAACATTAGTGGCATTCAGATAATCAATTGTTCTAAATTTTGAAGAGAAAAATTTTCGCCCAGACCGAGACTCGAACCAGAGACCTTTGGTTTTCCGTACCAAATGCTCTACCAACTGAGCTACCGGAGCAAGTTCCAACCTAGATGCAAATTTTTCTCTTATACACGAAATTTTCTCTTCAAATTTAATTTATTCTTCAGTGAGAAGTGTTAAAGTAATAATGAAAACATCAATCAATTATTTTGTTTGTATGAAGTACGTATAGTCTAACATTATTGTATTCAATAGAAATCACATGAACAAAGTAAATTATTACTGATAAAATCAAATGTTTCCTACCTCTCCTCATATAATTCTTCTAAGTAGATCACGATTTCGAGACCATAACGGTCTCATCATCAGTACAATCACTAAATTATTACTATTTAAATGAGTAAAATACATTTCAGATTTTTGGTAAATTTAAAAAAATGTTTTGATGTCATTTACAGTGCTTTTCCTGTCAACTTGGGTAATTTTTTTAAACATTTTAGGACATCAAAATCTGGGCCTTGCCAATGACATAGAATCAATTTCATTGCTTGACAGAAAAAATTATCTGGCAATAAATAACTTTATAAACTTAGCTTAAAAGTATCAGATGTGCAGCCACCCCTGATGTTTGAGGGAGGGGATTTCAAGAGTTGGATAGCAACTACTGTGAAAGAAGTGGAACTTGAAGAAGATTTGCAAATAGATATTATCAGCAGATTGTTATCTTATTATCTATGTCAAAATTGCTACTGCTCAAATCTGGATGCTAGGTAACAAGTCCAAAAAGGGCAGAAGTCATATTTCAATACTTTAAGGTCTTATAAAATGAACAAAAAATGGAATATTACAATACCATGCAATGTTATATCACAAAAAGGCACCATTTTCATTAAGATATAAATAAATTATGGCAAATTTAATTATAACTTTACACTAAACAAGGAAATTAGCCTACTGTATAATATGTTTGTATCAATAGTAGGCCTACTTACTTCATTATAAAGATAAATGATTATATATTACAATAAAAGTTTTTTAATAGTTATAATTATGATTGTTGTATTGTTGTAAACCCATGTTTTCCCTTTACAGAGATTTAGGCACTCTCCCCCTGCAGGGAAGAATTTGAACCATACTAATTTAGTTACACTTGTTTTCGTATAGATGCCATTTTGAGTGGTCCGTGGTCAGCGTTCCGCCTCATACTGACATCTAGGAAACCAAGGCAGTACTAGGATGGGAAAATTCGGTAAATTTTGCTTAGAGGCCTTTTCATTCAGGCTTAAGGATTTTTTACAAGCCTGAATATCTTCAGACTCGGGACCCACTGCTTAAAGTCCCTCCCGGAGGACTTGCTCCTTGGAAAAATCCATTGACCCTGGCCGGGTTTGAACCCGCAACCCTCGGGACAAGAGGCAAGGAGCATAACCACTAGTCCACTAGTCTGAATTTAATTTTATTAAATATCAGTGGTAACTGAGTCAATGTTCTTTCATTTCATCACTACAAGTAAAACTACAATGCCTGACTGCATATTCATAACTGTTAATTTATGTAATGATTAGTTAACATTTTTAAAACAATAGTTAGAATTATTATGGTTCAGAGGTTTGGACTATAAATTATCAGATGAAAAGAAAACTAATGGTAGCAGAAATGGACTATTGGAGAAGATCTGCTGGGATATCAAGGAGAGAGAAAATTAGAAATGAAGTTACAAAAGAGAACATGAATGTGCAAAACTTGATTTTATAATTTATCCAATAAAAGCAACTAAAATGGTATGGGCATATTAAGCGAATGGAGGATGAAAGATTACCAAAAAAAAATAATGGAAAGGACACCATCAGGAACAAGGAGGAAAGGATGACCAAATCTCACGTGGATCCAAGGGATTAGAGAAACTTTGAAGGACTAGGAAATAGAGGAAGAACTGTGTTATAATAGAGATGAATGGATGAAAATTATAAAACAAAATTAAAGATGAATCATTGGTGCCAGAAAAAATGTGTCAACATTGTTAAAACCGGAAATATATATATTAATATTTAACTAGCACATTTTTTGAATATATTATTTGTAGTATTATTGTTATTTTATGCTGAAATATTCCTAACTACTTCAACTCTATATGAGTCTGTTCATTCTAACCATATTTTAAGAGTGCTTTTTTTATTGTGTCAAATGTTGAATATTTATGTACGTAATATTTAACAATAATTAAATGGATACAATGTGAAATAAAATTGTGTACATTACAAGAATTGAAGAAGATAATAATGATTGTTATACTAATGAAGGTACTCTTCACTTTTTTTTTATCTGAAATGACCATAGACTGGGAAATTAATAACTAGCAATATCTCATAATATACAATGTATTATAGTGTCACTTGAGGAGCACAAGCATATCTTAATATATAAAAATTTTGTGTCACGTTGTTTGTCCGCGATGGAATCCTAAACTACTCAACCGATTTTAATAACATTTTGCACACTGTGTCCAGTTTGATCCAACTTGAGACTTAGGGTAGTTTATAACTGAATCTATAGTCCCATTATTTTTTTATTGCAAATTATTTGTTTATTATTTAACAAAGAGTTATAATTATCTGTGAGTTCCATACGATTCTAACAGATGGCGGTGTAAGGTAATTTGGTAAGGTAATTGGTTTATTATTTAACAAAGAGAGATCCAGATGGCTGTGCTTTTTGTTGCAACCATGAATTTCAATTGAATTACAAATATTGATTATTTCATAATTTGTGTTCAGTGTTTATTTTATTTTCAATATTATTAATTTCGTGTGTAAGTATTAGTTTTAAGTAATCTGGCTGAAAGACAGCAACTTAATTTATATTTTTAACGTATACCTTAGCCACAGCAACGCGTGGCCGGGACTTCTAGTAAAACTATATATATAAGTATATAAAACTAGAGATCTTGAATTCAAATACTAGTTCAGGCAAAAGTTTTTTTTTTTAATGATTTATTGATTAAACTGAGAGTGTAAATTTACATGGAACTTCAAAGAGTATACATTATACTTTAACATGTTTGTTGTTTTAAATGCAACATGCAATTTTAAATGCAATATATTTTTAAATTTTTCATATTTCCCCAATATGAGCATATTATTGTTGCCAAAGTGTAGTATTTTGTACCTTTATTTCCAAAATGCACTATTTTATTTTTTTAAAGTCACATATTAGGAGTTAACAATTGTTTGTGGAAATAATATTGAATGAAACAAGAAGATAATCTTTAAGATTTAATTAAAGAAAGAATTAATAAAATTGATCAGCACAAAACAAAATCATAGATTTTTGCCTCTGTTGTAAAATTTATAAGAAGCAAAATAATAGATTTTGGAGACAAGCTACTGAAATTTCTGAAAACATCAATTCCGACAATTTAATTTTGACATTATTTCAGTGATGGTCAATTTGTAATTGGTTTAAACTGATATGGACTGATATTGAATCCAATTGATTTAATACTGATAAAATTCCATTGAGGTATTAATCACAACATAAAATTATAAAACTTGTACCTACAAAGTGTCATCATCCATAACCTCATTAAATTATTTTTAAACTTATTTTTAAAAAAATAATTGAGTTGAGGATGATGACACCTTGCAGGTATTATTGTTATAATTTTATATTGTGTAAATTGGATTAGTCAACATTCAGTGTCTAGTAGAGGAAGTTCGGGTAATGTGGACCCTTCAGTTTGAGTGGACTCTGCTAATATTTTGTTTAATTGGTGCTACCCTCAAACAGAAAATGTTTTAACTTCTTCCCTTCATCAACTCTGATGTGTTCAAGGCCAGTTTCTTTTATTATTTCTCCGAAGAAGGGTTTATTTGTGATTTTTATGAGAACTACTATTCTAAAGATTTTTCAAGCTAAGAATTAATTCTTAATTTCTACTATTGAATATTATGAACATTGAAAAAATCTCCTAAATATATTACATTATGTAGATGCTGTTTTAATATACTGACAGGTTTGGTTTGATATTATGTGACATGGCGGCTCTATAAAATAATTAAACATAACAAAGGAATTCGGTAATGTGGACCCTCCATGAGGCGGTCAAAGTGAACCTATATTTTATTAATGAGGACGATATCTGTAAAAACCATGCACTTAATTAATTTTATTTAATATCCTTGTAATTTTACTAAACCCAAAGACTGTCACTGTCTGCAGATGAATGACGTGTGAATGTTATAATCAACAATAACTTTTTAAAACAATAAATAAATATCAACGCTTTTTAATTATGATCAGCCATAAATACTTTCAGATTAATTTGTGCCTGTAGGCCTATATATAAATAGTATAAATGCTAGGAGGTACTCTGGGGTCCACTTTACCCAAATATGGAGGTTAAAGTGGATCTTTCTTGTAATATACAAAAGCTTATAAATTATGAAGATGTTTCCATATTTGAATAAAATAACAATGGTATTCATAGTAATAACACTAACAATAATCACCATAATTAAACAAAATTCAAATCCCTTAATTAAATGAAGAAAAACAACAAATTCAAAATAGGAGTCTACATTACCCAAAGTTCCTCTATACAAATAAAATAATAAAATAAATATGTAAATAAATGAGTAAATAAATAAAAATATAAATAAATAAGTGAATGGGAATATTGACAGTACTTACATATACCACTCCAATTGTCATACTATAGTTTGAAAACAACTGCTTGTGCTCAGTTGAGAGCTGTGTGTTGTACTAAGACCTGCAGTGCTTAAACACCTACCAGTAATCCCACACTAGGACTGGAGGCTCTCTCAGCCACAACTGTCGTAGGATTTGCTGCTGACAAGTACTGCACTTGATATCCAGGTCCACCATCATGTTGTACAGTTCGTGTTGTAACTTCACGATAGGACCGACCTCCTCCTGGTGTTGTAATGCCATTCATTGCCAGAGACGAGGATGGCCGTGACACACTTGTCTGCAGATCTTCCAGGAGAGCATCTATCACATCATAAACATGTCATATTACTAAATATATCTACTTCTCATATTAAAAAAAACATATCACACTTCTTGATAACAGTGATGCATAGTTTATCATCATAACAGCTGACCTTCACGACATGCTTCATAGGAAGTGGTTAGTTCATGCACATAATTAACCCACTGATGGCATGATTAAGTACCGGTAATTGTTTCAAAGGAAACAACATAATTTGCCCTCTTGTATCAAGGACTGTCTAACTCAAAAACAGTCAAAATAGGTTTACTAATAGGTGTATTAGACAATATAATTGAGTTAAACACTTATTATTTTGTTTATTCTGTACTTTTATTATCCAGTCTATATAGAATGCAACAAAAATAGTGGACAAACTTCAAGTATGAACAGCTATTATTCTGAGATGAAAAAAGCTTATATTAACATGAGTTCAGAAATTCTTGGTTGCTGCATTAGAAGAACAGTGATGTATTTGTTAGTTGAAATTGGTTTATTACAATTTTATCTGTGCACATTTCTTTACAAGAACTGTTTGAAATGTCTACCTTCTGCCTGAATAAAGACTACAACTCATTGTCTCATTGGCATCCAAACATGTCATTTTAGACAAAGCTTACCAACTTAACTAACAAAAAACATAAGGAATGTTGAGATTATCCTTATTATTAGCCATATTATTATTATTATTATTATTATTATTTTTATTATTTTTATTTTTATTATTTTTATTTTTATTTTTATTATTTTTATTTTTATTGTTATTATTTTTATTTTTATTATTATTATTTTTATTTTATTTTTATTTTTATTATTATTATTATTATTATTATTTTATTTTTATTATTATTATTATTTTTATATTATTTTTATTATTATTATTATTTTTATTATTATTAATTATTATTTTTTTTTATTATTATTATTATTATTATTATTATATTTTATTATTATTATTATTATTATTTTTATTATTATTATTATTTATTATTTTTATTATTTTTATTATTTTTATTATTTTTATTATTTTTATTATTTTTATTATTATTATTATTATTATTATTATTATTATTATTATTATTATACAGGGAATGATTGGAAATATATAAAACTATTATTCTACCAGTTATATTATATGGGTGCGAAACATGGACTCTTACTTTAAGGAAGGAAAGGAGATTACAAGTATTTGAGAATAAAGTACTTAGGAAAATTTTTGGACCAAAGAGATGAACAGAGAGGTGAATAACAATGAACTACATGGTCTTTATAGGAAGCCAAATATAATAAGAACAGTTAAGTCTCGTAGACTGTGATGGGCAGGACATGTTGCACGTATGGGGAATGAAATACTTGCATGGAAGCTTCTTGTAGGAAAGTCAGAGGGAAAACGCCCAGTTGGTCGACCAATAATGAGGTGGGAGAATAACATTAATTATGATTTGAGGGAAGTAGATTATACAGGGAATGATTGGAAAGCATTCGCTCAGGATGGGATGTATGGAGAGCTTATGTCCGCGCTGCCATGAACCTACGGGTTCGATAGTGCCAGTGAGTAAGTAAGAGTAAGTAAGTATTATTATTATTATTATTATTATTATTATTATTATTATTATTATTATTACTATCATTATTAGTAGGCTTTGGAGGTTTGGCATGGTAAGACTGCAGCAGCTGCAAAAACCCAAAGAAAGATAGATTGATTATTATTTTAATATGAAGTAACATAATGAGATTTATTTTAATACATTTTAGAGTCAGTATAAATCTCACCTCATAATTAGGGTACTAATTATGAGGTGAGATTTATACTGACTCTAATATTACAATATTACACATTAAAAAAACCTGCAATATGTTTCTCACATTTAATTTTAGCACATATCTATAATATATCTAATATTCTACTGTCTTAGAAAAGTCCATAAGTTTTGCTTGGATGGCTAAAGCACTGTATTTATTATCAGCAATTGTACTGGAGCTGTTGTACAGTAGAATGTCTACTTTTTAATTTTTAAAACAACTTTCCTCTGCATGTATTTAAATGCATGATATACTAGTGGTCTCCCAGCGGTTGAAATTCGATCACAATTCAATAATTTTTTAATTTGTCACAAATATGTCATTTTGCATTAATTTTCTATTTATTTTAAAATATGAACAATAGGAAACATGTGATATAGCTTGGTTAAGCCATATTTAAAAACCAATAGCACGTAATTTGACATTTGTATACTATTTATACTATTTAAATTTGCATTTGGTCTATTATTATGTGTACGGAAATATATATCCCTTCTTCTTTATCTCGTCAATGTTCTATGTCGAGGCATTGAAGTAGGTGCAAATATGTAAGTATAAAAAAATTATGTAATGGAATTACTGAAACAAAGATTAGAAAGGGTTTAATTTAAATTTAAATAATAAAATGTACTCACTTTTTTAAAATCGCTAATAATAAATATGCGAGAGTAAATCAATTCACATTGCTGCTGCACAATTTTCTTTTTACAACAATGCACTTTCAGTATGAATGTGCACAAATGAATCAGTAATACACATAAATTCCTTAAAGACTTTATTTTATTTTGTTTAATTTAATTTATTTGTAACACATATTATACATACATTTTACTTTTCTGTACTCCTTCTTTATTATGAACTTTAATTATGCCAAATATCACACTCCTCCGTGCAAGCAATCTGCTTAAAAAGGGGTAAAAAGATTTTTTTTCACGTATTAATATATAGAGGAGGTCATGTAAAATTGGGCTTTTACTCAATAAGGAACTACAAACCACAAGTGAGTGGATGGACAGGCAGACCCAAATCCTCATTGTGGAAATGTGTGTTTAATAACATTAAGAAATGAAAAATCACTAGTTCAAAAATGAGATCCAAGGGAAAGAAGAATGGAGGATGTCAGTGTACGTAGCGAAAGTTCACATTGGACTCTGCAGTCATTTAAGAAGAAGAGTATCTTGTAATTTCCCCATTTGTTCACCAAATGTTGTGCCGTACACTACACTCCGACAAAAACACTTCACTGAAGAAAATCAGAGCTGTTCTCAAAAATAAATATAATATTTACAGAGAAAGTAAAATACAACAACAAAAAAACATTATAATAAACATGGATCCTAATCTTCTGAGTTATGATCTGTTATATTGTATACATCTTCTATTGGAGAATTTTGGCAAGAAACAAATGAGATAGACTTTTGGAACATTTAAAGGTCATAGTGTATGCAGTCCCCATGAATGATGTAAACACACTAAAATGTTTGTTCAATGTCTCAACAACTAGGAATATTTGAAATAATACATGATTCTTACAGATTTAGGACAGAAGATTGTACTGCAATTAATGGAGCACTTGCTGTGAAGAAAAGAATAAGAACTCACAGTATAAAATTAAAAGTGATGGTAAAGAATAGATCACAACTTAAAATATATTAATTTTAGAATATATATTTATAGGAATGTTTTTTTTTAGTTGCATGCTACATCCTCTGTAAATATTGGATTTTTTTTTTCAGAACACACTGTATAGAAAGAAATGTAATCAATACTTTTGAAATTCACAATGAACCACCATTGAGGTTACTATGTAAAAAGCATACCTGAGATTTCAGTCGTCATCAACTAATTAAAATTTCAGTTTAATAGTTTGTCATTTAAATTACTTTAAATACCTTTCAGAAACAGTTCCATCATCAACATTAAAATGGTACTAGATGTTTTTTGGTTATGTGTAAGAGAATTCAGATCAGAGGGTATCTTGAAAAAGTCAAAACCTTAAAAGAAGCTAAGAATCAAAACCTATTGAACTAAAACACATCTAATGATCTGAACCCTCTTTATAAAATAACCAAAAATATCTAGTATTATTTTAAATGCTTATTTGACTGATGGTGATTAAACTGAAATGTTAATAAGATGAGGACAGCTGAGATCTCAGATATACATTTTAACATCTTAACCTTTTAAATAGAAACATTACAATGTGAGCACTAAAACTTGACACTTTCTTCAAAATCACTTATTTCACAAACAACACTAGATTTTTGAACACACACTATGAGGTGTTTTATCAATGAAACTGAATTAGTTATTTATAGTTTGCCCATATTTTACTCTCTCACACTGGAATGTTATTTTTACAATTTTCAGACAACCAAGTTCGTTTTTTTGCCGAAAATGTCCTTTGAAATAAGTCCCATGTGAGAGAACAAAATATTAGGTGAGTGTAAATAACTGAATAAATTTTGTTGAAAACTATATTCTACCTAATGCTGTGCTAACATCTTGAGCAACATGGAACAAAGCTCGATTTTCACCCATGACTGAACCAATGTCAGTGCGAAATCATACTGTCTTTAAAAATACAGACTTATATTTTGCACAGGTCTTGACCTCTGTGATTTACATTAACACTAAGATTGACCTATGATTACGTGTAGGCATCAATGAAGTCAGTTAAGGTCAGCTAAAAAGCCATTATCACTTATAAAATAATCCAGAAACTGAAAGAATCAAATCTTGGCCAATAACTGGGCCCAACTGAAGTAACAATGACGTAAACAAGTTTGCAATGTCTGCCCCTACCTGTCTGGAAAGAGCCAAGTTTCTGAATGGCTGGCTAAATTGTGACAAGGGCTGGCATTTTTCCAACACATGGCACATCATCTAAATGTGTATTTTTGAACGCATCTTCTAACTTTGTATTGTTAGGGTAGTTCAGTGTGACTAGTAAAGATATCAGAACCCTCAAGGATTTAATGACTGCCATTCCAAAAGCCATTTATCAGAGATGTAAAAAATTGGGCACACTCCCAAAAACAAAATATTAAACAATATACATAGGTATTTATGCTCTATAACCATATTGTTCTTAGTGGGTTTATAAGAATTCTTGTTATGAAGTGAAAGTCCCATGTCCATGGGCTTTTTGAGAATAAAGTAGGAATTTAAAATTTTGATTACTAATGTATATTGTATGCACATTTTATTCTCACAATCTCCACAGACATGAGATATTCACCTCAACAAAAGTTGTTAAAAATGGATTTTGAATTACATACTTCTAGGAAAACAGAGCAGAAACGTCCAGTTGGTAGACCACGAATGAGGTGGGAGAATAACATTAACTATGATTTGAGGGAAGCATATTATACAGGGAAAAGAAACTCCAAGTGTGACAGGCCTAGAAGGCCCTTGGCCGACCAGCCGGCTGCTGGCCTCACATTCACATGTAGACTATCACCTAGCCAGTGGAGGGGTGACATGTGGTCAGCATGTTGTGTCCCCCAGCCTTTATAGCTGGTTTTCTCAACCTGTAGAAGCTACTTATTGTAGCTACCCAAATGCCTCACGATGCTGGGTGGCCACCGGTCCCATACTGACCGAAATTCCAAGAGAAAATGTCTTCCCCCATGAGGACTCGAACCAGCGCAAGTTCCGTAGCTCTGCGCCAAGGCATCTTGCCTGAACCACTCGGCTACGACGCGGGACATATTATAGAGGGAATGATTGGAAAACATTACTCAGGATAGGGATGTATGGAGAGCTTATGTCCACGCGGCCATGAACCTACGGGTTCGATAGTGCCAGTTAGTTAGTTACACGTCTATGCTATGGAATACTGGGTATGGTGTAATAGTAGAATGTCTGAATAGCATTTTAAGGGTTCAGGGTTCGATACCAAAGAATCTGTTTTTTTTACTGAGCCTTGTGAAGACAACTGTGTAAAGGTAAAGTGATTCCACTACAGACCTTAGGATACCCTTGGGATGCTGGAGGTTAAAGTACTCGCTTATCTAGCCATTGGGCACGAGATGTCTCCTACTTGAAGGGTGCCTTTATCCTCTAAACTTACGTCTGGTATTCATTTCCATTAGAGTTTAACCTACCCTAGGGCCATGATGTCCCCAGAAAGTTTAGACCAGTTCAAAAATTCTGACCTCAATGACATTCAAACCCGCGACATTACGGCTTGTAGCGTATTGCGGACAACTGTATAGCTACCCGACATTACGGCTTGCAGCGTATTGCGGACAACTGTATAGCTACCCGACATTACGGCTTGCAGCGTATTGCGGACAACTGTATAGCTACCCGACATTACGGCTTGTAGCGTATTGCGGACAAATGTATAGCTACCCGACATAGTAAACAGCGGGATATGATTAATATAATATGGAATATGTTTTTTTATTCATTACCACGTTTGTCTTCAGTCAATATTTAGTCCTGAAAATGACAGCCTTGCTGTTGAAACATGTCGACTCTTTTAATTATTAATTGGTGTATTGGGTATATTGACTGCATATTCTACGATTTGATCACCAAGAAGATCATTAGCGTATTAAATTGTTGATATAACTAAAATTAAGATTTATAGACTTCGTCACGCTAATCACGTGACTCCTTGTAGGTTTTACTTTCTGACCACTCAAGGACAAGGAGGGCCTCCCAGAATGAGCGATCAGCTTAATCCAGAGACTCCAAGACAACATAAGATGTAGTACGATGTCCACCATTCACTCACGCAGTCATACTAAACATGGCCAAACGATGTTCGGGAATCGTTTGGGTTTTAAAGTTTCCTGACTTTTGTCTTAAGGTGAGAAAAAAGAAAAAAATCGCCCATAAAACTGGTCCCAAGCAGGGATCGAATACGGGGCCGCTGCCTACAAGGCAACTACGCTACACCGAGATCTCAGCGGTCTATTATGACATTCATTGCCTTAAAAATATATCAACCCCAGCCGGTTTGAACACGCGAATCTCGAAACCAGAGACAAGCATATTAACTACTAGTCCACCAGGACTGACAATATTATGGCAGACTATGTACAATTAGTGAAACAGAGGCGCAAACTAAAAGACATTTAAATTACACTGAGCAACAAAAAAGAAACTTTTTTTTTATCTCAGAAAGAAAAATGTTATTCTGATAGTATTTTTTTCTCTTGAATTCAAATATGATATCGGTTTTTCTCCATCACGCAAGGTTTCCGAGAGAGAGGCATTTATAATTTCAAACACTTTAATATTTTTTACATTCGTAACTACACAATATTCGAATATTCGAACTCGCCTAGAAAGTAAGAAATAACGATTTTCTGCTATATTTCGCCTGTAGAGCATCCCTCTTGATGGTTCAACAATAATCGGCCAGCATATTAAGATTCCATTTGCCTTAATATATATTTTCCATAGCTGAAATCTCCTGATAAAAGTGTTCCCCATGTTCATCGCTCACTGCGCCAAGATAATAAATGGACGAAAAAACGTTTATTAAAACAATTATTTCAATCCATTAATTGAAACTGAAATAAAAATCTGTGGGTGATGGAGAAATTCCGAATACATACAGAGTGATTCAGAAATATGGCTATACGTTTGATCGTATTTTGTGAAGAAAATATAATGATTAAAGGAAATATGATGTTATCATTGGAAAGGGAATCCTTAAAATTACAACAATAGAACAAAACAAATCACTGCTCGCGTGCAGCTTGGCGGGTTCATTTTTGTGGGCTAGCGTCGAACGCCTCCACAATTCTCTTCGTTGTTTCTGCATCCGTGCTAATGCAAGGCCTTCCAGCAGGTTTGATTTTCTGCATCTTTCCCGTTTCCAGCAGTTGTTTTCTCCACTTCCCCACAGTCGACGGCTGCAATGCTACGTTAAACTCACGTCTTGCCCGTCTTGCGGCCTCATGATCATTAGCATACGTAGCAATTGTAATTTGCTGTTGCATATTCAACGCCATTTTGACTAATGACGTAAGTTCTACACTGTTTTGTTTTATTCCATTGTTGTAATTTGGATAATTGCCTTTCCAACGGTAATTTCATATTTCCTGTAATGGTAATATTTTCATCACACAACGCGATCAAACATATAGCCATATTTATTATTCACCCCGTATTTGAAAACACGATAAAAAAACTGCATTAAGTACAACGATTGGTACTCATGAGACAAAAATCATGTTGACCAGTGATATTAAAAGTTAAAGCCATATATTCATGTAGAATTGTAGATGTTTTAAAGTCCTCTGGAGTGTGGAGGCGAAGAATGGGCGTCCACTACGTGGGTTTGAAAAGCTGTCCTAGAAGGCCAGTTTGTTTTAAATGGAATTCCTGATTTAGAAGTAATCTCCATACTTCGTAGAAGCAGCAAAGACACTAGTAACATTCGCATAAATCGTCCCACTCATTCTTTATCGATCCTGGTATTTAATGTTCCTAGCAATCAGCTTAGAAGCAAGCATTCTCCATTCTAATTTAACTCCAACATGAAACCCAGCTATGAATGGAAGGTACATCAGGAAAAAGTAATTGCTGGAACCAATGAATGAAATGCAGATTGAAACTTAAAAAAAATAAATAAAAATTTTATATATATATATATATATATATATATATATAATTACAAAAGTCCGTCACTCACTAAGCGAATGTTTCATCAAGTCGAATCTATGATATTATTTTGCTGGTTTATGGAATATATATATATCCATAGTAATTCTGCCCGAAGGCAGATCCTTCACTGCAATTCCCATGCTATGCTTGCAGCTTTACTAGGGAATTGTAGGTGTGGTAGCTTCCCGTTGCTTTCCACACCGGTGAAGGATGATGATGATGATGATGATGAAGATGATAAGGATGATGGCCAAATGATTTCGGGGACCGTTTGGACCTTAAAGTTTTCCTGACATTTGTCTTATAGGTGAGGAAAAACCCCGATAAAAACCTCATCCAGAAAAACTGCCCCAACCGTGATCGAACCCGGGCCCGCTGCGTGACAAGGCAGCACGCTACCTCGAGACCACAGCGGTGGACTTATATGTATTGACTAATTATTCCAAAATTATTGCTAAATTATAAACCGCGCCGAAGGAGAAATGTTGGAGGCCCACACAGAAGATGGTCTGAACGATTTTAACAATTCTAGCTTTCATGAAACCGGAACGAGCCAACACGCTTAATCCCTGGATGATGATGATATTGACTAATTAACTCATGCCCCAAATGGGAGTCAATGAACAATTACATTTCAATTAATTTGATTTACAACCAATCACAGTCGTTTTTCGCCTCGATTTCATCAATTTAATTTTATCACTTTAAAATCAAGCTCCTCCTTTTTAACATTCTGAATAGGTCAGAGCATTATTTTGCAGTGACTGACTCTCTAAGAAGTACGTTGAATATAACAATATATATACTAAGATGTAAGAATTCTATAATGCACATGGCTACCAGATTGCATATATATAGTGCACGAATGTAACCAGATAGTGCTTGGGGATATAATATAAAACATTTGTGGTAATTGATTACACCACAAAAAAACCGCTGTTTGCACTTTCTTAAACGTATTATTTCCCAGGAATTTACGTTCCTGAAAAATATAATTGACATATTTACATCATAGGACATCAGAAATTAATTAATCTGTTAGGTATAAACAGTTTGATGTTTAATTTTTTCTGCGCTAGGGTGCATTCTTACAATATTGCGATCCTTTGGCAATAAATAATATAAACAGTTTGATGTTTAACTTTTTCTGCGCTAGGGTGCATTCTTACAATATTGCGATCCTTTGGCAATAAATAATATGATCTGGTTGCAGTGATGAATAAATGAAGCATAGCAAACGTTTCTCAATTGTTTTCATACATCGTCGTTTACATTAAATATATAAATATTTAAAAATAGCTATATATAAATATTTAAAAATTGCTATATTTAAATAATAATTTGTGAGTAAACAGCTTAATTTATTTGTTAAATAGTCCTAACAAATGTCACTCTTGATTTCCAAATTCGCTAGATAAGTTCACTCTTCACTTCGTGAGTCGTGAATGTATCGATAACTTGGAAATCACTCGTGGCATTACATATGATTTAAGATAATTAAATTTTATAAACCTATTACCAAGTTTGATTGTGAGAAAACATAATTTAGACCCGGTACAGTAGAACGTTGAAAATGTTCCCATTAAAATTTCAAGTTTCCAGTTAATCCCCACACTTAATGATCCGATTTTTGCTGATGAACTCGATATAATATTTCTTTTTAAAACGTTACAGGCTAGTTTCGTTGCGAGAAAACAAATAGAGCTAGAGTTATTATTTTTTTTTAAATTTTGTCCTTCACGTAAAACCCCCATTTCTAATGTTACATTTTGCTGATTTTTTAGAGCAACTTCCTCGTTTGATTTCAATAGCGTGTAGCAAGTTCCGTAGTGAAAAAATCTAAACTTTCGGCCGCAAGAACAATTTTCTGGTTAACTCCCACTCACAATGATGTAATTTTGCTGGTTAATGAACTCGATTTTATTTTTCTTAATTTACCGCTAAATGCCGAGTTTGGTTAAAAAACTGCTGCCGCTAGAGCTCAAATATATATATATATATATATATATATATATATATATATATATATATATAAACACACTTATAGATCACAAAAGAAATGAAGACATCTTAGAAGAATTACACATGGAATCTCTAGAAAACAAAATTTCTGAGTATAAGTCAAGATGGATGCAACATGTTCATCGAATGGAAGATCACAGGATGCCCAAACAAATGTTAAGATATCAACCTGCAGGCAGAAGAAGACCAGGACGTCCGCTCAAAAGATTTGTGGATGGCGTTTTTCCTGAGACCGAAACAGGTCAACAAATGGCCTAAATTCGTGAATGTACGGGGTGAATCATAGGTAAATATGGCTATACTTTTTATCGCGTTGTGTGATGAAAATATTACCATTACAAGAAATATGAAATTTCCGTTGGAGAGGCAATTATTCAAATTATAACAACGGAATAAAAGAAAACAGTGTAGAACTTATATCATTAGTCAAAATGGCGTTGAATATGCAACAGCAAATTACAATTGCCGCATGGGCAATAACGTATGCTAATGAACGTGATCGGGCAAGACGTGAGTTTAACGTAGCATTGCAGCCATTGACTGTGGAGAAGTGGAGAAAACGACTGCTGGAAACGGGAAATTAGAGCTATTCCTCTAAACATGTATCATAATGCAATGAATGACTTCCCAAAGCGTTGCCAATTATGCTTGGATGTAAACGGCGAACAGTTTGAAGCAATAAATGACTTGCTTAGTGTTGTAAGTGATTTCTTTTGTTATATTGTTGTAATTTGAAGGATTCCCTTTCCAATGATATCATATTTCCTTTAATAATAATATTTTCGTCACAAAATGCGATCAAACGTATAGCCATATTTCTGAATCACACTGTACTATGATGATGATGATGATGATATATATATATATGAAATATATATATAAAGTAAATATTCTCTTTAAAATTTTGCTTAACTGTTATGTTAGCCGCGAGATGGCAGTTGGAATAAATTTCCGCTACCTCTTGTGTGAATTGAGAATACTACATGTATAAGAAAATTGTATGCTTGTATTGGAATTCTTGGGTAGCTCAGTTGGTTAGAGCGCTAAAGGTACAGACTTTAGAGATTCGAGTTCAAATCCCAACTCAAGCATTCTTTTTTCTTTTCATATCATATTTGCCTTCATTGCCAAATGTCAAAAATATATTTATAATATCTATATATAAAAGCGTTACTGCTATAAAGTAAATATTCTCTTTAAAAATTTGCTTAACTGTTATGTTAGCCGCGAGATGGCAGTTGGAATAAATTTCCGCTACCTCTTGTGTGAATTGAGAATACTACATGTATAAGAAAATTGTATGCTTGTATTGGAACTTTTGGGTAGCTCAGTTGGTTAGAGCGCTAAAGGTACAGACTTTAGAGACTCGAGTTCAAATCCCAACTCAAGCATTCTTTTCTTTTCATATCATATCATATATATATATATATATATATATATATATATATAAATTTTGTCATGGCCATATTCTATGTCTGCTAAGTAGGATCGATATGAAGATATGTAAAAATGTTTTCATGAGAAGAACTTCGTTCGGAATTCGTTAAAAGAGAGAAGAAAGAGAACAAGCTCTAAAGTCAATTAATGAAACAGAGGCGCAAATTAAAATACATGTAAATAATTAAAAGGGCAACATTATCCTCAATCAAAAACTATTTGGCCCAGATTGTAGCGATTGATACTCGTATTCGCGAGTTCCCGAGTTGAAATCTTGGGGACGATCAAATTGATAGAGATGTTTTCGTGATTTCCTTATGGATCTGAACATTCGCTTTAGGATTCAGTTTTCGAGTACTTCTAACTTATGGAAAGTGGTCATCTTTCACTCTTTAGAGTAACACAGGCTAGATTATCGTTTTATAAATTTCAATATTTAAATTCTTAGACAAAAGCCGAGAAGACAGCAGATACTGAATAGAATAGTAACTTGAATTTCCTGCCTTAGGTAGGAATTTAATTTATTCATATTCATGATTTTTATCTGTTAACAATTATTCTAAATATGTTATTGTTTTCACATTTTATAAGAAATATCCTTGTCATAATCTACTACAGCCCAACTCGATTTCTGCCCACTTCTATGTACTTCATTTTATTGTATCATCCAAGGCAAACAACATAGTTTTAAAATACTTTTCTAAGATTGGTAATAGTAAAAGAGTCGGTAGTAATAAAATTCATATCAAATTCCGTTGAGGTGAATGGTCATATGATAAAAATTAAATGTGCCTGTTGGCGGGTGCTGGCGTGCTCAACTTTATTAGAATGATATACGTAAAATATTAACTGGAGGCCTTTCGGAAGTTAACTTCCATCATCAGCAGGATGAGTATGCGCTGTAGACGTTGCAGGTCAGTTCCTACTGGAGACGCATCAGGACTTGTAACGTCTACAGCGTCTTAACTACTAGTAACGCGTAATCAACCTGCTGATGATAGTTAAATTCTGAAAGGCCTCCAGTTAATAATATTTTACATACACAATTTTAACAAAGTTGAGGACGAAGGCACCTGCCAACAGGTAGGCCTACATTTTAATTTTTAATTGTTATCTTATATGTATTGACGTAGACTTTCACGGCCGGAGTTGCTATGATGATATTGAAGAAGATTTTCGGGCTGTAGACCGTGGTCGTGAGGCTTGTAGTTCCCCGACGTTTCGCCAGAGACTGCGTCTGGCATCCTCAAGGGTTGTCTTGAGACAACGCAGTCTCTGGCGAAACGTCGGGGAACTACAAGCCTCACGACCACTGTCTACAGCCCGAAAATCTTCTTCAAGATCATCAATGTTATCTTACAGTAAAAGAGTTATTATTTTTTATTCACACATACACTAACACAAACAAACACAATTACTCTCATATCACGTATCGTCAAAACAATTATCATTACTTTAAGTATTATGTATATTTATTTTATGCATCACTAAACACAAACTCACAGACACAAACAAACACACAATACTTTTTTACTTTATGTAACATCTACACTTCACATACCCGAAATCTGTATGTATTATGTTTATTTATTCAATAAAGATTAGATAGTAGTTAGGGACATAGAGCAGACCCGGGGATAAGGGCATTATGCCCGAGGTAACCCGGGGGGTGGTGGTGGTGGGGCTCTAAATAAAAAAGTAAAAGAGTTAACACTTACCCAAGTTATTGTCGAGATTTGTATTTCCCTGTTGTTGTACTGTGGTGGTGGTGACTGTTCTTACAGAGCTGCTGGCCGCCATCTTCTGAAAAACAAATCATATTTCTTATTCAATTCCTTTATAAAAATACATGTATTTGTATCCAGTAAGACGAACAAGAATTTATATTATATTACATAGTCAATTCTGCTTGTTACACCATTGCGATGTTTATTAGATAGGCTTAGAAATTCATTATTGTTCAAACCTAAAAACAAAGTAGACCTATATTTACGTTTGTATTATGGTTGTTTTATGTGAAAATGCTGCTTATGTTAATGTAATTTTAAAATTGAATAATAGAGTGTGTGTTCAAATGTCTGCGATGGGCAGGACATGTTGCATGTATGGGGAATGGAAGACTTGCATGGAAGCTTCTTGTAGGAAAGCCAGAGCGAAAAAGCCCAGTTGTTAGACCGAGAATGAGGTGGGAGAATAACAGTAACTATGATTTGAGGGAAGTAGATTAATCTCTCTATCTGGGATGAAAAAGATATCCCTGAAAAAATTACTAGTTATAATAAAAGTTTAGGAATTATTAATCAAGTTATGAAACCATCCCTTGTACAAAAAAACACCAGATTTCGTTTATATAACACTTTGGCTAGACCAGTGTTGACCTATGGTAGTGAAGCATGGACACTAAAAAGACAACATGAAAGCAGAATAACGGCTTGTGAAATGAGATTCATGCGCAGAACAGAGGGTTACACCAGATGGGATCGGAAAAGGAACACCGACATCTTAAAAGAATTGAAGACTACGCCAATTTTGGAATATATTAAACAGTACCAACTAGATTGGAAACACCATTTTGAAAGAATGAGTTCAAATCGGATCCCCAAAGCTGTTTATAGTTATATACCAAGAGGACGAAGATCACTGGGCCGTCCTATGAAACGCTGGAGGGAAAATTTTCTGTAGGATCGTAACAGGCCTTGGCCTAATACTTGAAAGGAAGAAGAAGATTATACAGGGAATGATTGGAAAGAATTAGCTCAGGATAGGGATGTATGGAGAGCTTATGTCCGCGCGGCCATGAACCTACGGGCTCGATAGTGCCAGTGAGTCAGAGTAAGTAAGTTCCAATGCCACTCAATGCACTTTTCTTGATCGAGTTCCGAGCTACGTAGATGGCGTTAATATTATATATTTTGTATTTACGCACCGCTTCAGGAGGACACATAATGTAGGTCTACTGTGCGTTCAAAAGATGAGACGGATCGCGAGGAGGGAGTTGCATGTTTTACTTTGATGCTGATATGCACACAAGTACTGTGTATAGTGACGTAAAAGAACTCTTAGTTCACCAATTCGTCACATCGTCTCATCGCTTGGACGCACAGTAGATGGTGTGTATACTAGTATTGTGTACAGAGAGGTACGTAGAACGAGTGTATGTTTACGTGTTTGTGTTTTGTGTGTTGTATGATGGATCAATATGAAGGAAGAAGATGGAATCCGTTGCCAGCAAGTACTCTACTCCCACCGAAAAACATCAAGGGAACCGTCAATCTTAAAATCCCCTTCCAACGGACGAATATCTATAAACATATCGTATCCCAAATCAACATAATATGTATTACGATTATATGTACACAATCACCCATCCTCCATCCATAGTAATTCTGCCCGAGGGCAGGTCCTTCACTGCAATCATAGCATTTTCATGCTATGCTCGCAGTTTTACTAGGGAATTGTAGGCATGGCAGCTTCCCGTTGCTTTCCATACCGGTGAAAGATGATGATGATGATGATGATGATGATAATGATGATGATATGATGATGATGGCCATATGATTTCGGGGACCGTTTGGACCTTAAAGTTTTCCTGACATTTGTCTTACAGGTGAGGAAAAACCCCGATAAAAACCTCACCCAGGAAAACTGCCCCGACCGGGGATCGAATCCGGGCCCGCTGCGTGACAAGGCAGCACGCTACTTCGAGACCACAGCGGTGGACTCACCCATCCTAACCCGAGGTTAAAAATATTGCAATTAAAATTTCCAAATATGCCGTGTATCGAACTCGAACCCGCTACCACCTGAGCTAGATCGGTGGGTTACAAGAGACACTGGGCTATTTATTACAATTTATACGAGAATGTATTGTCAATAAAACCCCACGAGTTTAAATTAATCAGGAAATGAGATTTTCATAGGCTAACTATAATATTCGTTAAGGATATGAGTTTACAAATGACAGTGATAGGACTACAAAATACAATAAGACCTTAATTATACGGGTATCAAACCATTTCATATTTCATGATTTAGATCTGAAAACATTTACAAGATTTAAAAAATCTCACCAGATAAATGCTATTACCCCGTGCAAATTATTTTTCTAATGAAACATTTTAATTGTGTTCTAGCTTGATTAATCATTAATTTTTTTAAGGTTCACTGGTTCAAACCTGGCGGGGATCGACTGATTTTTCAGAGCGTAAACCTGAGTTCCTTCGGTAGGGAAGTAAAGTAGTGGATCCCGTCTCGTAGATTTACATTACGTAAAAGAATCTCAAGCCTGAAATAAGAGGCCTCAGTGCAAAATTTGTCGGTCATTTAACGCAAAGATTTTAATTGCAACGCTAGTGGCATGAGTTGACAAAGAGTGTCATTAAATTAAAAAAAGCTAATTTTAATACCAATTCGATTTTTTCTCGATGATTTTTTAAACCAAAGTCAATATATTTTAATTATTCAGACAATTACATAGATCAACCTTTCAAAATCATTCATCTAGAGAGAAAATTAATGAGCTACTGGTATGACAAAAAGTACGAAGGGTTGGCAAAAAAAAAGAGTCATTACTGTCTCTTATTCTTCTTCCTATAAAGTTAGGACAGTGTATAAATGTTTCACTGTGTTTTTCTATTGGTGATAAACTCTGTTTCCTTCGTATTGGTGGAGTGTGTGGTTTAATATTCATAAGTAATGCCACGAGTGATTTCCAAATTATCGATAAATTCACGACTCACGAAGTGAGGAGTGAATTTATCTAGAGAATTTGGAAATCAAGAGTGGCATTTGTTAGGACTATTTAACGAATAAAATTAAGCTCTTTACTCACAAATCATTATTTAAATGTAGTTATTTTAAAATATTTATATATTTAATGTAAACGGCGATGTTTGAAAACAAATGAGAAACGATTGGTACGCTTCATTTGCTTCTTTTGTTCGTCACTGCAACCAGATCACATTATTTATTGCCAAAGGAACGCAATATTGTAAGAATGCACTCTAGTGGAGAAAAAATGAAACACATCAAACTGTATATTAATTAATTTCTGTTGTCCTGTGATGTAAATGTGACAATTATATTTTTTTGGGAAAAAATACATTTAAGAAAGTGCAAACAGTGGTTTCTTTTTTTGGTGGTATAATTAATTGCTACAAATGTTTTTATATTAACTCCCGCATGCGGTATGTGTTGACATTCATGCACTATATATACAATCTGGTAGCCGTACTTCTTAGTGAGTCAGTCACTGCAAAATAGTGCTATGGCCTATTCAGAATGTTAAAATGGAGGTGCTTTCTTTATTATGATAAACTGTAGTTGGTAAATTCTAGGCGAAACACGACTGTGATTGGTTGTAAATAAAACATCATTGTAACGTGATTGGTCATTGACTCCCATTTGAGAAGTAGTCAATGCAATTTTCGGTAGCGGATTTTCAATTCCATTAATACGGCATTTTCATTAGATTCTCCCTAGTATAAACAATCTCGTGACCTTTGTAATCCCACTTATATTCTTTATTTTTTGTTTATTATTATTTTTATATATAATGTAGGCCTATACCCTGTTATGTTCATTTTAATTGTTTGAACTAGTTTTTTTCGGTTTCCTTTGTGTCGTCTCTTATTTCCGCTGCATATGTCATCATCATTGAACTGACACAAGTTTTATGTATTCAAGGTTGTTTTATTTGCTCATATATCGTACTTAATTCTCCAAATGATGACACTTAATGCTTCTGATATCATCGATGACTTTCTTACTTATGTTTTGATTTCTTTCACTACTATAGCCCTGAAAAATCCTTCAACCCCTCCAAATTTGAAACTATGAACCATGAAACTAGAAGGGAGCCTGGAAACTACTAGTCCACCAGGACTGATTATACATTAGATTGTATGTATAATATTAATGGTATATATATTTTTGCAGCATTGATAATCATGTCAAGTAAGAGTACAATGACAGAAATTTACAAATGGTAAAACAAACTGGCTTACATAATTAAAATCCTCCATTCAACAATTCTTGCACAGAGTAAGAGAGTTTAACTAGTAGATTTATAATCTTATACTAAATCTTCCTTCTTACTATCCTCTGAAAAATATGAGAAGTGAGCCCTACAATAATGTTGTAGTATTATAGAATAAAACAAAATACGAGTAAAACCGCATTCTAAAAAAATACAAACTTCTTTTTCAATTGTAAGAAATCATTGGCAATTTGTTTCTCAATATAAAATAACTGGATTGTTCTTAATGAATTCTTAATTTTGCATATTTCAACTTCATCATTAAACATAATAATAAACATAATAATAAACATAATAATAAACATAATAATAAACATAATAATAATAATAATAATAATAATAATAATAATAATAATAATAATAATAATAATAATAATAATAAAGTAAACCCTATATTCGTGTCCGGCATAATGACAGGTCGAGAAATCAGATGAAATGAAGCCCTTATTATTGAAGGTCTGTAACACACAAGGATGTTGTCTCACTACGTCTGTCGCACCATCACAGGAGCAGATGAAATGAAACGAAATGGATGACATGAATATGGAGAAATTATGGAAGGAAGTATGTGGAAAGAGATATTGACTCCAAAATAAATAAATTTCAGACGGTGTGTGGAACAATACAGAGAACATTCAAAAATAAAATTAGAAAAGAAAGCAAGATAAAAATGTATAATGTTATGGCGGTTCCCACAATATTGTATGGATGTGAAACTTGGGCTCCAGTGAAAAGACAGAAGGATAGAATACAGACGGCAGAGATGCGGTTCCTCAGACAAGTAAAAGGATGTACAAGACTTGATAGAATAAGAAATGAGGATATAAGAGAAGAATTGAAAGTACAGCCTTTATTGGATAAAGTCACAAATTACAGACAGAAATGGATTGATCACATGGATGGAATGAGTAAGGAGAGATATCCATTGTTAGCCAGAAATTATCAAGCAAGAGGAAGGCGTGATGTTGGAAGACCTAGAAGACGATGGGCTGATGCAATATGAAGTCGGAACGGGCAATTGCCTAATCCCTGGAGTGATGATGATGATGATGATGAAGTATGTGGCAGAGGAAAACGGGCGAAACCCCGAGAAAAACCTACTCTGGCTCCGATTCGTCCACCGCAAATCATGAAGTGACCGAGACGCGAACTCAAGATCTATAGGTGGAATATTATTAATAATAATAAATAATAATAATAATAATAATAATAATAATAATAATTGCAATAGCCAGTAGTGGTATGACTGTAAGAACAGGTCTATTATACAAAAGCACATTATTAAAATGAATCAATGTTTGAAATTATCTAGTACTTAGGATTGAAAGCAATAATTTCTGAATCAACAAAGTTCCTGGGAAGAGAGATTTGGGTAGACCTCGTAAGAGGTGGTTTGACGACAGGGACCGGAACAGGTGTTATTACCTAATCCTCGAAGATAGAAGAAGAACAAGTTCCTAAAAACGATACTTCTGTATTTTAAAATATAATTATATTAAGATAAATTGAACTAATTCCTTTCTGTCACCAACATTACAGTTTATAAATAATTGTCTTACATACTTATATATTAAAAAATAATAATTTGAAAAGACAAAATGGGAACCACACTTAAAAAAAAGTAAATAGATAATTTGAATTAAACGAATTACTAACAGTAAATTGAAGGGAGAAATAAATTTTATGTGAGGGAAAAATTTGGATAAACTTATTTGAAAAAAAATTCACCACTGCTCGATAGATCAAGAAAATATGTTATGGAAACTTTCGGCGATTACAGGTCATGACTGACTGCCCCTTACACCAATATCCATCCTACCTTTTCATAATATTTTATGTATCAAGAAAGTGGTTATGTTATGAACAAAGAACATTCAATGAAATGTGTGAAGTTAAATAAATCTGGTAAAACTTTAATATTTGTATTGGGAAGGAAACGACGAATGACAATATGATAAGTAGGCCCTACTAGAACATTAAAATAATAATAATAATAATAATAATAACAATAATAACAACAATATCACTTCAAACCAGTGTTGAGATTACTATAGGCCTATACTGTATAAGTAAAATTATAACGTCGCTTGTTTAGAACCAGGTTGTTTAAACTCTAATTTTGTTTAATTTTCAGAAGAGTTCAATTAAGTTTTTGAATATTACGCAATTCACAATAATAGCACCGTTTTGATGAAAGAATAACACCTTGTGTCTATAAAATGTTAAATTTTAAGTGTGAGATTGACACAAAAGAGACATTAAAAAATTATGGATGCAAAAAAATATGCTTTTTTAAGGTGGAAATTAGGCCAATGTGGTTCTAAACAGGCGACGTACCTGAGAAACTATGTCGTCTTCCGAAGTTTTAATTTTGGTCGAGGACGACTGAGTTTTTCAGGTACGGTAGGTTATTGCTAAAGGGGTATCTCAGAGACACGTAAATTTGAAGAAACTGTGTTGACATAATTGAAGATTCTTGGAAACGTTGAGCTGGTGAATTTGTCATACCTGTTAGCAGTATTACTGAATTGTATTGAATGTAAAGACCACGCCTCTTACAATACTGTGATTACAGACCAAGGAGACACTACAGTATATGCATCGCCATTAGTTGGAAAACAAGTTCTACCTACTTAGTAACCTTCAACTGAGATTTTCAACTTTTTTATTCACTATTTCTCTGCAGTTTAATCGTAAAAGTCTTTATCACCGAGCTCTCGAGTCCACGGTTCGAGGCATTCTTGCCACATAAAAATAAATTCAATATATTTGTTGGACAAGTACCAACGGAAATGTAGAATCAACAGAACCACTAACACATGCTACTGTAAATGTAATTGCGAAAATTTATGACTACCAGCGTTTCCTTCTTCGCTTTACATTTATATCATCCAATAGTTCCTCTCCATAATTTACAAACGTTTAAATCAATGATTGCGTAAAGACTTTAATTTTAAAATTCGGATTGCAGGCCTAGCTTCATTTTAAATATACAAATACTTTCTACAATGGAAATGGACAGTTAATGATAAATGAGGGAAATTTTGAAGAAGTGGCTGGATTTAAATACCTAAGATTATAAATAGGAATGAGATGCACAAAGAAATTAAACATAGGCTAAATTCTGTAAATGAATGCTATTGTGCATTACAGGATCTTTCAAAGTTTTAATTGAAAAGTGAAGATATTAGAAATGAGCTAAATATCTTTAAACTCTTAGATAGAATAAAATAATCTAGAAAAAAATGGAAAGAACATGTTCAAAGAATGGAAGATGATCGCATTCCCAAAAGTATACTTAAAAACAAACCAAAAGGACGCAGGAATGTTGGTAGACCGAAGAAGAGATGGATCCAACTTTTGAATGAGAATATATGAGACCGGAACAAGCCACATGGGTTTAATCCGTGATTGTTGATGATGATGATGATGATGATGAATTGAAAATTACTGAAGTTTTTCTGTAAAATAATTCACGATACTAATCAAAATAGCTGGAACTCAAAAGATATTTCCAATATGCACAAGTGGAATGCAGACCAGATCTCAACAATTCACATCCTGTCATCCACAGACCTCTCTCAAAAGGAAATGTACACTTATTTATCCAAAATCATAAGTTATTTTGAAGCAATACAACCTCATTTTCTTGGTCTAAGGACTTAGGAACAATTAGAAAAATAATAAAATATAAAATGCCAGTACAAATAAAACTATTATTGTATTGATATATTCAGAATCATACTTCATATACTGCAACTCAAACTAGTCATGATTTTCTCGCCCCCGTTCTGACGAGACTAATTGCAATGCAATGCAATCTCTCTCTCTCTCTCTCTCTTTATTTTATTTTACTTTCTCCCCTATAGGTGCTTTTATATACACACCCCATCAAAGCATTTGAGGAACATGACACGCAAGAAGAGAGTTTTTAACTTTGGATTGCATGCACGCTTTTTGATTACACATGGGACATGAAGGACTACCCTGTATGACTGATCAGTTCAATGCCAGAGCCACCAATGAGACATAAATACATTCATGCTAAACAAGATTAATAAATAAGGGTGATTATGATCGCCAAATAATATTCAGGGCTATCTGAATCAAAAGAGGAATGAAAGACGTGCATAGAAGGTTCTTATAGGAAAACCAGAGGGAAAACGCCCAGTTGGTAGACCAAGAATGAGGTGGGAGAATAACATTAACTATAATTTGAGGGAAGTAGATTATACAGGGAATGATTGAAAAACATTGGCTCAGGATAGGGATATGTGGAGAGCTTATGTCCGCGCGGCCATGAACCAACGGGTTCTATAGTGCCAGTGAGTTAGCTAGTTATCTGAATCAAAAAGTAGTTTCTTTAGATTTGACTTACAGGTAAAAAAAAAATAAAAATCTCCTGGGAAATTTGACTCTCTGCGTCAACGATATTATCTCTAAAAACAGTGATGGACACGAATAAAATTTCTAAATTTTTACAAAAAAAATTATATTAGGCTCTACTTGGGAGGGAATCATGTCTTCCCAACACCTCTAAAAATTAATTACATAAAAATAAAACTATTTTCATACTTATTATATAATTCAGTGACAGCTGTTTCGATACACTGTACCTTCTTCAGACATGTTAACAAATTATGAATTGTGTTCCAACTGATCTAAGCAACAATACAACAATATTTATTTAAATTTTTTTAATTTAACAAAGGGGATTCATTCATATCAAGTTGAGAATTTAACAGTTTGTTACTACTTTTAAATTTATTTATTTCTACAGCCTCCAAAAGATCTAACTTCTTACCCTTATCACAAACATGTAAAATTTTAAAATTTGGGTCGAAACAGTGATTAAATTGGAATAGGTGGTTAGCATATTTTGAATATTCTAAATTTCTGTTATATGTTCTCATGTGTCCCTTTATCCGAGAGATAAAATGTCTACCAGTTTGTCCTATATAGACATTGTCACACGTGCCACACTTCAATTTATATACATCTGATAATTTTTTTTTTGGGTTTTATTGTTTTTTATTATATTTTGTAAAGTTTAATTAGTTTTTAATTTTTCTTTTTTTTGGTTTTATTGTTTTTATTATATTTTGTAAAGTTTTATTAGTTTTAAAACTGTAAAAACCACTTCCCATCCTGGCATCGTAATATATTATTATTATTATTATTATTATTATTATTATTATTATTATTATTACTATTTTATTACTATTTTTATACATTTATTTAAAGAGATTGTAATGACAAGAGTTCATCTATTTCCATATTTGAGACTATGTTTAATTTATTTCTGAACTTCATTATTTTTTTTCTTTTTGTAATTATTGTTTGTAGGAATTTGAATTCTGCCATTTCTTCAAAGTTTCCCTCATTTGTTGTTAAGCGTCCATTCGGATTTAATAATGTATTTCTACACGTAGTCCATATATTTAATTTTATTGACTATTTAATGCATGCCTAAAATGGGAGTCAATAACCAATCCCGTTTCAATTAATTTTGTTTTACAACCAATGACTGTCGTGTTTCACCTCACACTTTATCGAATTCTCTTTACCACCTCCTGTATTGTGATAAAGAAATATCCTCCTTTTTAATATTCTGAACAGGTCAGAGCATTATTTTGCAGTGATTGATTCTCCAACAAATACATTGAATATAGCATATAATTAACAGATTAATTCAAATTACACATTTGATAATCAGCGTCCACCGCTGTGGTCTCGAGGTAGCGTGCTGCCTTGTCACGCAGCGGGCCCGGGTTCGATCCCCGGTCGGGGCAGTTTTTCTGGGTGAGGTTTTTATCGGGGTTTTTCCTCACCTGTAAGACAAATGTCAGAAAAACTTTAAGACCCAAACGGTCCCCGAAATCATATGGACATCATCATTATCATCATCATCATCCTTCACCGGTGTGGAAAGCAACGGGAAGCTATCACACCTACAATTCCCTAGTAAAGCTGCAAGCATAGCATGAGAATGCTATGATTGGAGTGAAGAACCTGCCCTCGGGCAGAATTACTATGGATGGATGGATTTGATAATCGTGTGTTCAATAATTGTGTTTTTAAATAATGACTTTAAAAGAATCAACCTATAATGTTGGTTATAATAAACGGTTTGATGTGTTTCATTTATTCTCCACTAGGGTGCATTCTTACAATATTGCGATCCTATTTGGCAATAATTAGTATGATCAAGTTCCAGTGGACGAACGAACGAAACATAACCACACATTTCTTATTTGTTTTCAAACATCGCCGTTTACATTAATATATAGGCCTAAATATTTTAAATTAACTATATTTAAATAATTATATTTAACTAAACAGCTTAATTTTATTCGTTAAATAGTCCTAAAATGCCACTCTTTATTTCCAAATCGTGACTCGTGAATTTATCCATGATTTAGAAATCAGTTGTGACGTTACTTATGATAATGACTCCAGACTCAGTTTCTTGATAACTGTTATACATTTTAAAAATAGTTTATGATTTACTATAATATAAATGAAATCATAGCTGGTTTGCTAATGGCAGACTTGCCAGTCCAGTCTGCTTTAAGCTAAACTCGACAGTGATCTCATGGCGATTGTTATTTCCGTGAAAGTTCTGATGTCATACATTGTTGCTAAACATGACTGCATCGCTAGGAATCCGTAATCTGTTAAGGGTGCATTTATTTTCAGATTCCCCCCATCCGGTCTCATTAAAGAGAGACAAACCACAAATCCGAATGCCTACAACATGAGAATTTTAAACATACCATATTTAAATGGCTAGATATCCGTGACGCCGCTTCATGTTAAATGACTATTTAACTCATGCCCCAAATGGTAGTCAATGACCAATCACGTTTCAATGAATTTTGTTTTACAACCAATCACAGTCTTGTTTCACTTCGATAATTATCGAATTTTGATTGCCAAAATAAAGAAAGCTTCTCCTTTTTAATATTCTGAACAGGTCAGAGAAATTAGGGGGGTATGGATTACTTCGGGTATACAATTTATTAATAAGAATTGGTTGTAAAATAAATATTTTGCAGTGACTGACTCTCTATCAAATACGTTGAATATAGCAAATAATGAACAGATTGCTTCAACCTACACATTTTATAATTGTGTGTTCAATAATTGTGTTTTTTAATACTGATTTTACTGAGTTGTTTCCGAAAAAATGAATTAATAACCTATAATGTTATATTATACAGTTTGATGTTTTTTCATTTCTTCTCCACTAGGGTGCATTTCTTACAATATTGCTATCCTATTTGGCAATAAATAGTATGATCAAGTTGCAGTGATAAGCAAATGAAACATAACTAAACATTTCTCATTTCTTTCAAACATCGCCGTTTACATTAAATATATAAAAATTTTAAAATAACTATATTTAAATAATGTTTTGAGAGTAAACAGCTTAAGTTTGTTTGTTAAATAGTCCTAACAAATGTCATTCTTGATTTCCAAATCCTCTAGATAAATTGGTAATCACTCGTTGCATTACTTACGATAAACACGTAATTCTTAGGTTTTGATATTTCGCTTTACATGTGAAGATACGAATCCTACAAATTAATAAAACATCAATTAAATTATCAATTGAGTTGGTGTTTACTTGATGAAAATCCATATTTATTAATTAAATAAAAATAAATAAAAATAAATAAAAATAAAACGTAGTTTTATTTTTATTTAATTGATCAATTAAATTCACAAAATTATGTTTAAAAATGAAAATTCTAACATTAGTCTATATTTTAGTGGTCTGTGTAGCTAATAAGTGGGTGAAAAAAGACTGAAATGTAGGTGATAAAGAAGAGAAAAAAAAACTGGCTGGACCACTGGCTAATAAGTGTGCTATTGATGGCATGATGGGTGGAATAAATACACAGGTACGAAATATAATAGCATAGAACATGATTTAATGAAAACGGAGAGAAAAGTAAGAAATATAAAATAATGAAGAATTTTTAGTTTGCAGTGAAGGGCCTATTTTTAGGCAGAAAAGTATGACTGAATGAATTTAAGCTTAAAATCGGCTATTTCGAGAAGTCAATCAGTAATAAGAAATACGGTAACCTATTGTTGCACATCTGAAGATATTTCTTAGAATGAGTTCCATTTCTAGTTCTCTAACACGTCAAGTTGCGTGCACTCCAATTTTACTTTCAAACAAAAGTGAAAGCATTTTTCAGTTTTACAACTTGAAAAAGTCCATTATGATTCAATACAGCCATTCCAATGATATAATAAAACTTCTCTGGACATAGAGCACGAAAACTCATTTTTATCTTCTTGTAAGCCCATGTTTCCCTTAACAGAGATTTAGGCACTCTGCCCTTACAGGGAAGAACCATGCTAATTTAGTTACACTTGTTTTCGTGTAGATGTCATTTGAGTGGTCCGTGGTCAGCGTTCCGCCTCATACTGACATCTAGGAAACCAAGGTAGTACTAGGACGTGAAAATTCGGTAAATTTTGCTTATAGGCCGTTTCATTCAGGCTTAAGGATCTTTTACGAGCCTAAAAATCCTCGGGACCCACGGCTTAAAGTCCCTCTCGGAAGACTTGCTCCTTGTATTTTTCCATCCTAAAAAAAATCCATCGACCCCGGCCGGGTTTGAACCCGCGATCCTCAGGACCAGAGGCAAGGAGCATAACCACTAGTCCACCGCGGCTGATACTCATTTTTCTAATTATGTAATTAACTAATTCACTCACTAACTCTATCAAATACGGAGATTTGTGGAGCGCGGACATAAGCTTCTATCCTGAGCTAAACTGCTTTCGAATCTATGCACAAAATTCACCTCCTTTAAATAACGGGCAATGTTATTTTTTCTACCTCATTCTTGGCCTACGTATTATGAGCTTTTCCTTTGGTTTTCCTACGAGAAGTTTTCGTAACATTATTTCTTTCCTCATTCGTGCCGTACGTCCTGAGACTTAACTATTCTTACTACATCTGTAGCCCACTGTTATTAAGTTCTCTCCATTCACTTGTCTATTCGTCTTCCTTGGTCTAAATATTTTTCTGGGAACTTTATTATCGAATAGGCCTATTCTAAATCTGTTTTTTTTTTCTAAAACCACCAGGTTGTCTTTTATGACATTTCTGGCTTTCTCTCCCCTGACATTCATCCATCCATAGTAATTTCCATGCTATGCTTGCAGCTTTACTAGGGAATTGTAGCTTCCCGTCTCTTTCCACACCGGTGAAGGATGATGATGATGAAGAAGATGATGATGATGATAAGGATGATGATGATGATGGCCATATGATTTCGGGGACAGTTTGGGCCTTAAAGTTTTCCTGACATTTGTCTTACAGGTGAGTAAAAACCCTGATAAAAACCTCACCCAGAAAAACTGCCCCGACCGGGGATCGAACCTGGGCCCGCTGCGTGACAAGGCAGCACGCTACGTCGAGACCACAGCGGTGGACCCCCTGACATTGAGGGAATTATAATACATTTCTTAGGATGGGGGCACCCAAGGCAGAGTTTACATTACCCCGATGATATAATGGGTGATAAATGATAATGAAGTGCCAGAAGAGTCTCTAACCTAAAATTAACCTCAATTCTAGACCATGGGCAACAACGGAATAATTCCCTTTAAGGAAAAATTCGGGGAATCGAATCCGGGACCTCATGGACTCTAGTAAGAAATGCTGACCACTAGCCTATGAGGCTGGTCAGTCTTCCCACAAAGAAGAGATCACGTTTCGCATCCATATGATGCTTACATGCAATTGCTCCCATTTTTTTGGGCGGAATAAAGTTACCGTGAAGTAAGTTATTTTAGTCAGAAGTAAAATTGAAACAATTACAATGCATATCACAATTTCAATTTCAATTTGGATCCAGGTGGTATTCTAAAATGATAACATTACAACATTTTTTATAATCTATTACAGTATTTTTTTGCATTATGTTAATTTCTGGAAAACAATGGAAATAATATACTGATTAAGACCTTCACGGCTATCGTTACGTATTTTAAAATATCTTTTCGGGATTCTTGGCCGATATATCCTGAAGATGTCACCCACAATAGGTGATGAAATGTCGAGAAGTATAAAAAAAAAAATACACACGTCCAAGATTCCCGCCCGACATCATTGTAACATCAACCCGTAAATTATTGTCTAATAATAGGCTATAATTTTATTGCTTTTCTCATGTCTATCTTCACAAAAACTGATTACATGTTATTTAAAAATAACAGTGTTATTATGTAGGCTATATTATATTAATTTTAAATTTTTCTATACTACAGTAAATTTTCCTTCAACCTAGAGTAATTTTATTCTTCCAGAAATCCCTATCTTAAGCATCTTCTATCAATTCCACTCTATTCATACTCCTCTTTATCCCATCCATCCATTGTTCCTGCGGTTTCCCTCTTCTCTTTCTGCCTTCAGCGTTCCATTCCATTTTGGAATTAAAAAATAAACTCGATTATTAGCAGTTATTATAGTAGGCTATATGGTGGATTTTTTATGAAGTTTTTATTTATACAACAAAGTGAAATATATTAGATTTATTTTATTTGTACTTAGTTTTTTAATTATACTATTTTGAAATTTATTTATTTATTATTTCAATCCTAACTAAATAACTCATGAAACTATCGAATCCGGGGGTTCATGGCCTCACGGACGTAAGCTCTCCATACATCCCTATCCTGAACTAATATTTTCTATTCATACCTGTATAATTTACCTTCTTCAAATCATGGTTAATATTATTCTCTTACCTCATTCTTGCTCTACCTACTGGGTATGTTTCCTCTGTTTTTCCTATAAAGAATTTCTAAGCTCATCTTTCATTCTCCATTCTTGCCATATATCCTATTTCGCAATCTACGACATTTAAGTTTTCTTATTATAAATGGTTTCGAACATAGATCATGTAGCTCACTATTGTGTAGTCTTCTCCATTCATATGTCTGTTCTTGATCTAAAATGTTTCCCTAAGCAGTTTATTCACAATTACTCCTCCCTTATGTACGAAACCATATTTTGCATTCATATAAATGGAAGAATAACCAGTTTATAATGTATTTTTAGTTGAATGTATTTTGAGATAAGACTGAATGACAAGAGTTCTTTTTATTTCATCCCTACAATATAAAATAGTAAAACATATGTACTGAAGGACAAAATATTAATGGGAGTAACTACAGTTTTATATGAGATTCGAAAACATAACACTTAGGACACCTGGTAGAATTCGCTTACAAATTTTTATGCCTAGTCAACATTTTAAACAAACTATATTTTCTATGGAACTACACTACCTAGGACAATAACAATTTTACAGCCAATAAAGGCAGGTGTTCTGATGGTATTACTGTCATTTATTTTTATCTAGCATTAATTGCTTTCATTTTGTCCGTTGCTGTGGCGTAGTCGATAGAGTTCCTACCTTCCACTCCGGCGACCCGGGTTCGATTCCCGGCGGGGTAAGGGATTTTTAAATCTCAACCTTGGGACTGGGTGTGTGTGTGTGTCGTGTCCCAAGTTGTACCCATTGGGTTTAATTCTTCAAAAAAAAATGCTTTCATTTTACCAGGGTTTTCAAATCATGTAATAATTTACAAAAAAAATATTTTTTAAGTTTCAGGTGCACATTTCTCAGAAACTACGTAACATAGAAGCTTGAATATTTTTGTGGGCGTTTAGAGTGTCTAGCTGTATCCAGTCAGTCAAATATTTTGTTGTTAAAATATACTATTCTCAAGAAAAAAATTAATGCAAAACGAATAATAAAAATAAATATCTTAATGTAAATAATTTTAATAAAATATGTTAGGCTCTGAAGTGAGTAAAGTGGTTATCTCAAGCCACTCACAATGTCAGTAAAAAGAATAGTGCAGTTCTGATGAATAGTTTCAGAGAAAAGTATATCCATATGGGGAGGTATGTATATTTTTTTGTAAATTCTTATATGATTTGAAAACCCTGGTAAAATGAAAGCAATTAATGCTAGATAAAAATCAATGACAGTAGTACCATCAGAAAACCTGCCTTAATTGGATGTAAAATTTGTATTCTCCTAGGTAGTGTAGTTCCATAGAAAATACAGTTTGTTTAAAATGTTGACTAGGCATAACAATTTGCAAGCTAACTCTACCAGGTGTTCTTAATACTGTATTAGATATGACATTTACTAAGGATACAATATCTTGCATAGTTAGCAATGAATATTCATAGTAATGTATAACTGTTATTTTAGCCTAAGCAAATTGTGTTAAAAAAAATTGCATAACAAATCGAACAAGGAAACAAAATAAAAGAGTAAAGAATTTTGATTTGCGTGCAGATTTTTTATGTCTTTGGACAGACGGTTCTGTCTTTGACTCAGGAAAATCAAGTTCTACTTTCGTCTACCTTGAGACGCTCAAGGTCTTCTCCAAAAGAACGGAGTCATCTGAACTCGACTTAGCAGTTTTTTATGGATGTAAACACTTCGCAAGCCTATTTTCTCATTTTATCCTTTTTCGACAATAAGATGACGATGATGAGGAAAATAATAATTATTATAATAAAAATAAGTAACAATAATACAATATATTTAAACTGGCAGATTTATTGCGGCTTTATTAAGGACTTCTCTTCTACTCAAACAGTTACAAAATATTAAATAAAGAAAAATAACAACGTGATATACATAAAAATATAATTATAGGTATAGGGTTATAAAGAGATTTATACAAATTAAACATAAGCTAAATTACTTAAATATTGTATAATAAAAGAACATAAAGAACAGAAATCATTAAGTAAACGCTTAAGAGAGATCCGGACTTGAGCAATTCATACAATAAATTAATTAGGATACTGAGAGGTTATTAAGTAATTTTAACCATTCATTCATTACTAGCTAATACCCGGCGTGCGCTGCTACTCTTAAATAAATGTTAATGTGTTTCTACCACCAGCCTTGAGCTGCTATGCTTGCCCGGGAATCAGCTTATCCCGATCTTCTTGGCATCAATGAAAGACAAAAATGGTTATTGTGAGTTATCCGTAAAAGATAAACATATGCTGTCGTGGACGTTTTTTGTAGAGTTTTCTCAGATATCCAACTCCGTGTACAATAATTTGGTGTATTTGTTTTGGTTTAGGCAGCGTAAGCCATTTAAGCGTCAAAGTAGGGACTTTATTTCAGGTTTTTCACTACAAAGGGTGATTTTTAGGGGTTGAGTATTACAACTCTCTTATATCTATGTTCATTCCGGGAATCTCCTGAACATTTTGCAAAAAAAAGCCATCAAAATCGGATCAACGGTATGGCCGCGCATAAAATACGAACAAACAAACCAACAAACAAACAAACATTAATATTTACATATTAGATTTATTTATTTTTCATTACTATTTATAAACGATTTAACATATTAGGCAATATAGCGTCTACTTCAATTATGGTATGAGACAAAAAATATCCAAAACACGCATTATATTAAACAGCACTAAGAAATTGGCGCTGAATGTAAATATAAATAAAAATAAATGCATGGAAATAGGCCCTAGGCATAAATAAATTATACAATGGAAATGGACAGTTAGGCAGTTACACGATCGCCTATTGCCGCTGTTATCGATATCGAGTTTCGGTCACTCCATGTGGTTTCGTAGAGGAGGAAACGGTGCTTGGGAGGTATTTATCGGAGTTTCTCCCGTTTACCCCTCCCACAAATTTCATTCTGCCATTTCTCCACACTCATCTTATCCATTCCATTCCCTTATGTTCGTCCGCCCATGTAACAATGCGTCAGGGGTGGTTGGCTGGCGCCCTTGTCATTCACATAACCCTAAATTATAGAACTTCATTCCATCTCATCTCTTGACCCGACCCTGTATTGGAAACGAATTGAGGATATTTAAATGGACAGTTAACAAGAAATGAAGGAATTTTGAAGAAGTTGGCAGAATTCAAATGCCTAGGAACAACATATGCAAACCAGAATTAAATTATTAAACGTGGGCTGAATTCTTAAAACCCAAGGTACTTTGTATTATGCATTACGTGGACTTGCTATCCCAACTTATTCTCACAAAATATTTAAAAAAATATTTAAATCGTTATTTTTTTAGTTATAAGAATGAGAAACATGGACTCTTGTTTTTGTTTATTTTTCTTTACACTAGTACCAATTATTACTTTATTGTAACGGACTGTCAACAGCACGTACGGCTTACTGCCCGTGCGACCTATATTTGTAAATAATATTGTAAATATCTTACTTTTTGTCTAATAAAGTCCTACTACTACTACTACTACTACTACTACTTTAAGGATGGGGAAAATAACGAGCATTTGAAAATAAAATTCTTAGAAAATGTTTCAATTAAAGGGGGAAGAACAGACAGATGAATGGAAAAACATATTTGAGAATAAAATCCTTAGAATATTTTTGGATCAAATAAACGAACAGAGACGTGAACGAAGAAAACTAGATAAAAGTGAATCACGTGATCTTTATGCGGAATAAGATGTGTTAAGAAAAGTCAAGTCTCTCTCATAGGCTGCGATGGGCAGGACAAGAGACAATAATGGGGAACAAAAGAGGGACATTATATTTTATAAAAACCAGAGGGAATACGTCTAGTAGGTAGCCAAGAATGAAGTGGGAAAATAACATTAACCATGATTTGAGAGGGATGAATTATACAGGGAATGATTGAAAAATATTAGCTCAAATAGGTGTCTATGGAGAGCTTACGTCCGGGCGGCCATGGACATTTGGTTACAATAGTATAAATGAGTTATTTAGTTAACGGTGAATTCTGGTAATGAAATTCAAACTCAGCATTAACCTAGAAAACCAAGAAAATCCCTAAGTCATGTTAATCGGTACTGGAGTTTGAACTCGAAATCTCCAGAATACGAGTCCTAAACTTTACCGCTTGTGTCAATTCGCTCGGTTATTTTTTATCAGTATATTAAATAAAACAACTAAATAAGTTTAATTATATAACAGGAACATTAAAAAGGACTTTGAAAAATAAAGCTAGAAAAGACTCTATAATGAAATTATACTCGTACAAGACAATGGCAGTTCCAATTATTACTTACGGATCCGAAACATGGACAGTGACAACACAACAATCTGCCAGAATCCAAGCTGATGAAATGAAATTCCTCAGAAGACCAAAGAACAGACAAAAAACGCAACACAGAAATAAGACAGCAGCTAAGAGTAGAGGAATTAAACACAACAATAGTGGAATACAGAACAGACTGAAAAAAAAAAAACTTGGCAAGGATGACTGAGAACGAATACCAAAAGCAGCATATAACTATTCACCAAGAGGAAGAAGAAGTTTGGGAAGACCAAAGAAAAGATGGAAAGAGCAGCAATTTGGATCCGGAACAGGCTAGCAAAAAGCCTAAACCGTGACGAAGAAGAAGAAGAAGAAGATTAGTATGTTAAATAAATGAAGCCAATGTATTTTGCTGGATGTACTACGAATTCAAGGGTTAAAGATGCTTTGTAGAATGGGGCATTATATGTGAGGGTATGGTTCCAGGCCCACAGAACAACTGGTGGTGATGTTGCAAACTAGAATTGCTAGCGCGCCAAATATGGCAAACACCAGTTCAAGCCTCCAGCTGAAATAATAGCGGCTCGCAGTACAACTGACCGCGCTAAACATGTTCGCAACACCAACATTATTACAAGCTAAAATTAGTTTCTACCAACATTGAGATAAAAATGTCATGAATCCACTAAATAAATCACAAAATAAATTAATGTATTATAATACTTGGGTCCACCGCTGTGGTCTCGAGGTAGCGTGCTGCCTTGTCACGCAGCGGGCCCGGGTTCGATCTCCGATCGGGACGGTTTTTATCGGGGTTTTTCCTCACCTGTAAGACAAATGTCAGGAAAACTTTAAGGCCCAAACGGTCCCCGAAATCATATGGCCATCATCATCATCATCCTTCACCGGCGTGGAATGCAACGGGAAGCTACCACACCTACAATTCCCTAGTAAAGCTGCAAGCATAGCATGAAAATGCAGTGAAACACCTGCCCTCGGATAGAATTACTATAGATAGATAGATAGATAGATACTTAGGTGAATATCTGTACATTAATTTTAAGCAGGACAAATTCTTGTACCAGGAAAGCACGAAAAGCTTTATTGAGAAAAGGAAGTACTCCCGCATTAATAGTTCACAAATGAGATTCCTCCGATCACTAACTGGAGTAACATTAAGGGATAGAATGAAAAGTGATGAGATAAGGATGCAGTGGAATAGTAGAGAAATGGTTGAACATATACAAAATTATCAGATTAAATGGTTCCAACACGTCCAGAGAATGTCAAATTCCCGTTTACCAAAGATGATTTACCACCTCAACCCTAACGGCAAAAGAGACCTCGGAAGACCCTTCAACCGATGGAAAGATCAGTTTTTGTAGTCGCAGAACGGGCATCATCACCCAATACTGCATTCGGAAGAAGAAGAAGAAGAAGAAGAAGGAAATACTAAATTAAGGCAACTGCCGCATGTATATTCGTTTATCCCATAAGGAAATACAGCGGAGTTTCATAGGATACATATAAGTAACTCAATGTTAATATTATTCATTTTTAAACATCTTAATGATGGACAAATTATATTTCAAACGAAAAATATACGCCTAGACTGGGGTTTGAACCCAGGACCTTTGACTATGTCAATGCTCTTCAATCTGAGCTAGGATAGATTGGAGGCCTAGGTGGCTCAGATGGAAGAGCATTGACATAGAGAGTAAAAGGTCCTGGGTTCAAACCCCAGTCTAGGCGTATATTTTTCTTTTCAAATATATAAGTAACTCACTGGCACTGTCGAACCCGGAGGTTCGTGACCATGCGAACATAAGATTTCAATACATCCCTAGCATGAGCTAATGTCGTCCAATCATTCCCTGTATAATTCACCTCCTTCAAATAATGATTAATTTTATTCTCCCATCTCATTCTGACCTACCTACAGGGCACTTTCCCTCTGGTTTTCCTACACGTATTTCATGTTCCTCTATCATTCCCCATTCGTGCCGCATATCCTGCCATTTGCAGCCTAAGAACTTAACTGTTAAAATAAACAGTCAATATGCCCAAATCACCAATTAATGCTTAAAATGGTCAACATGTTTCTATAGCTAAGCTCTCGTTCTGAAGACCAGATATTGAGTCAATATCTGGTCTTGAGAATGACAGCTTAGCTATAGAAACATGTTGACCATTTTAATCATTAATTGGCGAGTTGGGCATATTGACTGTTTATTTAAATATTTTATCACAAAGAAGATCACTCGCGTATTAAAAACTTAACTGTTATTATATCTAATTTCCCAAAAAATTGTGTAACTCGTTATGTAGTCTTCTCCATTCACCTGTCTGTTCATTCTCTTTGGTTCATCACTGTTTTTTCAAATATCATAATCTTTTCTCCTCCCATAAAATAAGATATGTTTCACATCCATATAATATAACTGGAAGAATAACCGTTTTATATATTTCTATTTTTATTTTTTTAGAGAAGCTGGAATAACAAGAATCCCTGTAATCCAAAATAACATGTTTCTAGAGTTGAGACTACGTTTAACCTCTTCATGCAATTTCCCCCCTTTTTAATTATTGTTATTAGGTATTTGAATTCAGCCACTTCTTCAAAATTTCTCTCATTTGATTAATTGTCCATTTTCATTCCAATATAATGCATTTCTATGTTTGACCATATATTTAGTTTTATTGATATATTCCAGTCCCAGTTTCTTTTTTAATTCAGAGAGGAAATAATGGAATTAAGTGCAAGAGTTAAAGCACAATGTACAGCGATTTAATTTGAAGATTTTTGAACTTTTAAAGATCGGTTGAATGGACTAATTTGCAAACAAATAAATTGATTTCTAAAAGAGTAGGTCTAAAAGCCCCAGTTGGTAAATTGTATAATAAAATGAGGAAAAATCTACAACTATGGTTGTTGCACTTTAACGTTATTCTCTATGTGCGGTAAAATTAAGAAACAGTGTTAATTTAGCATCGACCAAAGTGTATATTTTCAAATAATCAGGAACAAATGAAAATAATATTTTCATTTTTTCCGAGTCATTCCGAAACCTATGTAGAGGGAAAAAAAGTTACGTAAATCAGGATAAAATATGTTATTGCCTTCTTCGGAAACTACTGTTATCGTAACATCACACAGGTTTCCGAAAAAAACAATGACCATTTTTACACTAGTTTATTCCACTTTCGTCTTCTCTAAATATATGTAGTTCAATGAAGGGTCAGCAGTTACTAAATTTAGGATTTGGATAAAAACATGTTAATATGGGAATAAAGCCTATTCAGATTTACTAGTTATTTACAGATTTATCATTAGCAGTCTTACCAATAAAAATCACTTATATAAGCTTTCATCAGTTTACTTATACCTTGTATATGCCTTAAATAGATCATGTATAATTTCCTTACTAATAAACGTTGTACAGGAGACATATAACAATACAATCCTTATACAAGGAGGAAGGCATGTATAGCAATTCATATGTGAACTTCATACCTCTCATACACTGCACAGCTAATACAGTGTTTATTAGTAAGAATTTTCAACTCAGATATGTATAAAACTTTTATAAAAGTTAGGCCTATACATGGTTTATTAGTAAGAGAGTTAGACTTTTATAAAATAAAGCAGATTATATGTGGTTCAGGTACACTTGAAGATATTTTGTCCAAAATGCTTCTAGAATCTTAGGATATATACAGAATTATGATGAAGTAAGTAAAGTAAAGCCTCAGGAGGCCCTTGGAATAGTAGGAGGTTAAGGCTCCCACTTTTTCTGGACAATCGGCATTTGATGTCAGCCAGGTTGTCAGCCCTGCGTGACGGCCACCTTTACCCCCAGACAAGCGTCTGGTACTCATTTCCGTTAGAGTTAAAACAATTAATACACCTACAAAAATTAGTTTTTTTAATACGGAATCATTTAATTATGATTAAACTTTTAAGTTGGGTATGTCAATCAAATTGTTTACTTATGTATCTTATTAAATGCAATTGGTATTAGTTTTAAGGAATTATGAAATGATTATGAATAAATTAATACCAATAATGAAATTTAAATCCAGAATTTGCCAAGACTTCCAAGGAAAACGAAGAAAAACGGCAGTAACATTAGTTAGTACTGGGATTTTAACTCGGAAACTGTTAAATGTCTCAAATGTCCATGTGAAACTAATCGTTCAGTTTTTCTAATGTTATTTTTTTACATACTGTATTTAAATATTTGTATGCTTCTTTTGAAACTAATCATTCTGCTTATTCCACACATTTTGTACAAATATACATAGACCTATACAGTATTTCAGAGTCGTGACGAAAAATTCAAAATAAATATTACATTTGTACCCAATTTACAGTTAAGTACAAAAAATATACCTTAATTGTGATGACCCCAATGAGTCATCATATACATCGTTCCAATTTCTCGAAGTGGGTGATGCTTCCAATCAAATAGGTCATGGAACAGTAACGCGCCATTACGCCAGGATCTAAGCCAAATCTTCAGATATACAAACCCACACGCAAAGTGCATTGTATCAAAATGTCTGCATGTTTATTTCGCTAGCTTCACTGCAATTGGGTTTTCCATTTCAACATGTTTAAAGTATAGGAACGGACATCACATATGGCATGAGGTAAATATACAAAAAAATAATTTTACTAGATGAGAACGACCCCATTAAAGAATTCACCTAATTTGAATATTTAGGAGTCAATAAATATAGATCTAGACAAGAAGATGATATTAAATTTGAATATTTAGGAGTCAATAAATATAGATCTAGACAAGAAGATGATATTAAATATAACGTAAGGGGCGTCAGCAGCATCGATGTTAACCCTTAAATTGGCAAAACACAAATTTCTTCTCTTAGTTATTTGAATGTGGCGGACCGCAGTGAAAACGGAATCTTGCATAACTGTTATTATTAGGTATATTGGATAATTAGACACACATTTAAGTTGTTTCTTTTTCTTAGTTTTCTTCTGATTTATTAAAATTATTAAATAAACTGAACCAACTGATGTATCCAAAAGGATACATTATTAAGGGTTAAGTGGGATAATACTGGACAGAAATATATTAGAGGAATTAATATTCATAATAGGCATATACCAAACTTACAGTTCAAAATATAGTAGATTCATAGAGCGAAAAAAAGAAAGTTAAATCAGAATTTAACATCAAAATTATTATCACTAGGAAATGGAATAGGCATTTTTATGACGTTCTGCTAGACTTCAAACAACATTAAATACACAAATTATAAAATAAATGAATAAAGAGTATGTAATACTTGATTATGCAAAATGAATAGCCAATTGGAATTATAAATGCATTTAAAAGTGTGGTGGATGAAAGAATACCAAATAAGCTTTTAGAATGGATGGCGTCGGAAAGGAGACGAAGAGGTGGATCTTAATGCACATTGGGTAACCAATTCACCTTCCGGTGTCCATAGAAACAGGCTGTTCATCAACATACGAGTTCAAAATTGTCCGATTTAAATAAATGTCATGGGATGCTTGCGCTCCCAGACTCCTAACTGATTCATTTATTTGTGCCCCTAGCTGTAAAAATGGTCCATATATATATATATATATATATATATATATAAGAGGGCGGATCGGAAAGTAACGCACAATATTTTTTTTCTGCCTTGGTATTGCAGCTAGAATGTTGAAATTTCACAGATATATAGTTTGAAGTTTTCACTACAGTTGGTATTTTTTTCTCAGGTGCACCTCTTGCGAGAGAAGCTTGAACTATGCAACAAAGATGGCGCGCATGCTACAGTCGTCCACCTGTGAGGGACGGATCGGATCGGAAAGTAACGCACAATAATTTTTTTTAAAAAAGTTTAATGGTAAAAAAAGGAAAAAAATCACAAATGAACTTACATCTTTTACCTACGTTTCGACATAGTCACCAACTTTCTCAACACATTTTTCCCAACGTGTTACCAGTTTCAATATGCCCTGTTCGTAGAAGTCCGTTTGGTTGGAGTGTAGCCATCTGCGCACTGCTGATGCCTGCTTTGTTTCGGGCGTGTAGTGGTACGCCCACGACTCATCACCTGTGACGATTCCTTCCAGAAAGTCATGTCCTTGTGCGGTGTACCGCGTTAAGTGGTCCAAGCTTGCCATCATTCGCTGGCCCTTGTGGTCGTCTGTCAGCTTCTTAGGCACCCAGCGAGCACTAACTTTACGGAAGATATTGCTACGGTCCATACAATCATCCCCATACACGCCACGCATGTCCCTGTGAATTTCACTGGGTTTATGCCCTTTGGCCCACAAAAATCGAACAACACTTCTCTGTTCCTCACAGGTGGACGACTGTAGTATGCGCGCCATCTTTGTTGCATAGTTCAAGCTTCTCTCGCAAGAGGTGCACCTGAGAAAAAAAATACAATCTGTAGTGAAAACGTCAAACTATATATCTGTGAAATTTCAACATTCTAGCTGCAATATCAAGGCAGAAAAAAATTATTGTGCGTTAATTTCCGATCCGCCCTCGTGTATATATATATACGCACTTTTTTTACATGAAAAAGTTGCTTATTTTGGCCTTCTCATTTATATCTTTGTAAACGGTTCCTTCTTTGGATAATTCTACATCAACAACATCAACAAGCAGTCAAGAATAAAGGTCCAGTGACCTGTTCCGGTTTCATTATCCAAACTGCACTCTTCTAAGTGGTCGACCAACTTGGTGGTATTTACATACTAAATTGGGCGGTCTTTGTTAAGTAATTCTTCCCAGTGTAGTCTCCAAGAATGGGTTCGATTTTTAAATTTTGATAATTTTTGTTTTATGATCTTGTCATATGCATTGCTGTTCTCCCCATTAATTTCATCTCTGCTGCCGTGATACGGGGATTAATATTTTTTCCTTTATATCCCATATTTCACATTGATATAGAAATATGAGTACTGCAAGAGTGTTATAGATTTTTAGGGTTGTGAATTTTTGTACTTGAGAGGGTTTTAATAACACTTTTATAATTCCTATTCTTCTTCTTCTTCTTATTATTATTATTATTATTATTCATAATTTGTAGGATTTTCATCCTGTTTATTTTCAAAATCACTCCTCGGAGGAAGACGTATTGAATGGGGTTCGTTAGTCCTGCAAGACAACCCATCTAGGAGAGACAACTCCGAAATAAAACGGGGCAGGCTAGGCTCTGAAGCTGGGTGAAGGCAATCGGCCTAGGGAAGAAACCCCGAATAATAAATCCGCCATGAAAACGGGCTAACAACCCACTTCAAGGTGTATCTTATACATTGCTGGCAGTCCCAAGGATCAAGCCTCGGATCAAAAGACGGAAACAAAATAATTCCTGTTACTTGTAAAAAAATTCATGGTTTTGTTAGTGATATTTACTTAATACTGGCTTTCCACTTTACAGTAGTTCGCCCTTAATTCATGCTTTCCAGAGATTCCTACCTTCTCATTGTCCTTCTTCCATATCCCTCTTCATCATGGCATCATATATTCCCTCATACCATGTTCTTTTACTTCCCCCCTCTTCTTTCTGCCTGGTACCACCCAATCTAACATCTGTTTAGGCCACTGTTCTTCCGACAACCGTTGTACATGTCCATACCATTGTAAAGCTCTCTTTGTTATCCTATCGATAAGTTTATTGTGCATCCATTTATTGTCCTATATATGTATTTCTAATATGTTGTAGCGTGGATATTCTCATACTTCTCCGTAATCTATCCGTATCTGTCGCCAATATTTTCTGCATCCTTTCATTTAATGTCCAGCTTTCTGATCCATATGTAAGTATACTTTCTATTATTGTCTGTATAATCTCTTTTTGTTTCTTTTTTGTTTTCTGGTAAAATTTCTATTCCATAAAAGACCATTCATCCTTTTGTGTGATATCCTTTTCATTTTCGTATGACATTCAACAACCTAGATAATTAAATGTATTTATCTGGTCTATTATACTATTATTATTTATTACTATTTTAGATAGATTATCGGTTGATTAATATCTTTGACATCGTCCGATTCCTAATAGCCAATTTTCTTGGTCCATCCAATCTCCTGGTTGTAGATGTTTCTCCTTCATGTATAAACATATTCCCTGACTCCAGGAGGTTTTAGGTCTTCCTCTGCCTCGTCTTCCCTCAGGATTCCATTTCAAAACAGATTCTGGTAGCCGATCCTCTTCCATTCGCTGGACATGCCCGTACCATCTTAATTGCTGAGTTTTAATATAATCTAAAATAGTGTCTTCAATCTTCATTTTCTCCCTTATAACTGATTTCCTAATAATTGTATGATATATATTCATTTTATTTTTATTACTTATATTTTTATCCCACAATATTCCATTGAGGCAAGCAATTGCAAATTTTCCTTTATTATTTGTATTTCTTATTTCCTCTTCATAACTCCCATTTGTATTTGTTTTAATTCCTAAATATGTGATCTCACTACAAGATTTATTACTATTTTACTTATATTTCTTTTCTTTGTAGGCCATTGCCTTTGTGAATTGAGATTTTTAAATCATATTTTTCTGCTACTACTTGAAATTAATTTAAATTGAATTGGTGTACATTTGTACGCCATCAATATACTATTAGTGTCTGAAAATCTATGCTATTCTAGTTATCTTGACTGTACATTCATAATGATACATACAATCTAAATATGCAAACTGCGCACATTTTGTAATAAGTCTGTATTTGCGAATTGAAGTCATATAAGGCAAGCAAGAAACTAACATCTGATTGGTCAAGTGAGAATATAAACAAATATGAAGGTCATACGCATTTGTCTCCAGTCGTAAAATAGAATATTCTTAACACTTTGTATGAACATGCCAAGAGGAAATCAAGCAAGTTTATTTCAAATATAGCTCAGCTTCTAATATTACAGATCATTTAGATTCGTTAACGTCTCATCAGAGCCTTAGTCTTATGATAAAAAGAAACAAGATAGTGCATATTCCATTGTAGATAACCGTATTTGTTTCTAAACCCATGAGAACATCAAATGGTCTCAGACAAGTTGATTCTCTGTCCTGGTTATCGTTTAATATAACATTGGAAAAGTGGGAAGCAGGCATCCAGACTATAGGAACAATATCTTACCAATCACCACAAACTTGTCTGTGCTGTTGATATGGATATTATATGGAGGTCAAAGGGGGATGTAAGGAATGCATTTACAACATTACAGAAATTGGGTAAAAAATAGGACTTGCGATAAAAGAAAAGAAAAGAAAATATACGATTGCTAACTCAAATTAATAGAGGATTTCGGATAATATGGACCCCTGTTTTGAATTTGTTGTTTTTCTTCTTTTAATTAAGGGATTTGAATTTTGTTTAATTAAAATCATTATCACTAGTGTCGTAACTACGAAATAGCATTGTTATTTTATTCAGATATGGAAACATCTTCATAATTTATAAACTTTTTACATTACACGAAAGGTCCACTTTGACCTTCATATTCGAATAAAGTGGACCCCAGAGTCAACCTTACCTTTTAGTCAATTTTTAAGTTTATTTACTCGATTAATTTATACAGATAGGCACAGATTACTCTGAAAATATTTATGACTGGTCATAATTAAAAAGCGTTGATATTTAATATTATTGTTGATTATAACATTCACATGTCATTCAACTGCAGAAAGCGACGGTCTTTGGGTTTAGTAAAATTACAAGGATATTGAATAAAATTAAGTGAATGGTTTTAACAGATAGCACCCTCCCTGATAAAATATATGTATTCGTGTAAAATGGAGTAAGGTCCTCGTGGAGGATCCATATTAACCGAAATCTTTTGTTAAGTGAAACTATTTTATACAGCCACCATGTCACATATCAAACCAAACCCGTCAGTATATTAAAACAGCATCTACATAATATAATATATTTAGGAGTTCTTCAACATTTGTAATATTCAATAGCAGAAATTAAGAATTGATTGTAGCTTCAAAAACTTTTAAAGTGGTAATTTTCATAAATATCACAAATAAACTCTTCTTCGCACAAAGAAAAAAAGAAACTGGCCGTGAACCCGTCAAAGTCGATGAGGGGAAGAAGTTAAAATATTTTCTGTTCGAGGGCAGCACCAATTAAAGAATATACTAACAGGGTCCACTCAAACAGAAGAGTTCACATTACACGAACTTCCCTATATAATAGAGAATCCATATCAATCGACATTATGAACTATACATTTTAAAAGGTAGATAGTTTCGGATATTTAGGCTTATAAATAACAAAATATTATGAAATATCTGCATAAACTAATAAGCTAATTCAGAATATAAACAGATTTATTAAGGAGTTGTAAAACAATTGCAATCTAAACGTCTTACATTAATAAAATAAGGCTAAAAAATTTGGTAAAACCAGTCTTGATGTACAAAAGTGAAACATGGATATTAACTAAATCCAATGAAAATAAATTTAACAATTTTGAAAGAAATATTCTGAGGATGACATATGGAGCAATTGACGAACATGATTCCTATATACTAATATAAAATCAATCGACTCCGGCTGGGTTTAAACATGCGACTTCGGAACCAGAGGTCAGTATGGTAATTACCAGCCCACAATAACTACTTTTCTGAAAGGAATATTAATGTAAAAAGTAGTAATTATATAATGTTGTACACGAAATTTATGCAAAAATACTTTAATAAATTAATATGGATTTTAATTACTACGTAATTTAGTAATTTCAGCAATTTAATTGAAACTAGATTGGCCCCATATGTTACTGACGTTCATTTCTTTAATGCGTAGCTAAATAAAAGCGCAGTCATGTGATTTCACTCACAGTATTTTTTTCATCAAATGATTCGCATTGCATAAAATTTATTTAAATTTTGAATCGCAATGCAGGTGACGTCACAAGTAGGTTACCTTGTGTTAATGTGACGTCATGAATTTGAGTAGGAGTAAACAGACAGGTGTGGTCTTGAGGCACCATCTCCTAGTATTTGAGGGCCACTGACCACATCACGTTCGCAAAACCGTGTGGGCGGTTAACCTACACCAACTGCTCTCTTCGTCCTTCTTAAAGCTTATTATTCACCACATTTATAACCGAGTAGTAAACTGTTCACCAAATCATACTAACATATTTATTTTTTGATTGCTAAGACTACAATCCCGGCTTTTTGTGAACTTCTGAACACAGACAATAAACTATAACATTCGGTAATTTAGTATTCCATTGCCCAAAATCACTTGTATGGAAATTCAAATATAATTTAAATGTTTTAACATAATTCAATCCATTATTTTGAAAAGAGGTCATCATCTCCAATTTTTTACAAATTTACTACTGGATGGTTTTTGCAGTTTTTGGCAATCATCCCAAGTATCCTGTATGGAAACGAACCATCTTTTCATTCAAGTATTCGTTTGAAAAACTGATAATCTGCTGTTGTTGATATAGGTCTTAGCTATCAAAAATAAATAAATAAAGAAAGAAATGTCTGGTTCTTCACCCATATAAATGAATTCGAATTAATTGTTAACATAAAAATAACATTTCTGCTCTTGAGTCTAGTTCTTCCATTATTTTGAAAGGTTTTCCAGTGTTATTTGCTTTTATTTATAAAAAATACAACTTTCAGTTATTAAAATGGACTTGATGTTTCAGAAACAAATTCAGTTTGAAAACGGTTCATTTCTATACAAAAAATATTTTTTTCTGAGTTTCATATGAGACAATAAATTATTATGTAGAAATGTTTATATTTTAACGATAAACATATCGTTTTAATTCTTTGTTTTTTTTCTCCTATAAAAACTGAAAACGTGGCAATAACCCCTTTTCAGAATGATAAATTCAATTGTTCTATGTCTCAGTATAATCATCATCATCATCATAAACAACAACAACAACAAGGATTAAGCCCAATGGCCTGTTCCGATCCATTACAGGTCGAATTGGTCCTTCCATCTCTTCAATGGTCTTCCCAACGTTCTTCTCCCTTTTGGTTTATAATTATACATTCTTCTTGGTATGCGCTGTTCATTCATTCGTAATACGTGCTGAAGATAGCATTTAGATAGCATTTTGATAATAGTTTATTCTTTCACAGAGATTAAATATATTAAGTTCTGTTCTTATATCTTTGTTTTTTTTATCGGTTCTTTGGTATCCTGTTATTGCTCTCAACATCTTCATTTCAGCAGCCTCTCAGTATAATTATTGTCTTATTACCAGTTCTCTCATATCTCTGCTTAAAACTGCCCAAATTTAGATCACTTCTGTGATTGGCCAACCAAAAGTCGGTTAGGCCTATATTATTTTGTGTGTATCTACTGTATACATCCTCAGTTTTTGTTAAATAGATTGCATTACTACTTCAAAAATAATTTGTTCTTTGTGAGAATTGATTTGGGTGGAATAAGAAATTGTACATTACAATGAACCCTAAAAAAAAAAAAAAAAAAAAAAAAAAAAACTCCGTGGCACTATTACACTTTTTTTTATTTCCATTACACAAATTATATATTTAATTGCCTATAACATTTTGTGACATACTATTGACTAAAATAATTTATAGTTAAATATTCAATACGTGCTACACGTGATATTTTCAAATTCTCAGTCCTAAATAGTACAACGACCTGTTTGTAATATGCGCGCGATGAAAATTGCTCGCGTAGGATATCAGCAGAGGTGCGTCTTGAGATAAACACATCAGCAACTAATATAATATATCCTTGTTATACAATGCTCAGTTAACAAGTGTTAATATTTTAAATACAGAAAACAGACCAATCTTTGTAAGCGTAGAAAGAAAACTTTGACATCCACTTAAAATTATATATATATATATCTTGAGTGTTGGTTTAAATTTTCATTTGGCAGCCAATAATTCTCCGTCATTTGATCATTACCAAAATATCTTAAGCACAAAGAAATTAAACATAGGCTCAATTCTGGAAATGCGTGCTATTATGCATTGCAGAGACTCTTGACGTCCCAAATACTTTCAAAAAAACGTTAAACTGAAAATATATAAAACTATTATTCTACCAGTTATATTATATGGGTGCGAAACATGGACTCTTACTTTAAGGGAGGAAAGGAGATTACAAGTATTTGAGAATAAAGTAGTTAGGAAAATTTTTGTACCAAAGAGAGATGAACAGGCAGGTGAATGGAGAAGACTGCATAACAATGAACTACATGGTATTTATAGGAAGGCAGATATAATAAGAACAGTTAAGTCTCGTAGACTGCGATGGGCAGGACATGTTGCACGTATGGGGAATGAAAGACTTGCATGGAGGCTTCTTGTGGGAAAGCCAGAGGGAAAACGCCCAGTTGGTAGACCAAGAATGAGGTGGGATAATAACATTAACTATGACTTGAGGGAAGTAGATTATACAGGGAATGATTGGAATGCATTAGCTCAGGATAGGGATGTATGGAGACCTTATATCCGTGCGGCCATGAACCTACGGGTTCGATAGTGCCAGTGAGTAAGTTTTCTACATATAGACATTATATTGAAACTTTTATTTATTTTCCGCCAAAATAACGAAATTCAAAATATTTCTTTCCTGATAGTTCTATCGCAGACAATCATCTAAAGTATACAATTAATTTCATAAATGACAACAAATTAAACATTTGATTAATTCATTTCGTATGCTGCATTCTTATAAAAAATAATTATATTTTAAGTATTGTATATGCTGTTTTAATAAAAACGTATACCGGTATGCTGAGTTTCATTCACAATAAATTTTAGTTTTATTGTACTTGTAAATGCTGTGTTTTGATCCAGTACATTTACTTTTATTATTGAATTGTTCATAATGTATTTCGATCCAAATTAAATTGTATATTTCTTATTGGATGCCATATTCCTTGTTTTGATTCAAATAAATATTATTTTTTGTTAATGTATTGCAAATACTATGTTTAAACCAAAACAGTTTTTGATTCTATTGTACATGCTATATTTTGATCCAAATTAAATTGCATTTTTATTATTACATTGCATATTCCCCGTTTTGATTGAAATACATACCCTCAGGGGTCCTCATCTAGAGGATATGTGGATGGCGACCACAAGGTGCCCAAGCTGAGCAAAACATTTCTTCCACTTACTTGTGTTTTGCACTCTTTTAACTTTACTATCTAACCTCCCTTGGTTAACTCTTGTTTTTCGACCCCAACGCTATTAGGGCATCCGAGGGCTAGGGAGTCTTTCCTTTCTTCCATTTCTTCTTTCCTTTATTTTCTTGTCTTCTCCAGAAAAGCCTGACCAGAGGCTATAAGATGGCAGCCCCATCACTGGTCTTGCCTTCCTTTGGCCAGCAACCAATCGAAGGGACTATTATTATGCTTTCAAATCTTATATGAGAATTTTCCGGAAGGATCAAACTATTTACGCTGGAGGGAAAATTTTCTATAGGATCGTAACAGGCCTTGGCCTAATACTTGGAAGGAAGAAGAAGAAGAATAAATTTTATTTTTACTATATATTACATAGGTCTATACTATATTTTGATCCAAAAACGTTTTTATTGTTGCACTGCATATGTTATGTATCGTCTTTCGATATACCTTCATTCCAAAGAATAACCTACCACTTAATTTCGATTGTTCGACCTAATTTCATTACTCATGACTACATATATTTATTTACAGCAATAGTTGAAGCTACACTAAGGTCAAACTGTAATGGAACATAATTTTAATCGGAAATTTTCTTTGTTGTTATTAATAGTTAAAGGATTAATAATATACTATAAGAAGTATAATACCTTTAGTAATTGTCTTGTAATAAATTAAGAAGAAATTACAGCTACAAATATAAAAAATTGCATCAACCGCTATAAATACATGATAAATAACTATCAACGTCACTGAATGAGAACTGAACAGACCTAATGGTAATGACATACTGCGATAAAAAGCTATTTAATAATAATTGTGAACTATTAGGCCTACGTGTATTTCCTTTTTCTAGATATTTAACAGCTGATGTGGTTTCCGTATCTCATAACGCGAATGTGACCCTGACATACCAACCCACCGCTTTCTATAAAATGTCCTGTACATATATGGACATGGAATAGAATGATTTTTTTGTTAGTTTTTAGTTGAAGGTGGATACTTTCTCAGAATTACCCACACTAATACTACCTGGAAATAATGGCAATAATTCCAAATAAATGAAAGTTAAGATGACTGAGAAAATATGATAAATTAATTAACAAGGAGATTAAAATTATATATATATATATATATATATATATATATATATATATTCCACAGACGAGAAGAATGAAAGCAAAGGACGAAGGAGGGCACGGGGAATTGCAAGCAATACAATGGCTTACTACCTGAGAATTTTTAGGAACAGTCCATGATGTCACTCACATCTGTAGATTATTTCAGGCTTATTAAATGTTATGTTATATATTTTGTGTTTTATGGTAATTAAATTTGCTCTTCTTATCCTGTTTAGTTACTTTATATTTTAATGTTTCACTCTGAGATAAAGGTGGTGATTAAAATCTTGAGGTGTATCCGTCAGACTCTGAACTAATACGCCCGCTCAGTATCTAAATGAAGGTAAGTTATAGTGCAATCCTTCATGATATAATGTGCAGAGTATGAAATACCTACTGCTTTCATTCACTTCGTCTGTGCACTGTAGTCAATTTATAGCAAATATACCGTCTCGCGCCGTAGTCGAGCGGTTAACAACTGGATGCAGAACTACGAGAATTGCACAGGTACGAGTCATCTTGATGGAAGACATTTTCTCATGGTATTCGACCAGTATGCTCACCCACCATTGTGATGTATTTGGAGAGCTACATTGAGTAGAAAACTAGCTATAATGGTTGGAGGACCCAACCTGCTGATCACATATCCCTAAACTGGCTGTATGATCATCCATCTCTGTGATAGCACATGTGGGTTCAAAGCCGGCCTAGGTCGATGGATTTTTAGGATGGAAAAATCCAAGGGTCAAGCCGTGGGTCCCAAGTCTGATGATTTTCGGGCTCGTAAAAGAACCCAAGCCTAAGTTAGTGTATCTGAGCAAAATTTAACTGAACTTCCCTATTCAAATAATAACTTATTTGCCTATTAAATGTCTCACTGAGGCGATGTACTCACCACATCACTGATATATTTAGGGAAGTAAGCGTAGCTAAATTAGCTAGGTTAAGAAACTTTCTCTAGGGGAGTATCCATGTCCCCACGATTGACGAATGGAATCTATACATAGAAGCATTTATTTTATATGAAATTTTCTTCTATGTTTGCAGTATTGTTACTAAAAATGCAGAACTTCTAACTATAGCATATTAGAATGAAATTAGAGAATAATATTATAACCAGAAGATAACAATATTTTCTTGTCTCTTCGCCCTCACTGAACTTGTTAAACGATCTGATGTTTAGTATTAAAATGTATTACATACTAGCAAACACCCGGTGTACGCTGCCTTCTAAATTAAATATCAAGTACATATTTAATTAATGCTTTCACATGTAATACACAAGCTTATATTCAAAGCGTAAGGCTTGTAGAATCTAGGTTCCATCACATAATTTATTTAATGCATTCTCTTTAGCTTACGCAGACATTGTATAGTACATTATTTTACTTATGAAGACTGATAATTGCTCACGGGAAATCTGACCAAAGTACTCCGGTAGATTTCGCTTGCATTCTACTCCCCGCATGCCTTCGGCATTCCCTCACATGCCAAGTGTCTAACATGGGAGCAATGAGACTGCAAGCTCGGGGAGCGAGATTCAGGCGGGAGTGAATGTGTACTTGACCGGTTTTACCAAATATGCTCATTAATAAGTAATATTACTATGATAGCAAAGTGTTTTTAAATTCCATTTAGCATATCAATTATATTCTGGCATGAGCCGTCTATGAACGGACCCATAGGAGAGAAAAAAAACTAAGATAATGATCGAAGTTAACATAATAGCGTACCAAATAGAGGGAACGGAGGAAAAATCGGATTCCATTTTCCGAGAAAAAAACTATATGGTTATGGTAATTTGGTAGTGCCTTCAACAATATTAATGGTTTTGCCGTGACATTTAACCATTGTCAATAATATAATACCCTCATCTAGTTTTCAACTCGGGGTATGGTCGAGGGATGGGACGAAATATAACACCGTATATTTATAAGAGACCTATGAAAGACAAGGGTGCCGGCCGGCCGACCCCGCCTGACGGACCGTCACAGGAAATGGATGAGTATGAAGAAACAATGTAATGAAATCTGTGGCAAGGGGAAACGGGAGAAACATTGAGAAAAACCTACCCAGGCTCAATTTCGTCCACCACGAAACCCACATGGAGTGATCAAGACACAATCTCGAGACCTCAGCGGTGGGAGGCGAACGTCTAACTGCTTGCATCAAACCATTGTTAATGCGACTTTAAAATAATTTTAGGGCATTGCAGAGACTCTTGATGTCCCAACTCCTTTCAGCAAACGTTAAACTTAAAATATATAAAACTATTATTCTACCATTTATATTATATGGGTGCGAAACATGGACTCTTACTTTAAGGGAGGAAAGGAGATTACAAGTATTTGAGAATAAAGTACTTAGGAATTTTTTTGGACCAAAGAGAGATGAACAGACAGGTGAATGGAGAAGACTCCATAACAATGAACTACATGGTCTTTATAGGAAGCCAGATTTAATAAGAACAGTCAAGTCTCGTAGATTGCGATGGGCAGGACATGTTGCACGTATGAGGAATGAAAGACTTGCATGGAAGCTTCTTGTAGGGAAGCCAGAGGGAAAACGCCCAGTTGGTAGACCAAGAATGAGGTGGGAGAATAACATTAACTATGATTTGAGGGAAGTAGATTATACAGCGAATGATTGGAAAGCATTAGCTCAGGATAGGGATGTGTGAAGAGCTTATGTCCGCGCGGCCATGAATCTACGGGTTCGATAGTGCCAGTGAGTTAGTTAGTTAGTTAGCAGGCGTTTATAGGCATATACGTAAGGCCATAATGATATTGTGAAAAGAAAAATTCATGTCTGAACCAGGAATCGAACCGTGAACCTCTTGTATTCCGTACAAGCGTGCAAGACCACTACGCTATTCGAGACATGGTACAAACATTATTCTTTTCACATATACAAATCTATAATTCTCGTATCGTCCGCTGCCAGGTAGATGTCACCACCAACGTAAACGTCAAGAATTGTAGATTTGTATATTTGGATAGAATTGTTAATGTTTGTACCATGTCTCGAATAGTGTAGTGGTCTTGCACGCTTGTACGGAATACAAGAGGTTCACGGTTCGATTCCTGGTTCAGACATTAATTTTTTCTTTTCACAATATCATTATAATATTATAATATGATCCATTATTGGAACTGCGTTAAAATAACAATATTGGAAAGTGTTAAATACGTAGGGTCCATCGTTTGGGCCCCCCCCTTTTAGAACAGAAGTTTTTTTTTTTAAATCAAATATAGAATCTGAAACGAAGAAATTACAGGATGCTATGAAATAATACACGTGTGTGAAACAATTTTTTATAAGTGAAGAAATTGACAATGATTCATATAGTATGTTTAGTAAAAGCTGTAACAAGACAAAACTTGGAAATATAGTCTATATGGCCAATATTATGATCTGTGCTATGAAAAAAGTTTCCTTCAAAACACACCGGTAAAATCGTTCTTGTTTAAAACTGTAAGTTTTGATAAACATAAGTGTAATGTCCAATATTTTAGATAGAGTAAGCAGGAAAGTATTTGCTATCATTAGATAATATTATTATCAAGCAAGGTCACAAGTAAGGATATTCCATAATGATGTATCATATAATTCACATTAATAGCTAACATAAATAAACTCGCTTGCATTGATAAACCTACAATCGCTTTTACAGACACGCTCAATTTCCTCCTTATTTTATGTATAGGCTACGCCTAAAGCTTTCCTCAGTCGTCAAGACATAGCTGGATTGAAACTTAATTACAAGGATCTATATGAAGGAAATACAGATTGCCCAATACCATTAATTTTAAAATTAGGTTTTTTTATTTACTGTACAGCATAATTGAATCGATTTATTCCAATCATGTTGTACAATTTAACACAGGAATTTATTTTTATAATTAATGCATTATTATTGTTACTATTAGCAGTAGTAGTAAATAAATATCCTCAACTCGTGTCGGGTCGAGAGATGAGATGAAGCCCCTTGTATAGAGGTCTGTGAGTGACAAGGGTGCCGGCCGGCCGACCACGTCTGACGCGCCATCACAGGAGCAGATGAACGAAATCAAACGAAATGGATGAGATTAATATGGAGAAAAGGTGGAATGGGAAAACGGGCGAATAATAACATCTTTGTTGGAAATATTTGCGTTCATTATAAACAAATGACTAACGTTAACAGTGTGGGCAATGTTTATTAGTTGAAAAAACAGGAGGCGTTGAGAACAATTATTGATAACATGGCCGCAAGTACGTATTTATTGTTTTATTTGTTTCAAATAAAGTTCAGTTCAGTTAAAATGCAGTGATTTGTTTCGTATAATGTATATTAACTCTACCTTTTGAATATTTGTTGTATATACGTTGTATGTAGTATACATCGAGGGCAGTGGATTTACTTCCCACACGCGTGTTTGTAAAATGTGGTTTTAAACCATAGTTATTTTTATTACAGTATAGTTATTTAGCTTGGCAACCCCGAAATGTAGGAAGTTGAACTTTCAATCATGGTCGGCATTGCTGTAAGTACAACAAAATGCACCATCGCGCAAAAAATACTGTTACAAGTGCTTTGAGATGCAGAATAGTACACTAATGAACTTAAAATTACATTTTTATTGCTTCATTTTTTACAAATATACTAAGCCTAATTTACTGAATTTATGTTTCACTAAGAAAAATAAACCATACTATTCACCACCCTCGTGGGTCAGCGTTTCTGACTACTGTTCATGAGGTCCCGGGTTCGATTCTTGGTCAAACCATATGAATGGTTCATTAAAGGGAATCATTCCTGTGGTTGCCCATGGTCTATAATTTAGGTTAATAATTCTCCTGGAGCTTCATTATCATGTATCAGCCATCATACCTTCGGGGTAACGTAACTCCGCCTTCTAGGCGCCCCAACTTCAGAAGTGCGTAATTAAGCCAATGCTAGGAGAGAACACCAGAAATGTCGAAATGACAATCTGGGGCATTGAATAAAACATATTTTTTGCGCGATAGTGCCTTTTATCGTACTTACCAGCAAAGGCGACCATTATTGAAAGTTGAACTTCCTACATTTCGGGGTTGCCAATCTAAATAACTACATTGTAATATTACATTTATACCCACGTGCGGGAAGTAAAACCACTGCCCTCTATGAATAATACGTACAATGTATATACAGAAAATATCCAAAAGGTAGTGTTAATATACATTATACGAAAGAAATCACTGCATTTTAAATGAACTGAACTTTATTTGAAACAATATAAAACAATAAATACGTTTTTGCGGCCATGTTATCAATAATTGTTCTCAAGGCCTCCTGTTGTTTCAGCTAATAAACATTGCTCACACTGTTAACATTAGTCAATTAATAATGTACAACGCACGTTTGTGAAGCGTTTTAAAGAATATCGGAAATTAAACCGAGCGAAAGCGAGGTTTTAAACATTTTTCCTTGATTATGTAAAAACCACTTCCCAACCTCGCATCGTAATATACTATTTTTAATTGAAAAATGAATAGTTAGGCCTATAAATAAGTATAAATAAAATAATATGCGGATGCGGTATTTATTATTTTGTACCCGTAATGCATTTTTTCTGGAATCTGTTGTAACGAAAAATAAAATGATCTGTCTACATAACTAAACATTTCAATCAAAATACTTTCAACTGTTTAGTGTGTTCATTCTAACTAGGGCAATACATTAAGTTCGTTTGAAAATACCTGGAATTCTAAAGAAGTAAATCATACTGCAAGTTATGTAGCTGTTGAATTTTCAATGTGTCTTTGTTCTTTCAGTCACTTTAACCTTAAGCAAATTACAAATTTAAACATTGCTGTCGGGCATAATTAGACCTTGAACTCTTTTTAAAGTGTATGTCTTTCTTTCAAGTACAGCTATTTGCTGAAGACAAATAAATGCTTTTAGTTTTGTAATTTTCGACATTCCATTACTTCGCAAAAGAGATAATTCATCACCTCGAATTCTAAGTTCCTGCCAGCAAAAATTATGACGCAGGAAATACGTCAAGACGTCATTTGAATCACATTAAAATTTCACATTCAAATGATTATGATATATATAGCTGGTGTGCTGAACCTGAAGCCGCTACTTATTGTAGCTACCAAAATTCCTCACGATATAGGAAGGACACCGGTCCCATACTCACCGAAATTCCATGAGAAATTTTCTTCCCCACGGAGATTCGAATCAGTGCAATTTCCGTAGTACTGCTCCAAAGCTCCTTGCCTTAACCACTCGTCTACGGCGCGGGATATATACACATTTAAAATATACGAATAAATTAGTCCAGCGAAAATGAAATTGATACGGGTCAGAGGGTCCAGTTACAAACCTACCCAAGATCAATGGAAAATTTCGTGTGTGCAAAGCGTTAAGACGCATATTCCTTCGAAGGGGAATGGTACGTTAAAATATATAGGTATTTTGTCACATACATATATGGTACGTTAAAGAACGCTAGGAAATTAATTAATATACTTACTTACTTATTCCTATAAGCCGGAGGGTCGAGGGTTGAAGTCCCGTTAGGATCAGGATTTTTAAACTGACCCAAACCCTCTGGTGTCACTATGGCTCTGGGGTCGACTCAGCCTCTAACGGAAATGAGTACCAGACGCCTTTTCTGGGGGTAAAGGCGGCCGTCACGCAGGGCTGACAACCCGGCTGACAAAGTGCCGATTGTCTAGAAAAAGTGGGAGCCTTAACCTCCTACTACCCCAAGGGCCTCCAGGCCTGTTGTGGGATCACTTTACTTTTTTTTACTTACTTACTCACTGGCACTATCGAACCCGTAGGTTCATGGCCGCGCGGACATAATCTTTCCATACATCCCTATCCTGAGCTAATGCTTTCCAATCATTCCCTGTATAATCTACTTCCCTCAAATCATAGTTAATGTTGTTCTCCCGCCTCATTCTTGGTCTACCAACTGGGCGTTTTCCCTCTGGCTTTCCTACAAGAAGCTTCCATGCACGTCTTTCATTCCCCATACGCGCAACATGTCCTGCCCATCGCAGTCTACGAGATTTAACTGTTCTTATTATATCTGGCTTCCTATAAAGACCATGTAGTTCATTCCCTCCATGGTATCTTTACCTTGTCGTGGTGGAGTGGCTTGCGTGCTTAAATGATCCCGAGAGCTATGCCGGCGGTAGCATTGCTGCTGATAGGGTTACCCATGCCGGACTGGTCGAAGGTGATAAGCCAGACGAAAAAACTACCTTGGTCGAAGGAGTGACGATCTTCCACCGTAAAAATACAACCGTCAAGATATGCGGAAATTGGTTCAACTGGGGTAAAATTAATTAATATACTTGACAAATTCCCTAGATATAGATCATCTCCTGGTACCGTGATTGCATTCATAGCAGAAATAGATGACGTTAACTATCTCTAATGGCCTATGGGACCCCCAATGAGCATATTCACAAAGGCCCTCGACTGGTCACCATCCTCATCTAACAGAATCAAGTTCTCATCTCCTAAAATCTATATCAATCCCGATTAACTATTCTCGGATCTAGTTCCGAGATTCGTCTTTTCAAACCCGGTCGGATCGATATATTTTTCAAGGCATAAAAATCCTGAGTATGGTTTCCTTCGGGAGAAAATAAACCAATGGGTCTCGTGTCGTATATGCTTTCTGTGTATAAAAGAACCACTTCTCCTTATTCTTCTCTATCGTAGTTTAACCTCTCACCTTATAGGTACATTTATATGTCACACGCTTACCGGGCCTTACAGTGGCACGTCCTGTCGGGAGAGGGATTTTAAACTATGGATCTTATATATAGTTTCTTACTACACAAATACATGGACGGTCATCCCGAATGAGACATCACTTCAAACCAGAAACTCCTTCAAGACAACTCTACATGCAAGGATACCCACTATTCACTCACACATCCATATCAAACATGCGAACATGATAATGATAATTACGATGGCAAGATGATGTTCGGGGACCATTTTGCTCCTGAAATTTGTCTTACAAGTGAGGAAAATATATATAATTATATATACTCGTAAAATTGTTAATGAAGTTTCCCATTATTAATGAAGTTTATTCATATATTGGCGGAAGTTGTGAATATGTCTGGTACTCATTTCCGTTAGAGAATGAGCTGATCGCAGGGCCACAATGCCGCCAGAAGCTTTAGCCCAGTTTAAAATTCCTGACCTCACTGTATCTTGAAGCCACGACCTTCCGGCTTGTAACCTTAACCATGATACAGCGTGCCCGCGAAATGAGATATAGTCTGAAATAACAATATAGTCAGGCAGTAAAAATGTAGATGGCCAAAAAACTGAGGTCATTGTTCCCGTTCAATTAAGCGACCGAAAGTCCTGCACGATCCCAGGAGAACGTGTTGCAACATTGTTACAAAGAAAATGGCATCAGTTGGACGAGAGTATGAGTCAATGGTCCGATTTGTGAGAGTTCGTTATAGAGCGAGAAAACAGAATGAGGTCACGGGAACGAAAATAAATTTTTTGGCAAGTTACCCGAAACAGCTTGAGATAATGCAACACTTCTTATGCCCGACCCCGATCCACAGTTATGTTTAATATCCGTCATTTTATGTATCGCGTGGATTAAGTTAGATTATAGTTCACGTAAACACAGGAAAGAATGTCTCCTGCGCGACCCACCCGGCCTACCAACCTTGCATACATAAGCGACAATTACAGAGGTGCACGATCATTCATCTAGCATAGGGGTGACATGGGTCAGCATGTCGGGCAGGGTTGCCAGTGATTTTTGGATATAGAATATGCCTACTAAAAAAATGTAGAGTAGTGTCAGCTGATTTTCACAAGCAACTTAAACGCAAAAGACTTAAAGTAAAGCCAAATTTGTTTTGTAATAATTTAAATAAATAAATTATATATATATATATATATATATATATATATACTTTATAGTACATATACTTCAATTAGACCTACAATTTGAATTTTTTTACATGTACTTACAAAATGTATTTCATCAATTCCAAAAAATTGTCTGTATCCCTTCGTCCTTGAGCCAATCCTCTAATGAGGAAAGTTGCATATTATAAAAATATGCCAATGATTTTTAGATATAGAATATGCCTACTAAAAAAATCTAGAGTAATGTCGGCTGATTTTCGCAAGCAACTATATATCAAACAAATAAGTTGTTCTTACTTTACTGGTCCATCTACTAGCTTTTCAAGATCTGTAACAGCCTCTTTCACTGTTCACGTATTTTTAAATGTAATTTCACTTCCATCAGAAACAGTAAAATACGATAGACACACAGTACAGCGAGTATAATAATTGTCTGTTCTCTTTTATTAAACACAAATAGGCTATATCCTACATAATTTACTGTTAGATTTACATTGCAAATGTTGTTTCCTTCGAACAGATAATCGTAATGCAGTACTATTACTAGTTTTTTTTTCTGGTGATGTATTCTTCTTCTTCATCACCCCTGGAGATGTATTCATATTTTAAAATATTTGACTGTATGTAAAAATAAAAAAAAATTAAAGTGCCCCTTCCGGGAAATCAGGACAATACCGCTCAAATCCGGATGCCTGGCATCCCGATGTCGGGTCCCCATTGCGTCATAGCCGGTTTTCCACTTATTTTAACTACCAAACTCTCTCTCAATGCTGGGTGGGTACGGGTCACATGCTAATAAATTAGCAGAACGTTTTTATTCTTTAAAAGATTTGCAACTTTCAACTCAACGTCCATCAAATTACTTTAATGAGTCATGATAACATAGGCGATGACTTGAAAATCAAGTGCATGCTTACATTTAGGTTCGAGTACAAATAGGTAGTAACAATTAAGAAAATTCCTAAATGTGTTCGATTTTCAATACTCTCGAGCGGTGATATTTCCTAAAACTTGTGATTTTGTTGAAGGTGTTCACTTCCATTCGAATATAGCTAGGCAATAGTCCCGCGCCGTATAAGAGAGCAGAGCACGGGACATACGGTGGTTCGAGTTCCTAGAAATTTTCTCAGAGAATTACGGACAGTATGGTATCGGTTTCCAACACTAAGATGAAATAATTGTTTTATTCTAATAACTATTCAAAAAATCGCTCCATTAATATTAATTTCATATACAATTAATTTTAATGGGTTTATTATTTTAGTTTCCAAAATTAAATCTTTAGAATAAAACCCCGCCAAAAAAGGTATGCCACATAATGCAAAATTCTTTAAAGATCGTCCACCTCTGTGACTAACATAAGTGGATGTGAGACCGTGAGCCGGCTGATTGGCCAAGGATTTTCTGGACCTGTCGCGCCATGGGAGAAATAGAAAAATTAAACTGAGCACTGTTGCAGGTTCACGTTTTATTGATACAGACTGTCCCAAAATAAAACGTACCATTTAAAAGAACAATAAACGTTTATATATATATATATATATATAGGTATATATGTTATATTGCAGATTTTCGCGGATATAAGTATGAATATAAAAGTTTTCTTGGGTTTTCCGTGTCTTGGATTCAAGTTCGGCCTCTGGCCGATGATTCCGACGTTTCGGCATGATCCCACATGCCATTATCAAGGCATGATAAGTTCGAGTCACAAGTTTAGGTCGTATATAATAAAATACATAGAGTTTTTGCTGTGGTCCGTTTCCGAAGTCGTACACCCATCCAAGGTTTAGTTCTTATATAGTTAAATACTTCAGTTTTCAGTGTGGTCCGTTTCGGAAGCCGTACACCCATCTAAGGTTTAGTTCTTATGTAGTTAAACATCTTCAGTTTTCAGTGTGGTCCGTTTCCGAAGCCGTACATCCATCTAAGGTTTAGTTCTTATGTAGTTAAACATCTTCAGTTTTCAGTGTGGTCCGTTTCGGAAGCCGTACATCCATCTAAGGTTTAGTTCTTATGTAGTTGAACATCTTCAATTTTCAGTGTGGTCCGTTTCCGAAGCCGTACATCCATCTAAGGTTTAGTTCTTATGTAGTTGAACATCTTCAATTTTCAGTGTGGTCCGTTTCCGAAGCCGTACATCCATCTAAGGTTTAGTTCTTATGTAGTTAAACATCTTCAGTTTTCAGTGTGGTCCGTTTCGGAAGCCGTACATCCATCTAAGGTTTAGTTCTTATGTAGTTGAACATCTTCAATTTTCAGTGTGGTCCGTTTCCGAAGCCGTACATCCATCTAAGGTTTAGTTCTTATGTAGTTGAACATCTTCAATTTTCAGTGTGGTCCGTTTCCGAAGCCGTACACCCATCTAAGGTTTAGTTCTTATGTAGTTAAACATCTTCAGTTTTCAGTGTGGTCCGTTTCGGAAGCCGTACATCCATCTAAGGTTTAGTTCTTATGTAGTTGAACATCTTCAATTTTCAGTGTGGTCCGTTTCCGAAGCCGTACATCCATCTAAGGTTTAGTTCTTATGTAGTTAAACATCTTCAATTTTCAGTGTGGTCCGTTTCCGAAGCCGTACATCCATCTAAGGTTTAGTTCTTATGTAGTTGAACATCTTCAATTTTCAGTGTGGTCCGTTTCCGAAGCCGTACATCCATCTAAGGTTTAGTTCTTATGTAGTTAAACATCTTCACTTTTCAGTGTGGTCCGTTTCGGAAGCCGTACATCCATCTAAGGTTTAGTTCTTATGTAGTTGAACATCTTCAATTTTCAGTGTGGTCCGTTTCCGAAGCCGTACATCCATCTAAGGTTGGTAATGTTATTATGTAGTTAAACATCTTCATTCTTCAGTTGTGGTCCGTTTCGGAAGCCGTAACATTAATCCATCATCACAGGTTTAGTTCTTATGTAGTTGAACATCTTCATCTTACACAGTGTGGGTTCCCGGTTTTCCGAAGCCGTACATCCATCTAAGGTTTAGTTCTTATGTAGTTACACGTCTTCATTTTCCCAGTGTGGTTCCGTCTCCAAAGCCGTACTACTCCATCTAAGGTGGTTTAGTTCGTATGTAGTTAAACATCCTTCCATATTTTCATGTGGGATCCGTATTCCGAAGCCGTACAACCATCTCAAGATTTTTAGTTTTCTTATGTGCTTAAACATCGCTTCAGTTTTGAGTGTGGTCCCGTTTCGGAAGCCGTACATCGCATCTACGGTTTAGTTCTTAGGTAGTTCTGAACATCGTCACTATTGTCAGTGTCTTGGTCCGTTTCAGAAGCCGTACATCCATCTAAGGTTTGTTTCTTAGGGTGTTAAACATCTTCATTGTTCAGTGTTGGTTCTCGTTTTCCTGCAAGCGCCGTACAGTCCATCGAAGGTTTAGTTTCTCTATGTCAAGTCAACATCTTCAAATTTTCAGTGGTGGTCCTCGTCTTCCCGAAGACGTACATCCATCTAAGGTATAGTTCTGATGTAGTTAAACATCTATTCAGTTTTCAGTGTGGTCCAGTAATTCTCGAACAGCCGTCATTCATTTTCCATCTAAGGTTTAGTTCTTATGTAGTTGAACTCTCTTCAATTTTCAGTGTGGTCGGCGGTTCCGTGAGTGCCACTACATCCATCTAAGCAAGTTTAGTTCTTCTGTAGTGTTTAAACATCTTCATATTCTTCAGTGTGGTCCGGTTTTCTGAAGCCGGACAAACCATCTAAGGTTTAGTTCTTATGTTGATCGAAACATCTTCAATTATTCAGTGTGGTCGTTGTTCCGAAGCCGTACATACATTCTAAGGTTTAGTTCTTATGTAGTTAAAACATCTTCAATTTTCAGTGTGGTCCGTGTCGCAAGCCGTACATCCATCTAAGGGTTAGCGCTTATGTAGATTAAACATCTTCAATTATCAGTGTGGTCCGTTTCGGACAGCGGCACATCCATCTAAGGTTGCGTTCTTACTGTAGGTAAACATCTTCAATTTTCAGTGTGCTCCTTCTCCGAATGTCCGTACCACCATCTTCAGGTCTTAGTTCTTATGCAGTTAAACAGCTTCAATTTTCATGTGTGGTCCGTTTCGGAAGCCGTACAATCCATCTAAGGTTGTGTTCTTATGTGTATGTTAAACATCGTCAATTTCTCAGTGTGGCGCTCCGTTTCCGAAGCGGTACACTTCCATCTAAGGTTTATCGTTCTTACATGTAGTTAAACATCTTCAGGCTTTACAGTGTGGTTCCGATTTATCGGAAGTACGCCGCGTGACTATCCAGCTAAGGTTTAGTTCTTATGTAGTTTGAACATCTTCAATTTTCAGTGTGGTCCGTTTCCGAAGCCGTACATCCATCTAAGGTTTAGTTCTTATGTAGTTAAACATCTTCAATTTTCAGTGTAGTCCGTTTCGGAAGCCGTACATCCATCTAAGGTTTAGTTCTTATGTAGTTGAACATCTTCAATTTTCAGTGTGGTCCGTTTCCGAAGCCGTACATCCATCTAAGGTTTAGTTCTTATGTAGTTAAACATCTTCAATTTTCAGTGTGGTCCGTTTCGGAAGCCGTACATCCATCTAAGGTTTAGTTCTTATGTAGTTAAACATCTTCAATTTTCAGTGTGGTCCGTTTCGGAAGCCGGGCCGGACCACACTACACTGAAAACTGAAGATGTTTAACTACATAAGAACTAAACCATAGATGGATGTATGGCTTCGGAAACGGACCACACTGAAAATTGAAGATGTTCAACTACATAAGAACTAAACCTTAGATGGGTATACGTCTTCGGAAACGGAACACAGCAAAAACTCTATGTATTTTATTATATAAGACCTAAATTTGTGACTCGAACTTATCATTCCTTGATAATGGTATGTGGGATCAAGCCGAAACGTCGGAATCATTGGCCAGAGGCCGAACTTGAATCCAAGACGCGAAAAACCCAAGAAAACATATATACAGGGTGGACCGCTCGAATGGGCCTAATTTCAATTGCTTGTTACTGGCAAACGGTTGAAGATAGAAACTTAAAACAACGTTCATAGTACAGAAAAACTCACCAAGTTTCGAATCCTGTCGGTAGATGGCACAAAGATACGTTTCTCGTTCTTAGATTTAATTGTTTGTGAAAATGGCGACTCCGCAGATGAAAGCGCAAGCTGTTTTGTGGTATGCGGAGTTTAAATCAATCATTAGAGTTCAAAGGGAGTTCCGGCGTGTGTTTAACCGTGATGCTCCAACTGCTAGAAGCATAAAGAAGTGGCGTGATACATTATTAGCTACAGGATCTGTGTTGAAGAAGCATGGTGGTGGTCGCAGAGCATCCGATGAAATGGTAGCAAATGTTCAAGCCGCATTTGAGCGAAGCCCCCGGAAGTCATTAAGAAGAGCTTCGCGGGAACTTCAAATACCAAAATCGACATTACAACGGATTGTCCACAAACGCCTCAAACTGCACGCATATAAAGTGCAGTTAGTGCAACGTCTGGAGCCGAAAATGACATGCCGAAACGAGTGGAATTCGCCAATACGATGCTGGACCGTCTCGGCGCTGATCCTGACTTCAGGACCAAGATTTTCTTCTCGGACGAAGCCACTTTCCATTTGTCAGGCAAGGTAAACCGGCATAATGTGCGGATCTGGGGATCGGAGAATCCTCACGCTATTCAAGAGCATGTTCGTGATAGTCCGAAGATGAATGTTTGGTGCAGTTTGTCACATAATAAGGTCATTGGACCGTTTTTCTTCGCCGAGAAAACTGTTCGTGGTACCACATATCTTGACATGCTGGAGCAGTTCTTCTTTCCACAAATTGAACAACTGCAGCCTAACATCGTTTTCCAGCAAGATGGTGCTCCTCCCCACTGGTCCAATGAAGTTCGTACGACTTTGGACAACATTTTCCCTGGCCGTTGGATTGGTAGGGGAGGACCAATCGCGTGGCCCCCGAGATCTCCCGATTTAACACCACTGGATTTCTTTCTCTGGGGCTATGTCAAAGATAAAGTTTACACCACCCCAGTCAAAGACCTTCGTGATCTTCGTGAGCGCATCATAGAGGCTATTGAGAACATTCCAGAAGACATACTCCAACGTACTTGGCAAGAAATTGTTCATCGCTTTGATATCGTCACAGTGACTGCTGGGGCTCATATAGAGATGTGGTGATCTGGATATCAAAACTTGGTGAGTTTTTCTGTAATATGAACGTTGTTTTAAGTTTCTATCTTCAACCGTTTGCCAGTAACAAGCAATTGAAATTAGGTCCATTCGAGCGGTCCACCCTGTATATATATATATATATATATATATATATATATATATAGCAATTCTTTATCGACTATAAAATCAGTTAGGTAACAATATATGAACGGGTATGCTGAGGATGTCCACCCCTCCCTCAACTATGACTGAGTAATCGAGCATAATCGTAGTCGGCGCCTTTGATCATAACACAACTTTATGCTATGGTGTTATTTTAATGGACAATGTTACCAGCGTAGCAATTCAAAACAGGACACAGAACCTGTGGCCCCGCTAGCGGAAAAAGTGACTGCAGGCAGAGAGTCATCAACTCGTTCTAGCCAGGCATATCAACTGCACGACACTCATCTCAATTTGTTGGTGCATGATAATGAAGAGTGAAATGAAAGAGTGAAAATAAGTACGAACATTATGACAGAAGATGTTGGAAATGTTTTCCTCCTGCATCCACACATCTTTGGTACCGTGCTAGGAAACACTAGTTCACATACAATAGTTCTGTTGTGTTATTAAGTTTATTTCTGTCCTGGCCACCGCGATCCCCAGACATAACCCTCCTAGATTTCTTTTTGGAGTTATGTAAAGGATAGGGTATATGCAACACATGTACCTGATTTGAACACTTTGAGAAGAAGTATAACTGATGCTGTTACTGGCATCACCCAAGAAATGGTGAATGCCGAGAAATTGAATATCGCTTTGATCTTTTGCGGGCGACGGGAGGTGCACATGTGGAAGTACACTGACATTGCTTTACAAACTCTGAGAATTTGTCATTCATCTGCCACAAACCACACAACTCTAACTGTTATAGGAAGTTATAATGTTGGAAGTACTTTATGGACACGGTGAATAACAGTTTCGTACCTCGCCATACTGTGCTCTTCGAAGTTTCTTGGCCAACTCGCTTAAAGATTTTGTTGGCGTATATTCTAATCATTCTCCTATTTCGTCTAATTTATCTTGAGTCAGCATGCGTTTTGTTATCCTTGGTTTCTTATCATGCGAAGAACCCGCTTCTCTAAATTTGTTTTCAAGTCGTTGAATGGTCTCTCCATTTGGAAGATTTACACCTGGAAATTGTGTTCTAAATCGTCTAACGAGTTATCTGAAAGACTGTTTTTCACTTAATTATCATAGGCCTACATAAATACCGGTAACCTATGCTGTGCTATGTACACAGATCGAGGCTTAATGATAACTACAAACTAATTTTACTTTATAACACTTAACACCACGTTATAACATGAGAATGCAGTAATGCAGTAGAACGTGTGTTTTACAAGCATGCAGCTCGACTGACTCACTCCGCCAAGCTCCAGTTGCACTGAGTGTGCAACGCAAGTTGATGACTCACTGTCCGCAGTCACGTTTCCCGCTGGCGGCCACAAGTCGAGGGAGTCTCATTGTATAAAGTCATTTAATGGCCTTAAATGTTTAAATAATCGATCTCTGCGGGAAGATGCGAACTTTCAATGGTTTATTTCGCAGTTAATTTCTTCTTGAAAAGCAAAGTTCAACATATAAGATAAAAAAAGCTGGGATCTAGCTTATGACAAAAAAAATATGGAGAGGATTTGTAAATTATGTCAAAATAAACAGCCTGAAATGTCCTAGTATACTGATTGATTGTACAAATAAATTGGATTCCGAAAAAAAAAAAGATTTTTGGTTAAACGATATGAAAAATTGGCATAAAATGAAAGCGTCTGAAAATCTTCTTTATACGAGAATATGTCAAAGAATAGGCGAAGGATGAATACATAAAGTTGTCCTATGGGTAACCTGCTCGTCTCTGGTTCATATTTAAACCCGGCCGGGGCGAGGGATTATTAAGGGCATAAAAATCTAGAATGTGGCTTCCTTAAAAAGATAAATAAAGCCTATGTTTTTCCGTGTTACTTACTTACTCATGGCACTATCGAACCCGCAGGTTCATGGCCGCGGGGACATAAGCTCTCCCGTGTTAAAATTTTAAACTAAGTGGACTCTGAGCAAAATTTATCGGACTCTAGAATTGGGACTCTAACGACTTCAGTTGTTAAACAGCGCCGTTAAACAAAATACTAAATCTCCATAAAAGAACAATAAATTTGCATTCATTCATTTCGCAATAATGTGCATACAAATAAGTTAGTGTGCACAGGAGAAATGATGCTTAAACAGAAATATTTAAATTTATATTGACAAAAGGTTAAAATTTAAATACTTGTTGCTATACAGGCTAATTGAATTCAATATAGTATGTTTACTAGTCAATATTCAATAAGAAGACTTTCTCTTTTCACAGCAAAAATGTCGTCCGTACTCCTTATCAGTTCATGTTCTAACATTGCACAGATCTATACTTTATTTAACGACGCTCTTTAACAACTCAGGTCATTATCGTCGAAATTGAAATATGTATATTTCGATCATATTCATAGAGCGGAGTGGTATAACAACTGGATAATTTATATTTTTGTACAACAATTTTAATTTTTCAAAACTATATAATGTTATGGTACCGGTACTTCTCTTCTAAAAAGGGTTCAATTTAGATTCTTAAAATAACTAACTCCCGCGCCGTAGCCGAGCGGTTAAGGTAGGAAGCCTTGGCGCAGAGCTACGGGACTTGCGCTGGTTCGAGTCTCCATGGGGGAAGAAATTTTCTCATGGTATTTCGGCCAGTATGGGACCGGTACCCACCCAGCATCGTGAGGCAATTGGGTAGCTACAATAAGTAGCGGCTCCAGGTTGAGGAACCAGCTATAACGGCTGGGGGACTCGACATGCTAACCACATGTCACCCATACACTGGCTGTTGATCATCTACCTCTGTGATTGACACATGTGGATGTGAAGGGCCAGCAGCCGGCTGGTAAAAGGGCAACCGCTGAAAAGTGGAAGACCCTCAATCGGAAAATAACTAAGAAAACAAAGGAAACTATTAATTTTCAAAATTATAATCTTATAATTAGCCTTTCACAAGTGATTGTGACTTTAATTATTTTTTGATTATATATAATGTATACAATATAATCATGTGTCCACCGCTTGGTCTCGAGGTAGCGTGCTGCCTTGTCACGCAGTGGGCCCGGGTTCGATTCCCGGTCGGGACAGGCTCCTGGGTGAGATTTTTTCGGGGCTTTACCTCACCTATAAGACAAATGTCAGGAAGCTTATGGCCCAACGGTCCCCGAAAATCATCCGGACATCGTCATCATCCTTATCATTATCAACATCATTCTTCACCGGTGTGGAAAGCAACGGGAAGCTACCAGGCATATAATTCCCTAGTAAAGCTGCAAAGCATGGCACGAAAATGCTATGATTGCAGTGAAAGACCTGCCCTCGGACAGATTTACTATTGATGGATGGATACATTATATATAATCAAATGTAATAAAAATCGCTACAATCACTTGCAAAATAAATAGTTACAATTAATGGTAACTATGTTTATAATGATATGATTTTCAAATATCCAAGTTCTTTTATTAATAATACTTTATTTTTGCATTCCTAATTTATATATATATATATATATATATAATTAAAAATAGAATCGCACAAACAAAACAAGCAATAAGTACTTTAAACTCTGTTTGAAATATTACAAAAAATAGAGAATTACAAATATATCAAACCATTATTCAGAGCATTTTAACATATGGTGCTGAAGTCTGGCAAATTTCTACCAAGGAAATGAAAATAATTTTAAGTACAGAAATGGATGTTTTAAGAAGATCAGCTGGAAAATCTAGAATGGACAGAATACGAAATAAATAAGTAAGGGAAATTATGTGTGTACAAGAGGAGCCGGACACCACAGACATTATAGAAAAGACAAGATTACAGTGGTATGGCCATGTCAAAAGAATGCCAGAGCAAAAATTGACTAAAATTGTTATGGAATGGATCCCAATAGAAAGGAGGAAGAGAGGAAAACCGAAGAAAACTTGGATAGAAGGTGTACAAGCAGCTATGAATATCAGAGGATTGGAGGAAGATCAATGGATGGACAGAGAGGAATGACGTTTGGTTTCCAGAAGACGGCGGCAGCTGCCATGATACCGGATGATGATTATTTATATATATATATATATATATATATGATATGAAAAGAAAAATGAATGCTTGAGTCGGGATTTGAACTCGAGTCTCTAAAGTCTGTACCTTTAGCGCTCTAACCAACTGAGCTACCCAAGAATTCCAAGACAAACATACAATTTTCTTATACATGTAGTATTCTCAATTCACACAAGAGGTAGCGGAAATTTCTTTCAACTGCCATCTAGCGGCTAACATAACAGTTAAGCAAATTATTAAAGAGAATATTTACTTTATAGCAGTAACGCTTGTATATATTTATAATATCTATATATATATATATATATATATATATATATATATATATCCATCCATAGTAATTCTGCCCGAGGGCAGGTCTTTCACTGCAATTATGGCATTTTGATGCTATACTTTGTAGCTTTACTAGAGAATTATTGGTGTGGTAGCTTCCCGTTGTTTTCCACACCGATTAAGGACGATAATAATGATAAGGATATGATGATGATGGCCGAATGCTTTTCGGGAACCGTTGGGCCTAAGCCTCCTGACATTTGTCTGACAGATGAGGAAAAACCCCGATAAAAAAACCTCATCCAGGAGCCTTTCCCGACCGGGTATCGAACCCGGGCCCGCTGCGAGACAAGGCAGCACGCTACCTCGAGACCACAGCGGTGGATATATATATATTTATTTATTCCTCTCTCCATTATTCCTTGAGCACGGATGACTCAGAATTACTTTTTTCTAATTTACTAGTATATTTTCGACTTATTTTGAACTAGGAGATTGGTGGATAATAAACAACCATGAACTCTACCACTTGTATCCTAATGTTGCAACATCGATTAAAGTTTCATGACTTAGATGGTTAGGGCATCTGCAAAGAATAACTGAACATGAGATTCCTAAGAAATTTCATCACCATCCTGCCAGGTATTAGTCCTAGAAGAACTGTTACGGCCTGAGAAAGCGGTTTTCGTGCCATCTTTTCATAGGTCGACCAAATGACCGTTTCCCATTTGGACAGTAGTTCATTATTGCCTTGGGGATCCTGGATCTAGCCATTCTTGAGACATGTTTCTTCCAGTTTAGCTGATATCTGGAGATGTAATCCAGTATTGGTGACACATTAAGTTTTTGAAGGATTTCTACATTTTTCTTTCGATCCTATTTGGTGTAGCCAGCTGTTCGGCGCATAAATCTCATCTCACAAGCTGTTAGTCTGCTTTCATCTCTCGGCCTTATAGTCCACGCTTCACTCCCATAACATAGGACTGGTCGAGCCATTATTTGATAAAGATGAGTACGAGTTGATTTTTGCACTAATTAAGGTTTTAAAACTCTATTAATGATTCCCATTGATTTGTTGAATTTCACAATTTCCTCTGGTAAATCCAAATTTTCAACAAATGAGAGTTTATATCCTAAATAAGTAAACTCATTAACTCTCTCTAAAAGTTTGTTATTTAAACAAATTTTGCTTGGTGTTGGGGATTTTCCACAAAAGGCCATTATTTTAGTTTTATTGGTAGATATTTCCATTGAATATTTCTGGGCTATTAGATTTAAATTATGTACTGACCATTGTAAATCACCTTCAGATGTTGCTAGTCCTAAGAAATTTACGAAGAGTAAATCTAAAGAAAAACGAATGTAGGTCGACGAAGACTTCGTTGAGTGGATGGATGGGTAGATAGAGTTCAAGAGGGCCTGAGGAAGTTGAGAATTAAATAATAGTGCTTAGTTGTCAGGAATAAAGAAGCCTGAAAGAGCGTTCTAAGAGAAACCGAAGTTCAGAATGGACTGCTTCTTCCGATGATGATAACATTTTCATTAGGCCTATATATGCCAATATATAAATAATTTAAACAAATAAATACAATTTACTAAATAAAAGCTAATAAGTACGCCTATACAGAAACATTCAAATAAGTGTGCATATATTATCCACCGATTACCAATTAGTAATAACTTATGATTTTGTCTTGATCAAATAATTAAAAAAAATAAGTTTAGATTAGATATTTACTCACTAAAATTGGTGATTACGTCTTCAACGGCCAAGATGATCTTGCCTAAAAAAATAAAATAAAACATTTTATTGACCTAACTCGCAAACTGATTGTGAAGACTAGTTAAGATTAACAAACCACACACAGAAAACACTTCATTAAATCTGAAAATCGATATAATATACTAATGGACTGAACGGGACACTGTACAAAGAACTGAACAGTACCCGAGTACAAAAACACATACTTATTTCATCATCATCATCATCATCATGAACAAATTCGTTTTAGGCCATGTGGCCTGTACGGTAAACTTAGCGAAGATGGTCTTGATCTTTCCACCGATGTTTTGGTCTTCCTTGGTCCCTATGTCCAGTTGGGGTATATTGGAATGCCAATTTTGGAAGTCTATTTCTTGCCATTCTCCTCAGATGATTTTTCCATTCTTGTTGGTATCTTTGTATATCTTCATTTAAACTTGTTACTCCAAGTTTTCCTCTGATAATAGTGTTCCTTTGGTGATCCAGTCTATTAACTCCTAACTTATTTCAATATTTTATAATTATAATCTATAATCATCAGGTATACATAAAAAAATAGAATTTTTTATATTAATAAGAAACTAAATCGAAGTTTTTGGTTTTGGTATCGCCATACAAGTATATTTATAAATGTATAATTGATTTGTCCATTATGAAAATAAAACTATCAACCAACAAGACAATTTAGTCAAAGTTAACCGAAAACAATCTTCGTAATATCGTAAATCCGTGTTTACGAATAAAAAAAATGCACCGGAAGTGCATATTTATTTTATTTTTTTACCTGATGGAGTGAACACCGTAAGGTTTTTTCTTTCACTTCATCAGGGTTAACTTATACATACAATAAGAATTATAATTAATGATACATAATATATATTTCATAGTAATTCTGTCCGAAGGCAGGTCCTTCACTACAATCATAGCATTTTCATACTATGCTTACAGCTTTACTAGGGTATTGTAGGTGTGGTAGCTTCTCGTTGCTTTCCACACCGGTGCAGAATGATGGTGATGATAATGATAAGGGTGATGACGATGATGATGGCCATATGATTTCGGGGACCGTTTGGGCCTTAAAGTTTTCCTGACATTTGTCTTACAGGTGAGGGAAAACCCCGATAAAAACCTCACCCAGTAAAACTGCCCCGAACCCGGGCCCCCTGCGTAACAAGGCAGCACGCTACCTCGAGACCACAGCGGTGGACATAATAAATATAGACTACACAATATAAAGTTGACAAGGGAAAGAAAGAAAAATAGTAATAATAATAATAATAATAATAGTATAATAATAATAATAATAATAACCGATAATTAGATTAACTAAATGGCTTGGTAAAGAAAATTTAAAATATAAAGGAATCATAAAAGTATACATGGAACACGGTTATAGGCCTATATTACATTGTCTAAGGAAATATGAAGTGAGTTTCTTTTTAAAGTGTCTTTTAATTGGGCAGCCCTTGATACACGAGGGGAGAGAATTACAGAGTCGGGCGGTTGAACCAAGGAAGGATGAGGAATAGTGAGGTATTCGATATAGAGGAACAGCTCGAGTTAAATTTTCTCTCGATCCTGTTTAAGTTATGGTGGGAGGATAGCGAATGAAAGCTAACAGACGTATAAAGGGGTGATGAGGTGGACAAAGTGTTGTATAAGAAGCAGAGGCAATGTATCTTTCGCCTGTCTTCAAATCGGAGTCAAGAAAATATTTCAAATACTGGAGTTATGTGGTCTGATTTACGAGGGTGCATATATAACGTGGACAAACATTATGAACTCGTTGCAGTCTTTGTCCGAATGTGACACTCATGTCAGTTAAGAGTAAGTCACAATAATCGAAATGCGGCATAATCAAAGTTGAGACAAGTACTTTTTTCAATGAAGAAGGAAGGAAATTGTTGATACGTTTAAGGAATGGAAGATAGTTTTTTTTTTTTACAAGTTTATCTTAAATGAACCTGCCAATTAAGATTTTGGTCGAAATATACACAAAGATTTTGGACGGAAGGTTTAAATGGAATTCCAGTTAGATTTATATTTACAGAAATTATCGATGAATAATCAATTTTGTTTAATAGACATTGATGGCCGATAATTGCTTGTGACTTCTCAGAATTTATAATAAGGTCTGTTTGTTTTGTCCACGTTGCTATGGTGTCAAGGTCTTCATTAAGTTGTTTAATTGTATCGCTAATCGGTTCCAATCTAGTACGTATATAAAGTTGTAAGTCATCAGCGTAGATATGATATTTGCAATATTTAATGCAGTCAATTATGTCTTTTAGGTATATAGAAAATAAAATTGGACCTAATACTGATCCTTGTGATACTCCACTGACATCCATGAAGAAAAACGATCACCTACATCAATCTAGTTTCGTTGTAGAAAAAACATGATGGCCGATGGAGTCATTTTTATATTACGGCTTTCAGGTAAACTCTCACTCCTTAGGGTCAGTTTCACCAACATAGGTAACTGCATTACCCCAGTTTAACCTATGCAAAATACAGGGGAAAGGAGTAATGCAGTTATTTCTGTTGGTGAAATCGACCCTTAATGGTCGAATTTTACTGATGTTTGAAAACATCCATCTCATTCTATTTCAATTACTTATGCCGAGTTTCATTGCGAAGAACAAAAAAATTGCTGCTTCTAGAGCGATTTTTAAATTTGCTCTTCAGGTAAATCCCCAGTCCTAATGGTCTTATTTTGATGATTAACGAACTCGACTCTACTTCTCTTAATTGGTTGGTATATGCCGAATTTGGTTCTGAAAAAAAAGAATGCATCCGGCAGAGCGTTAACAGACAGACAGACACATAGCCTACATACATACAAAAATATATATATATATATATATATATATATTGTTTGTTTGTTTGTATTTTATGCGCTGCCATACCGTTCATCCGATTGTGATGGGGCGTTTTGCAAAATGTTCAGGACATTGTCGGGATGAACATAGGCTGTAAGAGAGTTGTGATACTCAACTCCTAAAGTCTTAAAAATTACCCTTTGTAGTAAAAAACGTGAAAAAAGTCTCTTTCTTAACGCTTAAATGGCTTACACTGCCTAAACCATAACACCAAATTAATGTACACAGAATTAAAGATCTCAAAAAAAACTCTACAAAAAAGTCCGGGAGAGCATATGTTTATCTTTTACGGATAACTCACAATAACCATTTTTGTCTTTCATTGATGCCAAGAAGATCGGGATAAGTAGATTCCTGGGCAAGCGTGGCAGCGCATGGCTGGTATTCTTTTACAGATATCTCACAATAACGAATTTTGTCTTTCGGGTCATTTATGCCAAGAAGATCAGGATAAGTAGATTCCAGGGTAACGCCGGGTAATCAGCATGTGGTATCTAAAAATAATTACGATATAAATTTAAATTATTTTTCTTTTTTTCTTTTTACTTGTTTAACTAGGCCTAAACATAGAAACATATTTAATTTATTTAGGCGTAGCAGCGTTCGCCGAGCATTTGCTAATATGCTATAAATATTTGTCATTAGGATAAGTAGATTCCCGGGTAAAGCCGGGTAATCAGCATGGGGTATCTAAAAATAATTACGATATAAATTTAAATTATTTTTCGTTTTACTTATTTAACTTCGCCTAAACATAGAAACATATTTAATTCATTTAAGCGTAGGAGCGCACGCCGGGTATTTGCTAGTATGGTATAAATATTTGTCATGGTTGTTTTCGGTGTCTAAGTAGGATCGATAAAGATTTCCAAAAAAAATAAATAAATAAATCGTTTCGTGGAAACAGCCTCAAAAGCTAAATTCCTTCTGAATTCGCTAACATGTGCCTTAGATTTGATTCATACTTCTGAACACAGACTATAACTAGTCTAATTCTGTGAACACGTTCTGGATATTAATGATGGCAGTCGCGTGCCTAAGGCATTAAAGCTAGGACAAACAAGACAATAAACAATCTCTAGTTCAGATAACATTACGTAAGTACTAATTAAAACGCAATCAGATTAGTGTTTATTATCGCTGTTGAAAGTGGTCATTAAGATTCAAGGCACGCTGGCTGGCAAATATTGGCAAGTACAAGTCCTTGCCGAATGTACATCACACAGCATGAACAATGTAAGCGCTTATCATAATGTATCTCACACCGTCAAACATGATGATCTTATGTGCTAAGAATTATTAAATTTCGTCACACGTATTTCAAGAGACAACTTCTGTTAACTAACACTCTTAAATTCATGCGGATATCTCAGCATAAAAGTGCTGGGATTGTACTGTTCAAAATGTTAGCCAAAATAAAGATAATAAAGAAAAGAAGACATGATGTGAATTTGGAAAGCTAATATGATCAATGGGATATATGGTCCTTTCGGGACAATTTAGAAATCTAAGGTAAAAAGAACTGGAAGTAGAAAAGACTGGAAGTAAATATCAATAAAACATATAAATACATTATATAATGGAAATGGACAGCTAATGACAAATGAGGGAAATTTTGAGGAAGTGGCTGAATCCAAATACCTAGGAGCAATAATCACAAATAGGAATGAGATGCACAAAGGAATTAAATGTAGGCTCAATTCTGAAAATTCGTGCTATTATGCATTGCAGAGACTCTTGACGTCCCAACTCCTTTCAAAAAACGTTAAACTGAAAATATATAGAACTATTATTCTACCAGTTATATTATATGGGTGCGAAACATGGACTCTTACTTTAAGGGAGGAAAGGAGATTACGAGTATTTGAGAATAAAGTTCTTAGGAAAAAATTTGGGCCAAACAGAGATGAACAGGCAGGTGAATGGAGAAGACTCCATAACAATGAACTACATGGTCTTTATAGGAAGCCAGATATAATAAGAACAGTTAAGTCTCGTAGACTGCAATGGGCAGGACATGTGGCACGAATGGGAAATGAAAGACGTGAATGGAAGCTTCTTGTAGGAAAACCAGAGGGAAAGCGCCCAGTTGGTAGACTAAGAATGAGGTGGGTGAATATCATTAACTATGATTTGAGGGAAGTAGATTATACAGGGGATGATTGGAAAACATTAACTCAGGATAGGGATGTATGGAGAGCTTATGTCCGCGCTGCCATGAACCTACGGGTTCGATAGTGCCAGTAAGTTAGTTATTTGAGTTAGTTAAAATTATCAATGGGATATATGACTTTTGTGGGACAATTTAGAAATCTAAGGTGAAAAGAACTAGTTAATTCATTGTTAACTCTGGATATATCTGTATTTACACATCCACATAAGAAGTAGTAGCACTTATCCTGTATTTATTTAGTATTTATATATAGTATTTATTTCCTCAGGCCTTCATTTTATAAAGTGGTTTTATACAAGCGTACAACTTTAATCATGCAGTTTATCCAATCTCCTGTAAGGTATTTTTTCTAAGTTCCAATAATTCGAGCGTTTCATATTACACATCCAAGTTAACTGTTCACGGGCGGAGGGGAAGAATTTTAGCGCTAGTGTCGCCGATCTACTGACACTGTGAAAGGGATGTAGGAGAAAACTGTACATCCGATCACGTATTGAAAATTTTTAACTTCAAATGTGGGGGAAGAATCTCTAAACACGTGTGAAAGATCTTAACATGGTTATCAAATTAGTCATTTAAGCACGGAACGCTCAAGCGGTCGGATCATTTCAAATCACAGTATTTGTCGTCTCTCTGTTACCAGCCTCACAATAAATCACAAGTGGCAACATGTATTGAGAAGGACAAGGAAGGGACAGCTCATTCCTAGACGTAATCCCAAAAGTAACAGGGTTGTCAAGTTAGTCATTTTGCCACTGACAGCGCAGAACGATGGATCATTAAAATACATAGTATTTGTCAGCTCTCTATCTGCTAATCAAACAAAATAATACAAAGGACAGGAAGTGGCAACATAGTAAGGAAGAGAAAAAGAGTTTGTTAGTTAACATATTTTCCGCCTGCACAAAACACTTGGATGGGTAATACCTATGAGTAGCTACGTCAGAGACAATACAGTTCGAAACAAATATGTGGAAAACGTTAATTACATGGGAAATATGTGCATATTTGTACACTTCTTGATGAAATTAGTACCAAGAGTAACTCAGCTTTTCATGGTCATAAAAATTCCGCGTCTAAGGGTGTTCATGATCAGAATTTGGAAAGCTAGAACGATGAGCGTAAGTTGAGGTTCTATCATGCCTATTTAAAAAAATCATGAAATAGTCTAGAGAGAGATTTCTTTATACATCAAGAATCCCAAAATTACGAATTACTATAAAATATTGTATGGAATATAGCCTACCTATGACAAATGACGATACGAGGTATCTTTCTGCAGTATTTAAAACTCTAGTATATAGGGAATTAAAAATGCCATAAGAATACTTACAGAAATTAAATATGTAAGAAGAACAGCGGATAAGAGGAAAGGAAACCCCTAAAAAGGGATGGAAATGAAAACACACGGAAGAATGGGAAGAGGGAGACAGAGTTAAATAGGAAAATACAAAGGCAGAAATGAAAATTATGTGAAGGGATAGAAGCCAATGGAGGAACTTGGTGGTCCGAGATAAACCCGACGTCTAACGGCATTAAGGGGCAAACGAAGAAGAAGAAGAAATACAAATATATACATTGGTAAAGGAAACAACTGTTTTTCTTTCTATCTAGATAACTTATTTAATATATATATATATATATATCTTTACACACTCATCCAAGAAATGTCAGCATTTCCCTTGTATATTCACCTAATTTGACTAAATGGTTTTATATATTTACATATACAGAGTTATTCCACTAGAATTGGGTTTCTTTCTCTCCTCAGCCGTTAAGGAAAAAGTAGGATTCGAATTTCATTAGGCCTCCTAGAAGCCATCATGTTCACAATTTCTTACCAATAAAACTAAATCATAGAACTTCACAAAACGCATGACAAATATACAACAGAAACATTCTACTGAATACACATAAAGATCCTATAGGCAATCAGATATTAGATGGTTAAAATCTATATAATGGAAGTGGCTAAATTTAAATACTTAATAACAATAATTACTAACAGGAATGGGGCGCAGAAATAAATTAAACGTGGGCTTAACTCTGGAAACGCATATTATTATTAAATACAGGAACTCTTGTCATCCCAGCTTCTCTCAAAAAGTCAAATTAAAAATATATAAAACAGTTATTCTTCCGGTTATTTGGATGGGAAACGTGGTATATTACTTTAACGGAGGAAAAAAATTGCAAGTTTTTGAGAATAAAGATTGTAGGAAAAATTTTGGACTAAAGAGAGTTAAACAGACATGTGAATGGAGAAGACTACATAACTGTGAGCTACGTGACATTTATGGGAAACCAGATGTAATAAGAACAGTTAAGTCTCGAAGACTGCTATGGACAGGAGACCTAGTAAGAATGGGGAATGAAAGAGGGTCTTGAAAACGTCTTGACAGCAAACTAAAGGGAAAAACGCTCAATAAGTAGGTCAAGTATGATGTGGGATTAATTTAGGATTTGAGGAGGGTGAATTAAACAGGTGATGACTGGAAAACATTATCTCAGGGTGTAAGGCGGGCTTATGTCCGCGCAGATATGAATCTACGGGTTCGATATTGCCAACGAGTTATTAGTTTATAAATATAGATAAAAACAAAACAAAAACAAAATTAGAGTATTCGATATCAATGCATCCGATTCATTAATAAACAGTATCATTTTTATTTTCATTCCAGGAAAAATATCCAAATTTTAAAATCTTCTAGTGCTTCAGATTTAATTTAGTTAGTCTTTTACATAAAGATAGTGAAGTGCGTTCTATATAACATCATCATCATAGTACATTCACGAATTTAGGCCATTTGTTGACCTGTTTCGGCCTCAAGAGAAACACCATCCATAAGTCTTTTGAGTGGACGTCCTGGTCTTCTTCTTCCTGCAGGTTGATATCTTAACATTAGTTTGGGTATTCTGTGATCTTCCATTCGATGAACATGTTGTATCCATCTTGACTTATAATCAGAAATTTTGTTTTCTAAAGATTCCATGTGTAATTCTTCTAAGATGTCTTCATTTTTTTGTGATCTAGTAGTGTGTGTCCTGCAGTCCTCCGAAGATATCTCATTTCAGCAGATCTAAGTCTCTGTATATCCTTCTGTTTCAACGTCCATACTTCGCTACCATACAAAAGAGTTGGAAGAGCCAGTGTTTTATACACTTTCAGTCTTGAATGCTTTTGGACCAACTGTGGCTTGAAGATAGAATTTATTAACCCTAAAATTCTTAAAAATTTAGATATTTTTGCATTTACAACCTTTTCTTCTTCATATGGGATATTGCATCCTAGATATGTAAAATTATTCACCTGCTCCAAAATTTTATTGTCCAGTACAATTTTACTTCTGACAGGGTTGTAAGGGGTAGTGACGTGTGTATAACCTCTCCTACCCAATTCTCATCCTCACCTTCTCGTGGTACAACCCGTTTTCACAAACGAGGCTCTGAGGACCGAGTCACGGCGGTATAACCGTTCCATCAGGTACTGAGTATATGCGGTATCCTAATGTCTGTCCGGAGACTAAAAGGTAGCAGCCCTACCACTGGACTACTTAGCGTCGGGCCAGTAACCTGTCCTAAGGAACTTCAAAACTACTTTCAAGTCTATATAACCTCTCCTATCTAAATCCCAACCCCACCTCTTCGTGGCACAACCTGCCTAAAACAAACGGGGCTCTGGGGACCGAGTCACGGCGGTATAACCGTTCCATCAGGTACTGAGTAAATGCGGTATCCTAATGTCTGTCCAGAGACTAAAAGGTAGCAGCCCTACTACTGGACTACTTAGCGTCGGGCCAGTAACCTGTCCTAACGAACTTCAAAACTACTTTCAAGTCTATATAACCTCTCCTATCTAAATCCCAACCCCACCTCTTCGTGGCACAACCTGACTAAAACAAACGGGGCTCTGGGGACCGAGTCACGGCGGTATAACCGTTCCATCAAGATAGGTTACAGAGTAAATGCTGTATCATAATCGCGCCTTTCCAGAGGCCTAAGGTGGCAACCCCACCACTGGACTCGCTCACTTTAGGCCAGTAACCTGTTGTGAGGACTTACCTTACTAAAAAATCTTTCAAACGTTGGATTGAGTCCGTAACAGACCTCTAGGTCTATCACATTAAAGGAAGAAAAATAAGTATTTCATATAAGGACGAACTTGATCACCTCAGGTCATTAACGTTGTAAATCATAGCAGCGCATGAATGGACTGACAAATTTTGCCTCCATCCATAGTAATTCTGCCCGAAGGCAGGTCCTGCACTGCAATCATAGCATTTTCATCCTATGCTTTGCAGTTTTACTAGGGAATTGTAGGTGTGGTAGCTTCCCGTTGCTTTTCACACCGATGAAGGATGATGATGAAGATGATGATGGCCATATGATTTCGGGGAACGTTTGGACCTTAAAGTTTTCCTGACATTTGTCTTACAGCTGAGGAAAAAAACCGATAAAAACCTCACCCAGAAAAACTGCCCCGACCGGGGATCGAACCCGGGCCCGCTGCGTGACAAGGCAGCACGCTATCTTGAGACCACAGCGGTGTACCTACTTTTGCTTAGAAGCCTCTTATTTCAAGCTTAAAATTGTTTAACGTTTTGTAAATTTACTACACAGGATATGGCTTTACCTTCCTCCAAAAAGAAATCATTACTCAGGATTCTTACGGTTCGTAAAATTTCATCGACTATGCTTAGGTTTAAACCAGCGAATCTCGGAATTAGAGGCGAGCATAGTAACGACTAGTGAATTGGGACAGACTCACATTAAAGTAGTAAAATATAAAAGAAGTTATCAATATGAGAATTGATAAAACGAAATCTAAAATGAACAAACTGAAATTTACTTGAGAACTAAAACTCAACCAATACTGAGATGTAAAAATAAAAGGATATGGTTAACATGAAGAAACTAATAAACCGCACTCTTTATAATCAAGGTCTTCAGCTAATAGATTTCAACAGATATTTGTTTGATCCGTACTTCAAACTAAACCTCGTAGTGATGAATGGCCATTAGCCATTACATTTTCTAATGCTCTGTCTTTCTTTGTGATATTTTCTTTTCTCTCTTTGTACGCACTATTATGTACTCTACCACATATAGGCCTTGTAGGTACACAATCTGTCGAAAGAGGATTTTAACTTAATTTTTCGTCACATAAGAACATGAGTGGCCTATCCGGATTAGTGACAAGTTCAATGTGAGGACTATTTCCGAGACAACAAGAAGATTTAAGCAAGACACATATTAAACAAAGCGAATGTGATGTGAATGATTATGAAGGTGAGATATTGTTCGTGGATAATTGAGGCTTCAATTTTCCTGGCATGTCTTATAGTCGACAAATAACTATATGAAAAAACACACACCCAGAAAGCTCTTCTGACCGAAGATGAAACTCGGGCCCGCTGCATCTGAGGTAACGATGTTACCACCAGAACACAGCGGTCAACTTCCAATTTCTTCAGTTAACCTAATTATTATTTGACTTAGGCTTTCACGGCCGGAGTTATTATGATGATCTTGTAGAAGATTTCCGGGCTGTTGGCCGTAGTCTTGAGGCTTGTAGTTCCCCGACATTTCGCCAGAGACTGCGTCCGGCATCCTCAAGGATTGTCTTGAGACTTTGAGACTGGCCCTTGAGTATCTATTATTGTTTCATTAAATGGTGCCAGCGCTTGAGTGCGCTTTGGCCCATTCTGATTTTTATTTGTGTAATTATAGTGTATTCTATATTTTGAGTGTTGGAAAGGTCTCCCGATTCAACATTTTTTTAAATTCTTTTTAGGTTAAATTTTGAATATATATATTTTTTTGGAAATTTTGTCGACTACCTGCCCTATTTATACATTTATCCGCGATGTGTTCCCTGCGCGGTCCGTTACTTCGTAAATTGTATCTGCCTTCTGGTTGGTTAGCATTAGGGTCTTCTATTGCACCAATAAGGTTGCTGTCTGATGTTCTAGTAGATTGTTCTTGTAGTGGTTTACATTTGGCCTTTTTTAAGCATGGATACCAGTCTTAAAAAGGCCAAATGTAAACCACTACAAGAACAATCTACTAGAACATCTGACAGCAACCTTATTGGTGCAACAGAAGAGCCTAATGCTAACCAACCAGAAGGCAGATACAATTTACGAAGTAACGGACCGCGCAGAGAACACATCGCGGATAAATGTATAAATAGGGCAGGTAGTCGACAAATTTGCCAATATGCTTTGGAACCCGTGGATGGCTAATAGATAATTAGACCATCCAAAACGTAAGCTGTAGTCGCAACTGGTTTTAACCAGAGGACGCACTCAACACCTACTACGTTAGACCACGTTAGACATAAAATTGCCAGTCTCAAAAGAATCCTTGAGGATGCCGGACGCAGTCTCTGGCGAAACGTCGGGGAACTACATGCCTCAAGACCACGGCCAACAGCCCGGAAGTCTTCTACAAGATCGTCATAATTATTATTTGTTTTAATTATGATAATTTAATAGCAATAACAATAAGTTACAAATAAACCTAATAATAATACATATTTACATTGGCTCAGGATAGGGATATATGGAGAGCTTACGTCCGCGCGGCCATGAACCTACGGGTTCGATAGTGCCAGTGAGTTAGTTAGTTAATAATATATATTTTCTGGTAAAGTTAAAACAAATCGGGTTTAAAGATGAAATGAGCAGATTCAGGCATAACAGTAGTTATAAAATAATATAGAGAAAAAAAGTTTTAAAATGCTGATTTAATAAAGGGATTTCTTATAAAAAAAGGTCGATACTGATGGATTCCTGGTGACCACACTCACATCTAGTTACAAAATTCGGGGGTTCAGACTCGGTAGGGGTCAAAGAGGTATTTCAAGGCGTAAAAATCCTGAGTATGGATTCCTTCGGAACATGAGTCCCATGCAGTAGATTTACTGAATAAGATTCTGAAGCTGAAATAACAGGTTCTGAGAAAAAATGTCGCCCCTTTCACATCCAGCATTGAATGGGACGCTGTTATATAGCTTTGTTAAATGAAAAATAATATCCGACTAGTTCATAAAATAATCGATACTGATACACCACTAATTAAGTAATCGTAGTTTACAAATAAATTGTAAATATGTTGCAATAAATATAAAATAGGAATCTTACATTCTAAAGTTTTCGGGTCTATATGTAAAAAGGCATAGTTTATAATGTGGGGAAAAATATGTTTTTTATATTCTTTATTTCAGGATTGTTTATGTTATATACACAGGTATCCTCAACCAAAATATACGATTTTTTGTCAACACTTCCCGGTCATGCGTGTCTGCTTCTGTCATATTTCTCTTCTTCATGTTGTCTTGAATTCCCTTTACCCACGTTGGCTTTGGTCTTCCATGTTTCCCTTTTCCAGGAGGTATCCATTTCAATATTTCTTTATTTGTTTCTGTGTCCCTTCTTCTCATTATATGTCCATACCATCTTAGTTGGATTTCTTCAATCTCTTGTACAATATCCTTTTCTACAATCATTATTTCTCTTATTGTATTATTTCTTACTTTATCCAATTTTGAAATTCTTGCCGATCTTCTTAAAAAGTCAATTTCTGTGACTAATAATTTATTTCTGTCTTTTTGCTTCAACGTCCATGTTTCCGCACCATATGATCAAATAAATTAAGAGTTTAAAAAGTTTAAAATTAAGGCTTAGCGAGGATTCAAACAAATATTTTATTAGTATCTAAGTATTTTTATAATAATGGTGTGAATTATTATGTAACAAACTTCTACATTTTTTGTGCTTTCTGCATTTTTAAACTCTGTTAATAGATAGACTACAGTGAGGTTTATTTATAATTATGTAACCTTCATCATATGTATGGAAATGGGGGGACCTCGTGCGTTCAATTGCAAGGAGGGGATTATAATATGTAGTTATGCCATTAATTCAGGACCAGAGATGATGTGGTGGGCACTATTCCTCCAGAAGCGACTAATAGGAATAATAGTAGCAGTAAGGAGAAAAATACTATCCACTGCAGAGGTTCATGGCCGCGCGGACATAGGCTTTATATCCAGAGTTAATGTTTACCAAACAGTATAATTTAGCTCCCTCAAATCATGATTAATGTTATTCTCCTATCTCATTCTTAGCCTTCCTACTAGATGTTTTCCACCTGGTTTTCTTACAAGAAGTTTCCATGCCCATGTTTCATTTTCCATTCGTGCCACATGCCCTCCCATCGAAATGTATGGAACTTAACTGTTATTATCACATCTGGTTTCCCATTAGGATCAAGTAGCCCATTTTCATTCGCCTGTATGCTCGTCTCTCTTTGGTCCGAAAATGTTCCTAAGCACTTGATTCTTAAAAATAATAATCTTCCCTACTCTCTTAAAGTAAAATACCTTGTTTCGCACTCATATACATTAGTATAACTGGAAGAATCGCCATTTTATATTTTATAGACTATTTTTTTAAATAAAAATATATAGAAATAAATGGTTTCAACATGTTAGTAGAATGAGTGAAGAGAGGATACCTTATAGGACGTTAAATTACAATCCACAAGGACATAGAAGTCCTGGGCGTCCATCCATCATTCCCATTAAATAATACATTTTTGTGTGTCTATCACCTTGACGTGGTGGGGGGGGGCTTAGTACCCGATGAACCAGACGACCCTACTGGGGAAGATTGACTTAGGTCAATCTTGCTGATGGGTAAGAGGCGAGGGGAACTAAGTATAGCTCACAACGAGGGAATGGCGTCTGTATCCATATTGGGCGGCCACATATTCGTCAAGTCTTCAACGGTTAACAGGGCGACAAGGAATAGCGCAGCTAAACTTGTAGGGCTTGAAGAGCGGAAGAAGCAGCCCTCTCTAGGGGGGTGGATACCCAGAGGAGCATGTTTGGAGGCTCAGAAGAAGCAGCCCTTCCACCATCCTTGTCCTGCGAAGCGCTCGTAACGCTTCCAGGAGACATTCATCTTACTGAGAAGCTTCATGGAAATCAGCCGGATTGTCGTAAGACTTGATAGAATAAGAAATGAGGATATAAGAGAAGAATTGAAAGTACAGCCTTTATTGGATAAGGTCACGAATTACAGACAGAAATGGATTGATCATATGGATGGAATGAGTAAGGAGAGATATCCATTGTTAGCAAGAAATTATCAAGCAAGAGGAAGGCGTGATGTTGGAAGACCTAGAAGACGTTGGGCTGATGCATTATGAAGTCGGAACGGGCAATTGCCTAATCCCTGGAGTGATGATGATGATGATTTGTATGTATGGTCATATATTTAATTCTTGCCTCCCAGGCTCTTAGTTTTATTAAATAGAATAAAGAGAATAGCACCATTACTAGAAATTTTAATTACACTGCGCAAGAAAAAAAACTATGAATATCATAGTACAATCATTCTTGTTGACCAAGTTTACTTTCTTGATTTCTAAAATAAAAACAACACGCGTATTTTCTAATACATTTAATTCATTCAGTTGCAAGTACTCATGTCCTCATTTTATGACCATGTTCACCATTAGACTTTAGTTCTGCTAGACTATGTGAAAAGTAGTTAAAATTTACGATTCTCAACTCTGCGAATACTGACAATGTCCTTCAATATTCCTTTCTCGGTTTCCGAGGACTCATGTATGGGCTAGTATCGCACACAAGCATTCATCCATAACATGTTACATGTTTAAATTTTCATGTCACATACTTGCATGAAGACATAAATGCGCCTTATCTCATGTTCTTAAATGCATTTTAATATACTGTGCGTTCATGGAAATTTCCAGAAGATGAGAAAATACTGACAAAATTCAACAATTTATCATCTCACGTACTTGCATGAAGACGTAAATGAATCTTATCTCAAATTGTTAAATGCATTTCAATCTTCATCATCATCAACACATCACGAATTAAGACTTAAAGGCTTGTTCCGGTATCACTCACTTCAATTGAAAAGTTGGATTCATCTCTTCTTCGCCATATCGCCATTTCTTCTACCTTCTGGCAAAAAATATAAAATAAATTTTTCATACTAGGTCTGTTTTCATTTTCTGAACATGCTAACACAAATTGTCCCTCTATTGCTTTATTTTATCCACCAGTTTAAAAAATACTTAATTCATTATTGATAACTTCACATTTCCTTTTATCCTAAACCCTGCAACCGATTACACCTCTTAAAATCTCATTTCTGGCGATTCTATGGATTTCTCTTCTCTTTTGGTTAAAGTCCTAAACTCACAACCATACATCAATGTAGGGAAAGGGTTTACCTTATACACTGCTCAAAAAAATTAGGGGATATTGTAGAATAACCTATTAAGACTATGTTTTTAGGAACAGTATTAGATGCAATCACTTTCTATTACTCCAAAAGAATGTCAACAAGAGTTTGAAGTCATTACGTAACCTCTGTACCACACCAGATGTCAAAGAGATCCTGATTAGGAATATGGCAAACAAACAAAGCAACATTAACATGGGTGAAAATGTTTCTTTAGTTTGGTGTATGGTCTCCTGAAACGGCCAGCACTGCCTCACACCTGTATGGCATTGATGCAATGAGGTTAGCAATGAGTTCTTGGGGGATACGTGGCCACTCTTCCATAAGAGCAATGTGCAGCTCTGGAACAGTTGTGGGAGGTGCTGCACCTGCCTAATGCATCCCACACATGCTCAATTGGATTTAAGTCCGGGGAGGAAGCTGGCCATTGCATACGCTCGATACTGTCCACTTCCAGCATGTCGTCCACCAAGCCAGCTCTGTGGGGTCGTGCATTATCGTCCATAAAAAGAAAAGAATCACCTATGGCATCAGCATAAGGCACGACAAAAGGTCGGAGAATCTCATCTCTATACTTTACCGCAGTCAAAGTACCACCTTGGATAACGTAGAGGTCCGTACGTCCACCACTACTGACTCCAGGCTACACCATCAATCCACCGCCACCATATGGGGATCTTTCACGTACAAAGGCTGGATTGTTTCGTGTCCCTTTTTCTCTCGGGATGAATACACGCCGACTATCACATTCCACGTTGAATCGCGACTCATCAGAAAAAAGAACTGATCTCCATTCAGCATGCCTCCACCCACGAGGTTCCTCCGCCCAGTTTCTGCGATCTCTACGATGTTGTGGAGTTAACCTGGTACACACCATGGGCCTACAGGCATAGAGACCACTTCCATGCAGTCGATTAGGGACAGTTTGAGTTGACACCCTGCGTCCTGTTGCTGTTTGAAGTGTATTTCGCAGTTGAGTTGCATTCTGCTGTCTATTCCGACGGGCTGTTAACAAGAGGTAACGGTCATCCCTTGCTGTTGTTGTCCTAGGTCGACCTTGTCCGGCTCTTCTGTGAACAGTATTTTCTTTGAAAATGATTCCAAAGACTGGAAATCACGCTTTGAGACACCCCAATGGCTTGTGCCACCTCTTGTTGTGTCTGTCCAGCTTCCATCCTTCCTATGGCCCTCCAAGCCATTGGTTCAGGTAAATCACGTTGTCGAGGCATCACTGTCCCTAAGGCAAGTCATTCACTAACTGAAAACTGGACTGGATTTAAAAACAGCAACAAAACATTCACCCCCACACCACCCTTTCACATCAACAGTACAGACACTGCCCTCTGGTGTGGTACCGAGGTTACGTAACAACTTCAAACTCTTATTTACATTATCTTGGAATAATAGAAAGTGATTGCATCTAATACTATTCCAAAAAACATAGTCTTAATAGGTTATTCTACAATATCCCCTAATTTTTTTGAGCAGTGTAGAACATGAACTTAGTTTCTCTCTTATTTCACTAGACTAAAAAAATATATTTTAAAAGAGTTAAGACTACAGTTATTCAAAATTGCAGTACCAAGTGGAGATCTCATCTGCATATAATATGCTCTAAAAGCATAATATGTCAGATACTCCTTTATCATCGTCATGGGAAATGATCTTCGGCCCGATCACTAAAACGATGCGGTGATAACTTAACAGGTAACTAAGCCTTAGCAAGTAAAATGACGAAAAGATAAATGGAAAAACTTTAGGCATCATGTACTGGCGCTGAATTATAGGATGCGCGCTGATTCGAGTTACTAAGAGTGGAGGTACATTCTGTCACGGAATATAAGCTAGTGTAGGTAATATAACTGGTGCCCACCCAGCATCATAAGAAGTGTTGGTAAGCTATGATAATTAACATACTTGTTTCCAGATTTGAGAAAAGCTGTAATGGCTGTTGGATTCGCCATGATGACCACATGTCACACCTAAAATCCTGAATTATCTCCAACTTTGTTAAATACAGTTGCCGGCTGGTAAGCCCAAGAGACTTGTAGGACTTTCGCTCCATGGTGAATTAATAAATCAGAGATATTGGTTCAGAAATCTTGGCTTCAATAGGCTACAGCTATATCGGCATATTGTAATATGAATTTGTTAGTATTTTATTTAACGGCACTAATTAACAGACCAAGGAATTTACGTTGTAATTCAAATCTGGGCGTGATAGGGCCCAAAAAATCCTCAGAATCTTTTTTTTATTTCAAGTTTAAGTTCCTTTTAGGTGCGACATGATACCCACGGATTAACTTCTTTATCTGAAGGAAGTTATGCTCTGAATATTTAGATAGATAGGATTTCTATGGTTGATACCCCTTTCCCACTCTTTCTCCACTTATTTGCATTCAGTGCATCTTCCAGATTCAATCCTCTGGTTCTCATCCCATTCAGCACATTTTCCATCAACTTAGATCTTGGTTTGTCCCGCGCCGTAGCCGAGTGGTTAAGGCAGGAAGCCTTGGCGAAGAACTATGGGACTTGCGCTGATTCTAGTCCCCATGGGGGAAGAATTGTTCTCATGGAATTTCGGCCAGCATGGGACCGGTGCCTGTCCCGGGATCGTGAGGCATTTAGGTAGCTACAATAAGTAGCGACTTCAGGTTGAGAAGGCTGGGGGACCCGACATGCTGACTACATGTCACCCCTACACTGGCTATATGACCGTCTACCTCTATGATTAACACATGTGGATGTGAGGCCAGCAGTAGGCTGGTAGGCCAAGGGCCTTCTAGGCTTGGAGTTTTTTATTTAGATCTTAGTCTTCCCCTCTTTGTTTTCCCAGAATTGAAAATATTCTCCGGCCATTTCATTCTCATCACATGTCCCAATAATCTTCATGCTCTTTGTTCAATTCGTTCAATGACTTGTTTCCTCTGCAAAATCCCATTTCTGAATTTTTACGCTCTTAAAACTCAATCGATTCCGGATGTTTGAACCAGCGGCCCTTGGAAACAGGGGCAAGTATGTTAACCATTAGTTTACTGGGACCGACAAAATTATTTTAGCACTGTGTTTAATTTCTTCTAGGCGATTTGGTGAGTCCCGAGTTTGTGTCTCGGTCGCACCATGTGTGGTTCGTGATGGAGGAATCGGAACCAAGATAGATTTTTCTCAGAGTTTCTCCGCCTTTCCCCTGCGAAAACTTGATTCCACCACTCCTACATACTCATAGGCCTATCCATTTTATTTCATATAATTTCATCTGCTCCTGTGATTGTGTGACAATGCACATCACAGGCCTTCAATAATAGGGACTTCATCATATCTCATCCCACGACTTGGTATTACGCTGGACACGAGTTAAAGATATACTTTTGCTCCATGCCTTCTAACAACAATAATGTTTCCATGTCACACAATTAAAAAATATGTTAGTACGTGGATTAAGAGTTATGGAGTGAAGATAAATCATGAATAAGACGTCATCAAGTCATCAGGTAAAAATATGTGGAGTAGATCTGGTAGCCAGTTCTGTTTCTTTCATGCAACTTCTTATGTCCACAGGGCAACAATAAATTACTACTTTGTATGCATGTCACTCAGGAATGTCAAGGACCACGCCGAAATTTTTATTGACAAAAAAGCTTTCATCTTTACCGTTTTTAAAGACTGAGGGAAGTTAGTAAATTAAATAACAACTTTAAAATAATGTACAGGAAATAGGACGTGTCAAATTATTAAAATAGTTTTGTCAAATTTTAAACTCAAAACTACAAGGAGACCGAGTTTTCAATATACTAATACACTGTAGGCCCTACATATTTTTAAATAGCTGTCTATATTTAGAAAATAAAAGTTATATATTTCTTAAAATATAAAATTTTAATATAAAATTATAGAAATACATCGTGTTCCGAAATGATGGACGGAGTTTCAAGTAGTTGGTATAGCTTTACAAACGAAATTGGTTACGTGATTATTTGCTATAATGGAAGAAAAACAGTAAAAGTTATCCTGTATGCAGTAATTTGTTTCTTGTTAATATTACGCCACTGTTAAATTCGTGAAAATGGCGGCTCCTGTACAGAAGTCATTCTGTGTGTTACAATTTACGAGGTCTGGTTTCATTGTTGCAGTGCAGCGAGCTTTCGGACGGCAATTTGGAATTGAACCTCCGACAGATAAGAGTATCCATCGATGGTACAGAGAGTATGAAACCTCATTTTTTTAATGAGTGATTGAACGATAATGTTCTCCGACGATGGATAAGACACGCCGGTCTCGATCTGACACTCCCTTGTTATTTCTTTCTGTGGGGGTACGTGAAGGACCATGTGTACATACCACCATTTCCCGTCGAACTTCCAGACTTGAGAAGAAGGATTGTTGCTTCTGTTGAATTCCTCCTCCTTCCTCCTCCTTCTTCACGGTTTAGGCTTATTTACTAGCCTGTTCCGGCTCCAAATTGCTGCTCTTTCCATCTTTTCTTTGGTCTTCCCAAACTTATTCTTCCTCGTGGTGAATAGCTGTATGCTGCTTTTGGTATTCGATTCTCAGTCATCCTTGCCAAGTGTTCTTTCCAGTTTGTTCTGTATTTCTCTATTGTTGTGTTTAATTCCTCTACTTTTAGTTGTCTTATTTCTGTGTTATGTTTTTTGTCTGTTCTCTGATATCCTGCTATTGGTCTGAGGAATCTCATTTCAGTAGCTTGTATTCTGGCAGATCGTTGTGTTGACACTGTCCATGTTTCGGATCCATAAGTAATAATAGGCACTGCCATTGTCTTGTACAATTTAATTATAGAGTCTTGCCTGGCTTTATTTTTCAAAGTTCTTTTTAGTGTTCCTGTTATTTAATTAAACTTATTTAGTTTGTTATTTATAAGTTATCTGTTTCCGCTGTGTATGATATTTCGCAACCTAGGAAGTTATATCTTACCACTTGTTCTATTGATTTATTTTCTAACATTATCAATTGAATTCATCATCATCATCATCATAGTACATTCACGAATTTAGGCCATTTGTTGACCTGTTTCGGCCTCAAGAGAAACACCATCCAGAAGTCTTTTGAGTGGACGTCCTGGTCTTCTTCTTCCTGCAGGTTGATATCTTAACATTTGTTTGGGTATTCTGTGATCTTCCATTCGATGAACATGTTGCATCCATCTTGACTTATATTCTTTGCTGTGGGTCGTCATATTTCAATTCCTTCTGGCTTTTTTCGTGTTGAGACTTGAAAGTAGTTTTGAAGTTCCTTAGGACAGGTTACTGGCCTGACGGTAAGTAGTCCAGTGGTAGGGCTGCTACCTTTTAGTCTCTGGACAGACATTAGGATACCGCATTTACTCTGTACCTGATGGAACGGTTATACCGCCGTGACTCGGTCCTCAGAGCCTCGTTTGTGAAAACGGGTTGTACCACGAGAAGGTGAGGATGAGAATTAGGTAGGAGAGGTTATACACACGTCACTATCCCTTACAACCCTTTCAATTGAATTCATTACTCCAAATATGCTGACCAAGGTTTGGGAGGAATTCGACTATCGGTCAGATGTGTGCCTTGTGACGAAAGGTGCACACATCGAACACTTGTAAAGTATGTTATGAAAACTCGAAGAGTTTCCCTTTAATTCCATGTAAGTTTTGTTCTTATATATATCATGTAAGGTAAATTAAACAATTTTCAAACCCCGTCCATCATTTTTGAACACGGTGTACTGTCCTCAACTAGCATCATTTAAAAATATATATATTGTGACTAATATCTCAACGGAATTTTTATCATACATTTTTATTAGCATACCAGCTGATTGCCGGCGTTGGCCGGACATTTATTTATCCCAAATTTCTTGTCACCAATCAATTTAGTGATCGTGAAAATTGTCGATTCGACACTAATCTCGATAATTTTTGACATTTTATTTTTCACCCCTTCTCACTGCCATGCCAATGGGGGCTGAGCTTAGGACTTAAAATATATAGACACTGTCCCAATTCATCTCAGCGACAAAAAAAATTTAAAAAATGAAACTAAAATCTGTGGTTTTCGATCAATTTTACATTACCCTCTTCACACCCCAAATGGTGCAAGGAGACTAACACAGAATTAAATGTCAATGGAACTGTTACCAATCAGGTTAACAGTCTTAAACTTTGGATCCGACATTAATCTCGGACAATGTGGACATTTTATTTTTCATCATCCCTTCTCACCGGCTTCCTCTTAGTAAGTTAATGATCAAACTTAGGTTTAAATTAAATGTAAACTGTCGCCAATCTGCTTTAGCAACCGCGAAACAATGGAGTTGACACTAATCTCATTCACTCTTGTCATTTTATGTATCCCTTCTCGCCCCCCCCCTCAGAGAGCTATAGGTCAAATTTGGGCATAAATAACATCTGGAGTGTCGCCAATCAGCTTAGTGACCACGAAATATACGCATTCGGCACCGGGAACGGTGAGTTGCGTCCCAGATCCAGAAAATCTCGCTAGTTGCGGCCCAGGTGAGTTCACTGGGTAAGTGAGTTGCGACCCATGGGTGGTGTTAGATACGTAGATAGGTAGGTTGTTTTTAAAGAATATAAGGGTACCAAATCCATCTCGAAGACAAGCCAACATTCCCTTCCCATTTACAGGCTTAGGACTGTTGGCGGCATGGTTAAAATGTTGGTTTGTATGTTATTAAAAACAGCCATTTATTAAATATTGTCATGCTATTTTACATTCATTAATTGGAAACGGGCAAAAATTTAAAAGAAACTGACTTTATGTACTGAAGTCTAGTCACAGTTTTTTTCTTCCAGGGCAAACATTTGTTCTTGTAAAAACATTTATTTTTCCAGGATGGATTTCGTTCGTTTTCCTTTGTTCCTTAAATAAATATATGTTTCAGACTGTATATCCAATAAAGTGTGAACTAATTGAAATATATTGGGATAACTGCTTGAGAAAAGGCTATTCAGTTTGTTGTGAAATGATTCACAATTGTTTGTTGTTCGGCTTGTTGAATAAGAAAATTCAGCCCATATTTTCGGCGGAAAAGTAGCATCGTCAGCAATGTAATTTGAAATATCGATATAATATATCAACAGATGAGACAAAACAGTAATTTGTCTTGTATACCCCTAACGATAGGACATTTTATTCTAGCCGTAACTCACGTACCGTACTCCAAAAGGCACGCCGGGCCGCAACTCACGTACTTAAAAAAGCACGCCGAGCCGCAACTCACGTAGGCCTACTTAAAAAAGCACGCCGGGCCGCAACTCACGTACTTAAAAAAGCACGCCGGATCGCAACTCACGTACTTAAAAAGGTAAACAGATCATATTGGACACAACTCACATCATCCCTTCGATACTACTCTCGGTCATTTAAGAAATTTTATTTTTCATCCTTTCTCACCCTCCGCCCTTAGGGGCGCTATGGGTCAAACTTGGGCTTAATATCACTAACATTATCACTAATGAGATAAGATATATTTCTTATTAAAGGATTTAATAAGAAACTTTAATAACTTACAGTCTAATTTTTAATTTAAGAATTGAAAACAATCACAGCGTACTAATTACTTACAAAATTAATATCACTAGAACTCGGATTTTATATTTAGGTTTATGCCTACTTCTTCGGAAAGTATTAAATTTAAAAAATGGGTAAAATACCAATTTTACCCACTAGTAAGTCTATCAATTTTGTGAGTTTGATTCTGAAATTGCCTTTTCAAAATTTTATTTTGATCTAAATAGGGTTATTTTACTCATTAGTACCATTTTATGTGTCCCTCGATGCAGACGAGTCGTTTAAGTCATAGTGTCTTCGTGCAGAGCTATGGGACTTGCGCCGGTACAAGTCCTCATGGGGGAAGAAATTTTCTCATGGAATTTAGAGCTGTATTGGACCGGTGTCCACCCAGCATGGTAAGATATTTGAGTAGCTACAATAAGTGACAGTTTCAGTTTGAGAAATCCAGAAATAACGGCTGGGGACTCGACAAGCTGACCACATGTGGAAGATCAACCTGCCAGTTCTACTGGTGACAAGTGATCAGCATGTTGAGTCCCCAGCCATTATATATGGTTTTCTCAACCTGGAGCCGCCACTTATTATAACACTCAAAATTCCTCACAATGTTGAGTGGGCATTGGTCCCATAAGTAACTAGCCGAAATTCCATGAGAAAATAAGATTCCCCATAGGGACCGCCTACTGGGAGCTTTCCGTATGGTTTTAGTACAAGGAGTTTCCATTCCCCTCTTTCATTCCCAATTCGTGCCACATGTCCTACCCATCACAGGGGAGAATTACACTGCAGCCACTGATTCTCCGGCCTTGACGTTTTCACGGCAGTGTTGCCGATATGAATATTTAGTGGGAGAGGCCGCTTTATGTATGCGGTTAGCAGACATACAGCTGACAACATCTCAGAAATTTTAAACCTTACTAGCGGGCTATAGCTGCGTCCAGAGCAGTGATTGGTTGTGGCAGACGTATACACTCACTACAACCATTTCCTTATTGGCAGTAGAGGGCGAGTTCGCCCTTTATCCCTCGTACAATCTAAACTTCAGAGCCCAATCGGCGGCTGGGGTATAACTGCTCTCGTTTTATCTGGTTTCCCATAAAGATCATTTAGCCCATATCTCTGAGGCAAGTTACGAAGTTTTAAACCACTCGACTACTGCGCGGAACTCTCGTCCAATTCTTGCCCTTTTTTAGACTTATGACAATATTATCATGGAGAACGTATGAATAACGCTGTATTTTATAATCCAGTTGCTATTTCCCTTAAGACATAAGAGTGGTTTTGCTTAAGTTTTACTTCGTGAATTCAAAGTTTGCAAGTCATACAGCCACAAGCCACAAACTGTTTCATAAACTTCAATGAAATGCTAAGTGATAATGTAATCATTATCATAAGCAATGCCACGAGTGATTTCCAAATTATCGATAAATTCACGACTCACGAAGTGAGGAATGAATTTATCTAGAGAATTTGGAAATCAAGAATGGCATTTGTTAGGACTATTTAACGAATAAAATTAAGCTGTTTACTCACAAATCATTATTTAAATATAGTTATTTTAAAATATTTATATATTTAATGTAAACGGCGATGTTTGAAAACAATTGGGAAACGATTGGTACGCTTCATTTGCTTCTTTCGTTCGTCACTGCAACCAGATCATATTATTTATTGCTAAAGGAACGCAATATTGTAAGAATGCACTCTAGTGGAGAAAAGTGAAACACATCAAACTGTATATTTATTCATTTCTGATGCCCTATGATGTAAATATGACAATTAGATTTTTTCTGGGAAAAAATACATTTAAGAAAGTGCAAACAGTGGTTTCTTTTTTTGGTGGTATAATCAATTGTTACAAATGTTTTTATATTAACTCCTGCATGCGGTATGTGTTGACAATCATGCACTATATATACAATCTGGTAGCCGTATTTCTTCGAGAGTCAGTCACTGCAAAATAATAGTATGACCTATTCAGAATGTTAAAAAGGATGTGCTTTCTTTATTATGATAAACTTTAGTTGGTAAATTCTAGGCGAAACACGACTGTGATTGGTTGTACATAAAAAGTCATTGTAACGTGATTGGTCATTGACCCCAATTGGGGCATGAGTTAAATAGTCCATTTAAAGCATTTCATTCCCCATTCGTTCCCCATGTCCAACCCATCATAGTCTACGAGAATTAACTGCTCTCATTTTATCTGATTTCCCATAAACATCATTTAGCCCATATTCCGTATCTCTGTGGCAAGTTATTAATACGACGCTTTAAACCACTAGACTACGGCGCGGAACTCTTGTCCAATTCTCGTCCTTTTTTAGATTTATGACACTATAACCATTGGGAATAGTAGGAATAACGCTTTATTTTATAATCCAGTTGCTATTTCCACACGACACAAGAGTAGTTTTGCACTAGTTTTACTTCGTGAATACAAAGTTTGCAAGTCATACAGCCACAAGCCATAAACTGTTTCTTAAACTTCAATGAACTGCTAAGTGGTATTGTAATTATTATCCATTTATACCAGCACTGCCTTTCAGACTATGTTAAGAGAATTTACATTAGAATAGAATGGCAAATTATCTCACGCTACTCAATTCTTTGTTAAGTATGATTTCCAACTCAACTCATGACGTTGTCCTGCATTAGTAAAAAACGGCAACGTCTTTCAATACGACAATACCACACGAGTTTTCATCTTATGCATATTCCCGGTCTTAACATATGGCTGCCAAACCTGGGCCCTAACAGAGAGGCAAAGGAGGAGCATTGAAAACTGCCAAAGGAAGATGGAGAGGAAGATAGTGGGTGTCTCACTCCGGGATAAGATTTCCAACATGGCGCTACAGGAAATTACAACTTCAAAGAACATTACTCAAAAAGCCCTCCAAACAAAGTGGACAAAGGGTGGTCATGTAACAAGGCAACAACAAGGCAGATGGGCGCGGGAAACCACCATGTGGGACCCCTACATTGGAAGACGAACACGAGGTCGACCAAGAAGAAGATGGGCAGACACGTTCAAACTGATGTTGGGAGGACATTGGTCAACCACAGCCCGCAACAGGAACAAGTGGAAACAACTAGCGAATAATCTAAGAATGGACTAAAATTCTTAATAAACTGCAGTGAAGTGCACACGTGAGATTCTATAAACATAATGTTCACGTGAATTAGCTCACCATGTGAACCACTTAAAACTTTAAAATTGAGCCCCCCTCTTGTAGGAGGCCCAAGCCCTTCATGGGACATAGTGGCTACATTCATTCACATTTATTAAAGACTGGAGCGTAGGAAAGGAGTGAATTATCCAAGAGGATGAAAACTCGCGTGATACTTCAAAAGACTATTTAGTAAATTAAATTTCAATAAAGAATGTTAACTAACTTATTGGCAATATCAAACCACTAGGATGATGGCCGCGACTTCATAAACTCTCCACCATCCCTATCCTGAGCTAATTTTTTTCATCCATCTCCTGTATAATCTTCTTCTTCTTCCTTCCAAGTATTAGGCCAAGGCCTGTTACGATCCTATAGAAAATTTTCCCTCCAGCGTTTCATAGGATGGTCCAGTGATCTTCGTCCTCTTGGTATATAATTATAAACAGCTTTGGGGATCCGATTTGAACTCATTCTTTCAAGATGGTGTTTCCAATTTAGTTGGTACTGTTTAATATATTCCAAAATTGGCGTAGTCTTCAATTCATTTAAGATATCGGTGTCCTTTTCCGATCCCATCTGGTGTAACCCGCTGTTCTGCGCATGAATCTCATTTCACAAGTCGTTATTCTGCTTTCATGTTGTCTTTTTAGTGTCCATGCTTCACTACCATAGGTCAACACTGGTCTAGCCAAAGTAATCTGGTGTTTTTTTGTACAAGGGATGGTTTCATAACTTGATTAATAATTCTCAAACTTTTATTATAACTAGTAATTTTTTCAGGGATATCCTTTTCATCCCAGATAGAGAGATAATATCCAAGATATTTAAATTGATTAGATCTCCCTAAAATTTTATTCTGGAGATAGATTTTACCTTGTATAGGGTCCTTCCCATGAAATAATCCCCTGTATAATCTACCTCCCTCAAATCATCGTTAATGTTATTTCCACCTCATTCTTAGACTACCTATTGGGGGCTTTTCTTCTAGTTATCCTACAATGAGTTTCCATGTCCGTCTTTCATTCCCCATTCGGGCCACATATCCTTGTAATCGCAGTCTAAGATATGGTTTCCTATTAAGATCATGTAGCTCACTGTTTTACAATCTTCTCCCAAGAATTTTTTCTGAAATACTCGTAATATTTTCTACTTCGTTAAAGTAAGAGTCCATATTTCACAACCATATAACTGGGAGAATAACAGTTTTATACATTTCCAGTTTAATGTTTCTTGAGAAAAAAGGGGACGACAAGAGTTCCTGTAATGTATAATAGTATGTTATTCCTGAATTGAGTCCATTTTAAATTTATTTGTGCACCTCATTCCTGTTTGTAATTACTGTTCCTATGTATTTGAATTCAGCCACTTCTTCCAAATATCCCTCATTTGTCATTAACTATCCATTTCCATGATATTCCGATTCCGATTGAGGGTCTTTCCACTTTTCAGCAGTTGCCCTTTTACCAGCCGGCTGCTGGCCCTTCACATCCACATGTGTCAATCACAGAGGTAGATGATCAACAGCCAGTGTAGGGGTGACATGTGGTTAGCATGTCGAGTCCCCCAGCCGTCATAGCTGGTTCCTCAACCTGGAGCCGCTACTTATTGTAGCTACCCAATTGCCTCACGATGCTGGGTGGGCACCGGTCCCATACTGGCCGAAATACCATGAGAAAATTTCTTCCCCCATGGAGACTCGAACCAGCGCAAGTCCCGTAGCTCTGCGCCAAGGCTTCCTACCTTAACCGCTCGGCTTCCATGATATACCTAATGTATTCCCATGTGTGACCAAATATTTGGTTTTACTAATGTTTACTTCCAGGCCTAAAGTATTAGTGTTAATCAATAGAGTGTGCGAAGCCTATTTAGTGAATACAATTTTTAGTAAAAAACACTAATAACTGGAAATATACTTGTTTTACATAACACTATTTAATCGAAATTTTGTGTAAAAATATATTGATACGAGTATAGACAAAAGTCAAAGAAGAGAACATTTACAAGACGTTTGTATTTAATGAAATAATATTTGACACTAGTACTTTTTCAGTATTGTATTTTTCTGATGGGAGGGAGCTGGCCTACCGCATCAACTCCAACCTGGAGGATCAGGTTTTTTTCGGCTGTCCATCCTTAGATCAGTTTCCTTTAACCAAAGCTAAGAGCCTGATCTGCCCTTAATAAGGAAGAACTTGATAGAAAAGATAAGATAAGAAAACAAAATATTTATCAATTGGTGATCCAGAACAAAATTTAATCTTGGAGACTGGAGAAACAATAAAACCTTGTAGTGAGCTCACACATTTAGGAATTAAAATAAATAAAAATGGAAGTTATGAAGAGGAAATAAAAAATATAAATAATAAAGGAAAATTTGTAATTGCTTGCCTCAATGAATGTGGGATAAAAATATAAGTAATGAAAATAAAATTAATAGATATCATAAAAGTAAAGTGATCCCACAACAGACCCGGAGGTCCTTGGGGTAGTAGGAGGTTAGGGCTCCCACTTTTTCTAGACAATCGGCACTTTATGTCAGCCGGATTGTCAGCCCTGCGTGACGGCCGCCTTTACCCCCAGAACAAGCGTCTGGTACTCATTTCCGTTAGAGGCTGAGTCGACCCCAGGGCCATAGTGCCGCCAGAGGGTTTGGGTCAGTTTAAAAATCCTGACCCCAACGGGACTTGAACCCTCGACCCTCCGGCTTGTAGCTCAGTGCCTTAACCACTACGCTACGGCGTGCCCCTAATAGATATCATACAATTGTTAAAAGCACCATTTCTTACAGAGCAGAACTTTGGTCACTGACAACAAAAACAAATACCGGTAAGTATATTTTGGCAACGGAAATGAATTTTATACGAAGGGCAGCAAGAATTTCAAGAAGAGAAAAAAATAGAAATTCAGTTATAAGGGAGAAAATTAAGATTGAAGACAATATGTTACGTTATATTAAAACTCAGCAATTAAGATGGCACGGACATGTCCAGCGAATGGAAGAGGATCGGCTACCAAAATGTGTTTAGAATGGAAACCTGAGGGAAGACGAGGCAGAGGAAGACCTAAAACTTCCTAGAGTCAGGGAATATGTTTATACAAGAAGGAGAAACGTCTACAACCAGGAGATTGGATGGACCGATAAAATAGACTATTAGGAATCGGACGATGTCAAAGACATTAATCAACCAAATTCCTCTTTTAACTTTATGACTACTTAAATATATACACTAAATAATAAGAGAAATAAAAAAAAGCTTAAAACCCATAAAAAATAATAAATAATTTAAAGACAAAGGTAAGAAGCTTTTTCACCGATGATCTATACATTTAACACTAGCGATTGCAAGTTTGGACGAAAATTACTTAATATGACTAAAACATCATGTGATAGAAATATTTCATTGTTCTTTACGATTAAAGACAGAACTATTGAACTACATACATACCAAATTTGGAAAAATAACTCGAACAAAATCATTAATAATACAAATTTTTGCACAAAGTAACAGTGGTGAACCTTCACAAAGTTTAGAAATTAGAGAAGGAAAGAACATGAAAGAAATTAAGTTAAATCGCAAAAAGGTCAAAGTAAGAGGCATGTTATGTATGCCGTACGCCCACCAACACAAAATGATGTCATTCTGTCCATCTCAACTGATCTTTATCAACATTAATTAAGAGCACGTCTTTCTTCTAAGTCCGATTTCTTCCTTTGGTGTCATTCATTGCACAACCTCACGCGTCAACATAACTAAGCTAATGTTATTTTATTCAACGTTTACAAATATTTATCCACTTAAACATAATCTGGTTCTTCAGCCCTGTGTGGGTCTTAGACTTCCTCAGAACAGTTTTCCTCTTCATTCTATAGCCTATAACCTCTAAATTCCCAGTATAGTCCCAGAAATACATCACATTAAATGTGTGTTAGATTATATTATTCTCTCACTATCATCTAATAACGTAGAAGAACTTCGATATATTCAAGACATAGAACTTACAAAAAGTATATTATTTCGAGTTTTAAATTTATCGATCCACTTTGTATTTACTTGGAATTATTAGAAATTTAATCCACAACCCGTTCTTATTTGCGAAGTGTGAACTTCTGAAGTTGGATTTTTGTCGCTGATGTATTTCACTCACTTATCGCCTCTCCAATTGAGTGGAACTTGCTGATGAGATGCAAAACGTGATTCCTGCATAGCATTACATATACAGTAAAACTTGTTCAAAGCGGAATCGCATGGGACCAATTCTTCTTTCCACATTAGACAAAATCCCGATATTATAAAAAACTAAAAATTAGGCCTATTAATAATCTTAGTTTATACAGTACCGTATATGTCTTTTTACGTACCTTGGATTAATTGTAGTTACACTGCCTTTGGGAAGACCAAGGAAAAGATGGAAAGAGCAGCGATTTGGAGCCGGAACAGGCTAGTAAATAAGCCTAAACCGTGAAGAAGAAGAAGAAGAAGAAGCCTGCTTTTGAAAAGTGAAGTAAGTTATAGTATGTATGAGCGACTTCGGCGTTAACGCGCGAAAAACAGTCCCGTTTCGTCAGTGTTAAAAATGTCTCTCAGGCGCGTATCCTGAAATTAAATTATGCAGTTTCCCTTTCCGCTCACTAACTACACTTCCGTCCACATCCTTTGATTCCCCGCGAATTTCATTCCTCACTATATCGTGCCGTCTTTTAAAACTGTCCAGATAAACTGAAGATGTCTTGAAATCGTTATTCCCTAGGGATTTAGCAGCTTGACTTTGGAGCATCGGTCCGGAAATTTGCAGATTTATCTTCAACCACTTTCACTTTTCGTTTAATGACAATGATACCTTTTAGCCATCTTTATTCCGTAAATCCAGAACGATATCTGCGAAAGATCCGTCTCAGATCTTTAACTAATTTAAGATCTTACATTGCAATGGTTATTTGAAAGACAGGTATCTGTATTTCGCATAACGGGTGTGCAGTGAGGCCCAAATAAAATTTCAGGTACAGGTAGGATCTATACTTCACCCGGCGGCAGGAATCATTCCTTATTGTTTTTTGGCATAACAGAAATTCAATGAAGTGGAAACCAATTTACTTCTCTGTCTTTCCGCTTTATAAACTTTTTCCATGAATATATAGAAATATTCCGTTTCCGCGTTGGACAGATTCCGTTTTATGCAAAATAAATAACGTAATATTACTATTATTTCGCCGGGACCAATAAATTTGTTCACAGATTTCCGCATTATTCACGTTCCGGATTAAACAAGTTTTACTGTACTTTCATTATTTTAAATTGTTGTTGACAGAGTATTAACTGTAATGCCGAAATATATTTCTTTTTACATATTTTTTCCATTTCCCAAGTCATCTATAAGTTTTAATTCAAAACTAGCTTCTTGTCCATGGTGCGAACTTCACCGTAAGAGATGGATTCGACTATAGTGCAGTAATCTAGATTCTATGGAAAACAAAGTATTTACAGTTTACTGGAGAACATAGAATTCGTAAGTGTTAAAAATAACTAGTTTAGACACAATAGAGTATTTTACTAACACACTGGCATTATTGACATCGGAGATTCATGGCCGAGCAGTAAGTACCACACTGCAAATGTTGTGGTCAAATTTTCACTGCATATCACATCGCGGTAAAGGACTCATGCCTGTAATTTTACGTGTTATTACCATTAATTCCAGTTGAATTAATACGGGATGTTTCACGTTTGGTGCTTGAAATATCTTTCTAAATATCCAAACATTCGAGTAAAAGAACTTTGAGTTATAGAAAAAATGCATGTAAAATATATCCGATAGCTTAGAGGAATTAAAATGTCTTCCGATATATATATATATATATATATATATATATATATGGTATGATAAGAAAAATAAATGCCTGGACGGGATTCGAACCCGGATATATATATATATATATATATATATTGTAACGGACTGTCAACATCACGTACGGCTTACTGCCCGTGCGACCCATATTTGTAAATAATATTGTAAATATCTTACTTTTTGTCTAATAAAGTCCTACTATATATATATATATATATATATATATATATATATATATATATATATATATATATAATTAGTAGATTACAGCAGTTCGACTTATGCAAGTTCGGCTGTAAACTACATCATCAGTATAAACCAACAGCTAATTAATAACATTGTGTTATACATCCTCTAAAGGTTTAATTACACGCTCTACGGCGGTATCATTACTACTAGAAGGCAAGGTCTACCAATGCCGAATATTTCAAAAGCGATAAAAAATCAGACTAAAAGAAACATGGTCGAAAGAGTGGTAATATTTCAGTGTAAAAACACAACAGTAGTCTATTATAATGACTATTTAACTCATGCCCCAAATGGGAGTCAATGACCAATCACATTTCAATGATTTTTTATTTACAACCAATCACAGTCGTGTTTCGCCTAAAATTTACCAACTAAAGTTTATCATAATAAAGAGAGCACCTCCTTTTTAACATTCTGAATAGGTCATAGCATTATTTTGTAGTGACTGACTCTCCAAGAAATACGCTGCCAGATTGTATATATAGTGCATGAATGTCAACACGTAGCGCATACGAGAGATAATATAAAAACATTTGTAACAATTGATTATACCACAAAAAAAAAGATACCACTGTTTGCACTTTCTTAAACGAATTATTTTCCAGGAAATGACGCTGCAGACAAATATAATTGACATATTTACATCATACGACATCAAATTAATTAATACCTATAATGTTGGTTATAAATTTCTCCACTAGGGTGCATTCTTACAACATTGCGATCTTTTGGCAATAAATAATATTATGATCTGGTTACAGTGATGAGCAAAGGAAGGAAATGAAGCGTACCATCGTTTCTCATTTGTTTTCAAACATCGCCATTTACATTAAATATATACATATTTTAAAATAACTATAGTTAAATAGGATGATATCATCCTTATCATCATCATCATCATCATCCTTCACCTGTGTGGAAAGCAACGGGAAGCTACCACACCAATAATTCCCTAGTAAAGCTGCAAGCATAGCATGAAAATGCTATGACTGCAGTGAAGGACCTGCCTTCGGGCAGAATTACTATGGATGGATGGATAGTTAAATAATGATTTGTGAGTAAACAGCTTAATTTTATTCGTTAAATAATCCTAACAAATGCCACTCTTGATTTCCAAATTCTCCAGATAAATTCACTCCTCATTTCGTGAGTCGTGAATTTATCGATAATTTGGAAATCACTCATGACATTACTTATGATATATAAATGCACATGGCAACACTGCATATGCCTAAATACAGTTTTTTATTGTTTTAAGTAGTAATTTAGAAGAACCAAAGTGTAAACAAATGTAAGAACTGTCTTCAAGATTCATTAGCACGTTCTTCGGTAGAAAAATGAGTAAATGCTTTCAACGAAATGAAAAGTGAACATGACATCATACTACATAAATAAATAGTTTTACCTGTTTTAGTAATTGGCAATTCAAAACCTGCTGTGTCGAGCCGCTGTTATGTATTCGTAACATTGCACTGGTTGCTAAACATAATCAATTTAAATATGATTCAACATGAATTGCCGCTAGTGTAGATACAAAGACAAGACTGTGTAAAAAAAGGAAAAACTTTATTAAAATAGGTGGGTCTGTACATTCCGAAGCACATTATGGAGCTAAATTTAACATTTCCATAATCGGGCAGCGTAAATTAAGTAACATCGACCACCAGTTTGTAAACATCCGCAATAATTAATAATGTGTTCTGCTGAGAACTCAAACTCCATGGCGCCATAGGAATACAGTGCAATTAACTTCTGACACTTCAGAATTTCAGAATTGTGGTTTTGTATACACACTGCAAAACAGTAATCAAAGTAAAATAACAGCAAACTGAAGAAATAACGCTCACAAAGGGCATCAGGCAAGGTGACTCTTTAAGTCCATTCTTATTTAATATTATAATGGATAAAATTATTGAAAACATACCACCACGTTTGGGTTATAAAATAGGAAACACTAGATTTCACTTAATATGTTACGCAGATGATGTACTCCTTTCAGAATCTGAAGATAATTTACAAAGATCTTTACATCAATTTAATATAAATGCCAAAAAATACAATATGGAAATTAACACGAATAAGACAAAATGCTTAACAATATCAAAAGAACCAGAAAGTAAAGTAAAGTGAACCCAGATCCGGAGGCCCTTGGGGTAATGGGAGGTTAAGGCTCCCACTTTTTCTAGACAATCGGCACTTTATGTCAGCCGGGTTGTCAGACCTGCGTGACGGCCGCCTTTACCCCCAGAACAAGCGTCTGGTACTCATTTCCTTTAGAGGCTGAGTCGACCCCAGGGCCATAGTGCCGCCAGAGGGTTAGGGCCACTTTAAAAATCCTGACCCCAACGGGACTTGAACCCTCGACCCTCCAGCTTGTAGCTCAGTGCCAAAAGAACCAGTAAGATGCAAATTAGAAGTGGAAAGAAAAATCATAGAACAAGTGTCAGAATTTAATTATTTAGGTGTATTAATAACAAACACTAAAATTTTAATAAAAGAAGTAAAGAAACAAGCTGATAAAGCAGCACAAATATCAGGATCTATGAAAGATTTAATTTGGCGCAACAAACATATGTCAATAGAAAGCAAAACCCGCATATGCAAAATGATATTTCGACCAGTAATCGTATATGGAGCAGAAACTAGAGCTGATACAACAAAAACTAAACATAATAAGCACATGCGAAATGAAAATCTTAAGAACTATTCAGGGGAAAACATTATTTGATAAAATACACAACACAGAAATTAGGGACAAATGCCATATTCAAGACATAACCAAATTTATTATAGATAGACGAAAATATTGGAAGGGTCATATAGAAAGAATGGAAGAAAACCGGCTTGCAAAAAGAGCTAAAGAAGATAGACCAATGGACGAGAGAAGAACAAGAGGGAGACCTGCCAAGAGATGGATAGACAGTGAATGTACATCCAGTACGTCTTCCTCCGAGGAGTGATTTAGGAAATAAACAGGATGAAAATCCTACAAATTAAGTTTAAGAAGAAGAAGAAGAAGAAGAAGAAGGTTTTGTGTTGTCATATTCTTCGATGGTCTAGGGGTTATGCTTCTTTCCTTTTATCCTTGAGATCGCGGGATCAAACCCGGCCGAGTTCTAATATTAGTTTGGGGATGGTAAACTCCAAGTCCTCCAGGAGGGGTTTTAAGGCGTGGGTCCCGAGTCTGAAGATTATCGAACTCATAAAAGCCTAAATTAGAGTCTCTGATCAAATTTAATTTCCACGCTAAATTCAATCCTGTCTTGGAGCTACATGGCCTAGATCAGGCATGGGGAACTGCCGAATGAGGGGTAGTACGACATCTTCCTCATTCCACATTTCATCGTACTTAAGACTGTAATATTGTGATCTCGGCAAACCCTACAGTATCAGTGGCGGCGCAACCTTATAACCTGAAAAATATGCACTAACCCTTCCATTCGTACATACTTTACGTACGTATATCTGTGCAAACGTTTGAAGGGCGCGTAGTAGACCGCTGGCACTAATTTATCTACGTCAGGCTGATAGTACTTGTAGAGACACGTAATATTGAGACAAGGGTGTCATCGTTTAATCTGGAGAGTGTTTTAGATTTGATATGATTTCTCAGCAATCAATTTTGAAATCCGGTAACTAGCACGTACTGATTTCTCTGAAAGTGGTTGTCTGCTATCGTTTTGGAGTGTTTGCTGCTTTAGATTATTTAAAAATCCCATCCCGTCATCCCCTGTGTAAACAAAACATACAATGTTCCCTATGTCCATTATATTTTTTTGAATTTGAACTTCATGCATGTTACCTAATGTAATTTAAAAGTATATATCATTAATATGTCCCTGTGAAAATATAGTTATATATTTCTAATCGTGCCTGTGTCTATCCGTATTGATTTGCATGTGAAGATCTGAAATGTCGTGGGATATTATAGTTTTTCACATGACGGAACCGCGTAGAACACAATAAACAAATAACTTTCGTGCCATTCTGAATGCAAAAATAATAATTTACCCAGTCCATATTAAAATTATATTGTTGTTTAGAATTTGCCCGGCTCACGCTGGATTGAACGCCACTGACTCTCACTGTGTACTGTCAATCACTGTGTACCTGCGTCTCCAGTGCAGGTACAAATGAGTGGAATGAGTATTTGGCGGGGAGGTTTGTTATGAGCTCTCGGAGCCCAAGTCCCTCATGCCTGGCCTAGATGCAATGCTAGATTAAATACTGCAAGCAAATGACATTCATTTGCATCATGCTATTATCTGATTTACTGCCTCTCCATGAGGACAGTTCTCTGAATTTCCTTCTGTCGCGTCTTATAAAGCGTACTTGAAACATTATTTTATGAATAATAAATGCCATAAACTGACAGCATTAATAAATTCTCAAATCTAAGGTTAAATCGGACATAATTTCTTCTTCTTCTTCGGCTTTCTCCCACCTATAGGTTAGCCATCTTCTGTTTCCATTTATTTCTATCCTTCCAATCTCCTTCTTCCAAATTCCTATCATCCATTATAGTTCTGACATAAGTTTTCCATTTCCATCTTGGTCTGCCACGTGTATTTCTTCTAGGGAATGACCATTTGGAAAACATATCTTAATTTGTTAAAATCGGAAGAATAAATCAGCATTACGTCTTAAATGGCATTTTTCATATTGTAAATTTTGTGAAACATTAGGCCTACAATTTTTTTTATCAAAAAGCTTATATACAAAATCTAAGTAATATTTGCCTAATTAAGAAACTCACTGGGACTATTGAACCTTTAGGTTCATGGCCGGGTGGACATAAGCCCTTCACATATCTTTGTTCAGAGTTCATGTGTTCCAATCATTCCCTATATAATTCAATTCCCTCAACTCATGGTTAATGCTATTCTCCCATCATATTTCCTCCGATGGCACATTTACCATATTCGTGGTGAAGGGACTTACAGGGTTCTTCATTTGTAACCTAACGGGCACATGGCGTTTTGCCTGTATGCGTTTGGATGTGCCACAGCCGGCTTTGCTCCTAGATCCGCGCGTAAAGCATGTATAAAAACCATACCTAATAGAAGATGCTGAAATGCTCGTTCACCCTTGGCTAAACAGGCATTATATCGGGAAAATACATTCTGATTCATTTGATTAAGTTGGGCCACTGTAATGTTTCCGATTTCATTTCAAATATTTTGTTTTTGTTCTTCCAATATATGAGGATTTGTCTCGTAATCTTTGTTTTTCAGGTTACCCCACAAGTAAAAAACACACACTGTTTAGATCAGGGGAGCGAGAAGGCCATACATCAGCACTAATCGCTCTAACTTGAAACACTTCCCTAATTTTATTCACGGACTCCTCTGCTGTATGAGTAGTAGCAGAATCTTGCTGAAACCACCCATATGATTTCTCTTCTTCTGTCAGTCAGATCAAGAAAAAAATGGGGCCAAAATGTAATTTCGGTACCTCTCTTCTATAAGGTAAGATTTTTATACAGTACATGCTTTACGAGCGGAATTTATGTAGGAGCAAAGCCGGCTGTGGCACACCCAACCGAGCATAAGCAAAACGCCGTGTGCCCGTTAGGTTATAAATGAAGAACCCTGTAGTTACTTAACTGGCCCCGAAAGTTATGCCGGGAGTAGAACTTGTGTCAAAAGAGTCGCTTATGCCGAACAGGACAAAGGCGATAAGCCAAACTCAAAGGGATGGATACATTGGTCTTTTACTTTAAAAATACAAATGCTAAGAAACCCGGATATGGGATCTACTGAAGTAAATGTTTTCTCAAATAAAATACTTCCCATTCGTGTCTCCGGGTGAGGAATACTTCAGGAGATGAATGACAAAGTTGTAAACATAGGGACATTTCCCTGGAAACGTGGAATGTTAGAACATAGTAAGGAGTAAATGCAAGTAATACAGGCCTAAGCTTACAGAATATCAGAATGAATTTCGTGAGGTAAATATAATAGAAATATCTTGAACACTTATAATGATATAAAAATGTAAATTTTGTTTAGGAAAATGTAGCCTACAGAAGTCACTTTATGAATTTCTTAATAATAATTTTCGAGTAAGCCTACTGGCCTGATTTTCACACGATATGTAGAGAACGTGAAATTGAACTGCTTCCGGTATTTTTCGTAAAAAATTGCACCTTCAATATAAATAAAATTTATACGGAGACCTTATATCTGCGCAGTCAATAACCTCCGGATACAATAACGCCAGTGAGTTACTTAGCTAGTTAATATTAATAATTCTTCATGTGTAAAATTCCAATCAAGCACTTGTTAGGATTTACATCCGGTAGGCCTATTTAGGCCTGAGGCTACTCGCTCGGTAAAAATGTTCAATTTCCTTAATCTTTTCATAACAAAAAATATTAGAGTTAACATGATTCAAAATTCTGTATTAGCTTGTAATTAATTTGTTATACATAATTTTTCTGTTAAATCAATTTTTAAAAATTAATTTTCAATAAAACTAAATATTTGGTCACACGCACAAATGCAGTATACATTGTTAATTAACAGTTAACTAGTAATGAGGGAAATTTTGAATAAATGGGAGTGGCTAAATTCAAATATCAAGGAACAATAATTACGAACAGGAATGAAGTGCAAAGTGAAATTAAATACAGGCTCAACTCTGGATATTCATAGTCTTATCCATTTCACGAACTCTTGTGATCAAAATTTCTCTCATAAAAAGTTTAACTAAAAATATATATAACGGCTATTCTTCTAGTTATATGGATGTGAAACATGGTCTTTTACTTTAAGAGAGAAAAAATATTACGAGTATTTGAGAATAAAGTTCTTAGGAAAAAAATTGGAGCAAAGGGAGACGAACAGACTTGTGAATGGATAAGACTACATAACAGTGAGCTGTGTGACTTTTATGGAATGTAATAAGAACAGTTAATTCATAGTTAAATATGGGAAATAACATTATGAGGTTCTTAACTCGTCAAATAATGAGTCATTTTTTAACATCTTACCTCATATTTTATGTTTCTTCAAACACGGGAACTAGTTTTCGAGAGAAGGATCTCCCTCATTTTCAACCGACATTATGACTCAATGTCGGTTGAAAATGAGAGAGATCCTTCTCTCGAAAACTAGTTCCCTTGTTTGAAGAAACATAAAATATGAGGTAAGATGTTAAAAAATGACTCATTAATTTACGGAAGAACAGTTAAGTCTCGTAGATTGTGATGGATAGGATACCTGGCACGAATGGAGAATGAAAGAGGGGCATATAAACTTCTTGAAGAGAAACCAGAGGGAAAGCGTCTACTAGATATGTCAAGAATGAAGTGGGAGGACAACATTAACTTTGATTTTAAGGATATTAATTATATAAGGAATTATTGGAAAACACTACCTTAGGGTAGGATGTATGGAATGTTTATGTCCGCGCGGACATGAACTTCCGGGTTCGATAGTGCAGTAAGTCAAGGAGTTAGTTATGCAGTTATCACTGTAAAAGGTAATAATTGTCCACCGCTGTGGTATCGAGGTAGCGTGCTGCCGTGTCACGCAGCGGGTCCGGGTTCGATTCCCGGTCGGGACAGGCTGCTGGGTGAGGTTTTTTCGGGGTTTTTCCTCACCTGTAAGTCAAATGTCAGGAAGCTTAGGGCCCAACGTCCCCAAAAATCATCCGGCCATCATCATCATCATCATTCACCGGTGTGGAAAGCAACGGGAAGCTACCACACATATAATTCCCTAGTAAAGCTGCAAATTATAGCATGGTAATGCTATGATTGCAGTGAAAGACCTGCCCTCGGGCAGAATTAGTATGGATGGATGGAATGTAATAATTAAATTCATGGGAAGATAACCCTTGGAGGCCATGAAACCCCACATTTTAAAAACGTAAAACCTTAAAAAAATGTGTCCTGAAGAATTAATTTTATGTTTAAAGCGAAGGCTTTATGGTTTTTCATATGACACGCAAATGTTATCATCAAAGGGTTAAGATTATTACACTATTTGGTTTTAATGTATCAATTCGAACAAAATATAGCTGAATATATATTTTATTTAAATTGTCTAACAAGTCTTAGTGGATGTATGTTGTTAAGTAATTTTGGCTGTTAATGTTGGATTTGTCACTATTTTCCTTCAACACACCGTTTTTGAGATACGCGTGAACAAAAACAAATTTTCTAAATAAATCTTAGAGATTTGTTAATGAAATAAACTTCGGTTGAAAGCTATGTTTACTTCTTCAAAAGCAAGCTTAAAATATTCCATGAAATTCAGAAACAGAGATTGTATTTTGGATTCCTAGCGAACAAAAGACTGGCCAGAGCGGCGTAGGTGTACTTTAATACATCCGTAATAAATTGAAACGTTTGGTTTTAAGCCAGATTTCTGTACAAGTATACACGTAACGACTTCTGGCTGCCGACAGGATCAAATCTTTCATACTTTAGCAAAATGGCTGAGTCAGTTTCTGGAAGAAAGATTGTAGGTCTGTATTAATTATTTAAAATATTTCTGTTTCAAAGAATTAAATAATTTGTTTAGTTAAAATAAGACACGCCGATTACACTGGTCAACATGATTTTTGTCTCATGAGTACCAATAGTCGTACTTAATGCAGGTTTGTATCGTGTTTTCAAATATGTATTCGGAATTTCTCCATCGCCCACAGTTTTTTTTATTTCAATTTCAATTAATGGATTTAAATAATTATTTTTTAATAAATGTTCTTTCGTCCATTTGTCCATTGTAAAATAAAACCAAATGAGGCAACCCAGGAGATTTTAGTTATGGAAAAGAGATATCAAGGCAAATTGAATCCTAATATGCTGGCCGATTATTGTTGGACCATCAAGAGGGATGCTCCACAGGCAAAATATAGCACAAAGTCGTCATTTCTTACTTTGTAGGCGAGTCCGAATGTTCGAATATTGTGTAGTTACGAATGTAGAAATATTAAAGTGTTTGAAATTATAAATGTCTGTCTCTCGGAAACTTTGCGTGATGGAGAAAAACCTATATTATATTTGAATTCAGGAGAAAAAATACTATCAGAATCGCATACTTTTCTTTCTGAAAAAAAAAATTGTTGCTCAGTGTAATTGTTGGTTATGGCAGTACACTGAATGCCGGAGGGTCGCTAGTTTGATTGCCGATAGAATCAGGATTTTTAAACTGCCCTAAATATTTCGGCGATAATATAGGACTTCGGCTACTCCAGTCTCTAACGGAAATAAGTATCAGACATATTTTATGCGGGAAAAGAGATCTTCGCCCTAATCTGTCAACCAAGTTTATATCTCGTGCCGATTGTCTGGAATAATGGCAGCCTTAACCTCCTATTACACCAAGTTTCTCCTAGGACTGTAATGGAATCACATTACCTTTATAATTTAATCAAAACCTTAGAATTTCTAACAAAAGTAATGACATAATTGATTTATATGGTAGCTCCTGAGACCAAATCTCGCGATCAAATTTCGGAGTAGTTCAACTTGACTGGAAGTTTTAACAGTTTTTCTGAAAACAAATGATGGGTTGGATATTCATTTACATCACTAATATGATTTAATTAAAATTCAATTCAGTTTGATATATAATTAACACATGACAGGATGAAAATAGAATAAATATAATATACTAGCTAATAATACCCGGCCTGCGCTGCTACGCCTAAATAAATGAAAATTAATGTGCTTTTTTATGTTTAGTTGAATAAGTAAAAGAAAAAATATATCGTAATTACTTTTAGATACCCCGAGCTGTTTTCCCGGCGTTTTCCGGGAATCTACTCATCTGAGTTATCCGTAAGAGATAAACATATACTGTCGCGGATTTTTTGTAGAGCTTTTCTAGATATTCAATTCTGTGTACATTAATTTTGTGAATTTGTTATGGTTTAGGCAGCGTAAGCCATTTAAGCGTCCAAATAGCTACAAAGGGCGATTTTTAAGGGTGTAGGAGTTGAGTATCACAACTCTCTTATAGCCTATGTTCATCCCGGGAATCTCCTAAACATTTTGCAAAAAGCCCCATCACAATCGGATCAACGGTATGGCCGCGCAGAAAGTACGAACGAACAAACAAACAAACATTCATTTTCATATATTGGATACATATACAACTTTCTGGTGTACACCCAAGATCCTATATACTCAAGATGACACATAATATGTAAGAGTTAGTTAAGGAGGTTTTTCCTCACCTGTCAGACACATTTCAAGCAATTTTAGGCCCAAAATGATCCCCGAACATAATCTGACCATCATAATCATCATCATATTCACCATGTTTGGTAGAATGTGTGTGTGAGAATGGTATGTTTTGTCTTATGTTGCGTTGTCTCGGAGGAGACCTTGACATTGAGCTGGTCACTCATTCAAGGAGGCCCTCCATGTCCTTGTATGGTCAACAAAGTATGTGAGTGATTCACAGTTTAGAATTCCTCTCCCGACAGGTCTTGCCACTGTAAGCCCCTGGTGGCGTGTGACATGTAAAAAGTACATATAATGTGAGAGGTTAAACTGAGATAAAGAAGAAGAAGAGTTTATTAGATAGTTGGTATTTTATTTAACCTAGCTTATTAATAGCTCAAGCCATTAGCGATGGATTTCAATCTGCGCGTAAAAGAGTCGACGAATTTTGCTCAGAGATATATTTTCTCAAGCTTGAGGTTTTTTACGTGCCATAAATCTAGATACGAACTCACAGTCCCTTCCGAAGAAACGATACTCAGGTCTTTAGATCCTTAAAAATTCATCCATGCTGAAATGAGGATGTTGAGAACAATAGCAAAGGACCAACAAAAAGAAAAACGAAGATATAAGAACAGAACTTAATATATTTAATTTCTGTGAAAGAATAAAATATTATCAAAATGCTCATCTTCAGCACGTATTACGAACGAATGAGTAGCGCATACCAAGAAGAATGCATAATTATAAACCAAAAGGGAGAAGAATGTTGGAAAGACCATTGAAGAGATGGAAGGACGAATTCAACCTATAATGAGATCGGAACAGGCCATTGGGCTTAATCCTTGTTGTTGGTGTTGTTGATGATGATGAAAAATTCATCCACCCGCGAATCTGGGATACAGAGGCGAGCATTTTATATACCAGTGCACCGGGACTGGCCAAAAAATGTGCTAGACTCTCAAAATTGGATAGATTTTTTTTTCGTACAGAAAAAAAGTAAGTTTCCGGAAGAGTTGACTCAAACTATGCTTGAGATTCGTACTCAAAAGGTCCCGAGTTCAAATCCCAGTGCCCACCAACCTGACTGGATTTCTTATCACTTATTAAAGAAAATATCGGATTGGAATTTCAGTATCGCGATCTATTTCGTCATTAAGCATATTTCATTAAATTTTGATGTTAAGAGAATTGTTACAGGACACATGAATACACAGCAAAATGCATTATCTAATATATAGGTTAATTGTATACGTCCTATGTATATCATCATCGTCATCATCCATCCAAGTATTAGGCCGTGTGGCCTGTTACGGTCTCAAAGAGGAGTTTTCCAGTCCTACATATATGAAAATTGAAATTACGTATTTTCTTAGCTTTCATGAAAACAAATGTAATACAATAAAGTGTAATTGCAATACACCATAGATAAACAATCTAAGGCATAAAACTACGGGACATGCGGAGGTTCGAGTGTCAATATGAGACTGATACCCATCCCTGTGTAATTTGGACAGACCCAGATTTCACGAACACGTCACTGATATTCTGATTGCAAGGTAATACAGCCTGCTAGGTCTAGAGTTGTGAAAGTTGTAGTTCCAGATATTTCCATTGTACTAGTAAAGTTTTATTTTTGAGGGGGGGGAAATTTAAATAGGAATATATCTAATTTGCAATTATCAATAATTGTAAACTTGTCCACCGCTTGTCACGCAGCGGGCCCAGGTTCGATCCCCGGTCGGGACAGTTTTTCTGGATGAGGTTTTTATCTGGGTCTTTCCTCACCTGTAATACAAATGTCAGGAAAACTTTAAGGCCCAAACGGTCCCCGAAATCATATGGCCATCGCAATCATCATCATTCATATTCATCTTAGATTAAGCTTAGGGTTAGGGACTCTCCTGGCGCACCACTATCATCATCATCGCGCGTCATATCATCGGGTAACGTAACCCCGCCTTCCAGGCGCCCCAAAAACCTCAGAAATGGGTTACAAGTACGCCATGCCAGGAGAGAAACCAGGAATGTGGAAAGACAACCTGGGGCGCTTGAAAAAAAAAATTGTAAACTTTAAGGCTGATGCGTTCACTAGCAATAGTTTCTACTAGTTTTTATCAAATAATATTATTCTTCATGGTTAGCAAGTTGTAATGAGGAATTCATTATAAATAAATTGTATACACCTGCTTTTTTCTTTTGTACTTTTACACTCTGGCTTCCTGAATATTTCTTTATTATTCCATATATCTTAATCCTGTGAAGCTTTTCGAAAATTTTATTTTATCTTCATGACAATATTGAGGAAGACGGAGTGTAAAAATACAAAAAAAAAAGGTATATACAATTTATTTATAATAAAATATAGTCTCAATGGTGTAATATAAAATAATAAAAATGAATTTGATAAGTATAGAGGAATTCATTAGCGATAAATATATTTATTGATGTTTATTTATATCCAGGTTTATGTTAGAACAAAGAAACTAAACCTAACACAGTTTTCTTTAATAATATGCCTATACAGTGTAAGTTTTCTGTTCATTCTATGTTTTTCTTGTTTTCCTTATTGTTTTACCTTTATCTTTGTTTGTTTTACCTGTTTGTTAACATTCTTTAATTCTCACATAGACACAAGGACAGGACACGGACACACCCAGACCCAAGGTGGAGATTTAAAATCCCCTACCCCGCTAGGAATCGAACCCGGGTCGCCGGAGTGGAAGGCAGGGACGGCGACGGACAATGTTTAAAACCTTATAATCAGAAATTTCTTCAAGCTCCTAAATTTTCTTGGTGAAGAAGTAGAAGTAATGTAGAAAATAAAGTATGACTAAAATCGATTCTATAACTATATGGGTATAAATTAAAGAAACAGCCTCCTAACATAGTCTAGTATCAAACTAATAAGGCATTTATTGCTAATAGAAGTAGTTCTTCACAATGTTCTATTGTTCTTATGTTTTGTAATGTGATTTCAGAATTTAAAGAAAGGTTATATTTACAATGTTATAAATTCTAAAACATAACGGGTTAGTCATAAAATGTCCATTTGCCATGCTTTAATGTTAAAATATATTTTACAATGTGTGTATCTTGACAATGTTATCTACTGACTCATAAAAATCATAGATAAATACAACGTACTTTATTTCAAGAAATTTTAGACACAGGCTTTATAAACCTGTTGTTTTAGAAACTTATTGGTCCAAAAATAAGCCATTAACGGGTACAATTTGTACCCTTAAAATGCGAGAGAAGAAATAAAAAACGTTTGGTATGAAAATAAGCCATACTCACAATTGGGAAGAAAAACTGTCATAAACATGTACACCGTGTCCATAAAGTCCTTCTATCATTATAACGAAACATAAACTATAAGAGATAGTAACATGCTGTTTTTTGCAACATGTTCTAAATCTCTCAATTTTTTTTTCACTTTCGCTTCTTTATGTGGACCTCTAGTTGCCTTTACGATGTCGAGACGACATTCCAGCTCCATCGATACACGCTGCAGCATAGCAACATCAACTGTTAGCACTACCGCAACTATCCGTGTAGCAAGATATGGAAGAAGGGTGTTGTAGACACGATCCTTGAAGTGCCCTTAAAGGAAATAAATTCAAATGGGTCATATCAGTGGAGCGCGGTGGCCAGGCTTTGGTTCATCACGGCCAATCCATATCCCATATACCGGAGCTCGGTGGTAGGCAAGAGATCTCAGGGTTATGAACTCTTTATAAGCAAAAGAACAACGTATAAATGTACACTCAATTTTAACGAATCCAAGAAACTGTTTATTTACGGAGAAATACACTTTTGATAATACAGTTACAAAGTTTTATCTATGAGTGGAGTCCACGTGCTCGAATCAATATTTTCAAAGTCCAAATGCTTAACGGACTATAACTTTAAATTTAACTATTTCTCGGACGAATCTAATATTTAAACTGAATCGGAGATCGCGGTCTGCAGGTCTACGATGTTCCAACACTGAACACAGAGTCACTGAGAGTGATAGTAAGTGTGATTAGTATTTTGATATAAGTTCTCGCTTATAAAGGCGGTGGCTCCTCCCTCTTTTCTCGAATCCACTCCTTACAATTGAATATATATTTTTGTTACAATAATATTATTTACTAGTATGTATAACATTTCTAAGAACTGGGTAAATTGGTTCTTTGATATTTAATAGATAAATGTTTATCAGTTTCTTTGTAAACTGTCAATGTTAAGAGATTATCTTTTCTAGAGGTGAATGAATGTCTTTTGTTGTCTGTACTAGCCAGGTAGAAATTCTTTATCATCATTCCTTTGAATTGCTTAGTAGCGTTAATTGGTTTCTAAGAATTGGTCAATAGATTTTTAATATTTTTAATAGCTAACTAATGTTATCTTTTCTTAAAGAATGAATATTTCTTATTAGTTGTATAGACTGCTAATTGGAATTAGTTATATTCTTTTGACAATACCCTTTTTGTGTTCCTATATTATTTGTAAGTTGTGTAGTAGGTAGAGTTCTGACAATACCTCTTTATTTGTCATTTGTATAGCAGGTAGCGTTTTACAGTATTTTATTCTAGACAAATGTACGTGGAATTTTTACCTGGATATATTTCTACTTTTCCACATACATATTTTATAGCGATATTAGTAATATATTCTATTTTCATTATTTATAGATTTATTTAATTTTAATAACAATTTAATATATTTCGGAACATTTTAGTTTCAGATCCATGCATATTACAGTTGTATCTTAGTTTATATGTCTCCTATCATATTAATCGCTACACCCAGGGAAATGTCTCTTCAAAAGGTCCCTAACATCAACAAGACCAATGAGGAAATGCTCCATGGTGTTGGAACATTAGATTTGGCTGCAGTTCCAACATCGGAGGGAGTAGTTACTTATGAATCATGTCACAGTAAATTGTCTAAGTAATCTCAATAGAGATTTTGATTGATCTAAAGAAAATCAAAACTCGAGTGGGATATATTGTAATTGAGTATTTCATGATTAGATGAAAATATAGGCCTATAAACATTAAAAGAAATAAACTATTGGCAAACAATAAAACATTAATTTACTTATTAAAATAGTAAGCAGTCTTGAACATGCACCATCTCATCATTACAATTGTTACCCACGAACTCAAATAAATAAAAATGAAATAAAACTTAATTTTAAATAAAATAGTAAAGAAGATAAGATACCGCCAAATTCTTTAAGTTTCAAGTCCATAACTGCATTATGATGAGTACATTCTCTTGCTAACGGTTGCGCCAACTGTACAATCACTATTGAACTATATTTCGATTACAGAAGGCTTGTTGACTAACACATCTTTATAAAAAACAGATACTGTAACATAACCTTTATGATAATATAAATGTTTCTTTTAGTGTTGCTTGTTATATTATATGGGTGCGAAACATGGACTCCTACTTTAAGAGAGGAAAGGAGATTACAAGTATTTGAGAATAAAGTACTTAGGAAAATTTTTGGACCAAAGAGAGATGAACAGACAGGTGAATGGAGGAGACTACATAACATTTAACTACATGGTCTTTACAGGAAGCCAGATATAATAAGAACAGTTAAGTCTCGTAGTCTGCGATGGGCAGGACATGTTGCGCGTATGGGGAATGAAAGACTTGCATGGAAGCTTCTTGTAGGAAAGCCAGAGGGAAAACGCCCAGTTGGTAGACCAAGAATGAGGTGGGCGAATAACATTAACTATGATTTGAGGGAAGTAGATTATACAGGCAATGATTGGAAAGCATTATCTCAGGATAGGGATGTATGGAGAGCTTATGTCCGTGCGGCCATGAACCTACGGGTTCGATAGTGCCAGTGAGTAAGTAAGTAAGTAAGTAAGTAAGTAAGTAAGTAAGTGTTGCTTGGTTTCGTGCGTCAATAATTTCATTAAAACGTTTGGATGAAGCCGCCATTTTCAGTTGTTTATCTGCAATGTATGCAGGAAACAAATGAACAAAATGCGTGTTTTATAGTAACGTAACAACTATTCACTTAGAAATATTGGCAAAACAATGCTAGGGAGGTGATAAAAACAAACATGCTAGGAAAGTGACAAAAATTGTGGGATAAGCTAACATGATTGGTTGAAACATGTCCTTCCGTACAGTTTTATTGGTAAAGTAGTATGACGTAGCAAAAGTGAAATCGTCTATTTAATCGCATTCACGTCATAAAAAATAGACCGATTACTGTATCGTGCATAAGAGTGCAAAATGTCGACATTTGGGCTATCACGAACATGTACGTGAGTGATATGAGGATTTTCAGAACCCCATATCCGAATGTTATGACGGTTAACGTGTCCAGACACATAGAAACTAGCTTCATAAGATAGCACCATGTGCATGTACTCGGTCCTTTTCGATTGGGTGCAGCATGGAAGCAGGAAATTCAGTAAAGACCTGAAGAAGATCATTTGCCTGAAAAACTTGTTTAATTACAATTTACAGGCCTGCAAATGTAGCCGCCTATGGTAGACATAATGTATAGTTGAATTCGGTACATGCAATTCCCGTGAAGCAAGACGGACCGATTTCTGAGGACTTGCATTGAAATGGAACACGCATGATGTCAATAATTTTTGCACGGTCTTCCACTCCGTAGCAAGTCCGTTATACTACCAATCTCTATAAATTCCGTTGCATTGAGCAAGTCTAATAAATATGTTTTATAACATTAATATACAGAATGAACAAAAAATAATTGAAATCGCCAAGATATAGGCCTGTTTTCATATTAAGAGCCTCCAGGCTATGTGGCCGTGGTGTTTCTTCCAGATGTTTCTCCCTCGACTGTGGAGGGCATCTTCAGTGGCAAGTACTTCTAGGTAATGTTCCCTGGTTGGAGGCTCACAGTCGAGCCATTGAAGATGCCTGCGCAGTCGAGGAAGAAACGTCTGGAAGAAACACCAGTCTTGGACCACGGCCACATAGCTCGGAATCTCTTAATATTATGATTACCAGCAGTGAAAACTTGCATTCAACTATATAGGCCTGTTCCTAGAAATTCGTGCAACTTTTTATTTCAACAGTTTTACAAGTTGGTTAATAGCCTGACTATGTTCATGGTCGTTAATGTTTATGAATACTATGTGCTGCTCCGTGGTCAAGTGGTTAGACATTAGTCCTCCACCTTTTGTTTCCGAGTTTGATCTCGGGCACTCCATTTGGGGTTCATAGTGGACGAATCGGTGCCATGCGGGGTTTTTTTCGGATGAAAAACTTATTTTCAGTACTCCTCCACATTCATATCATAAATTTCGTTACATTTTATTTCATCTGCCCCTATGGTGGTGCGACAGGCCTAGTCAGCCGGCATCCTGAATATCAAAGATTTTCAATAATGAGACTTCATCTTATCTCATCCTTCGAATTAGCATTAGGTCGGACATGAGTAAATTGTTTGCTTTTTTTTTTAATTATGAATAACATAGTACTAACTTTAATCTCACTCCTTCCAGATCGAAAAAAAAAACTCGATATGCACATATCCCAGTCTAATTAAAACTAAATGAATGATTTAGAAAGGTATTAATAACAGAAGTAAAAAATGCAAAGCATTTGTTGATCTCTCAATAAGAGTGCAACCCGGAATAACGTCTCAATTCACCTTTTCACGGAGCAACAGGTTAAAGTCGTAAATTTCTTTGTCTTAGATGTTTTTGTGGAACTCGACAACAAATTTATGTAAAACGTGGATTAGACAATGCTCACGTACAGTATTGGAATCATGGAAATAGTATTCTCCGACCCCGCATATATTATAGAGTACAAGGCGACCTTTCAACAACACTGTTACAATCTCTCAATCCTTCTCGTAAACATAATGTAAATCGCCCGTCTAACGCGCTTTCCTGATGCATTCTAAGTAAGTCATATCCTTAATATTTATGAATGAATAGATAAGTAAAAAACAGGAAATTCAAATACTAATAAGTTCACTGTCTAATAATCTAAAGATTAAAATGTATACAGGGTGTCCCATTCAAACGTCCCACATTTTAATTAATCATAACAAACAAAGTATGCGGAATTATGAAATGAGGCCGGTATTAAACGAAACAGAAACACAAAGAATGTTCATTGCCACACACTAAAACACCTCTATATGTCCACCATTAGTAGCACGAACAATATCAAGTCTGTATTCGATTTCGTGTCACGTTCTGTCCAACATGTCCATTGAACTGCGGGGAAGCTTGGCGAATTGATTTTTGTGGACTTCTCGGAAATCCTGCTCTAATTTCTGCAATCTTTTCTTCTGAAACACGTGTACGAGCACCTTCTGATTCTTTCTAACGCTTCCACCCAGCATCGTGAGGCATTTGGGTAGCTACAATAAGTAGCGGCTCCAGGTTGAGAACACAGCTATAACGGCTGGGGGACTCTACATGCTGACCACATGTCACCCCTACATGCCTGATGATCATTTGCCTCTGTAATGGGACCAAATATGGATGTGGAAGCCAGCAGCCGGTTGGTTAGGCTAAGGGCCTTCTAGGCCTGTTCGCGCCAGGAGTTATATGCCAGGAAAGTTTGTAAAAAAAAAAGAAAAGTAATACAAACATTTCTCTCTATTTCACGTATTAGAGAAAATTTAAAGTTTCCATGGAGAAAATAAATGTGTTAAAATGTTGTGAGAAATTAAAACAGCTGTCAACTGTGTCTATAATCTCGTATGCGTCATGTTGAAAGAGAAAAATACATTTGACTGACTAAAGTGTGCCATGGCTCCCAATGTCTCCAGCATTGTAAATGTATTTCTTCTGGTCTCAAATAACTCTTATCCGTAACGTGTACGTCTCGAGTTGTATGCAATAGCGAATGGGGCATCTCAGTTTCCTGAGGTTTTGTTTCATGGACAATCAGCTCAATATAATATAATCATCAATCTCTCACACTTTACCTCAGCTTTATAATCATCAACAATCTCCTAAATAAACTTAAAAAAAAAACATTTTCGAAAAACGCTGCTTTACATTATGATTCTATATGTTTTTAGATTTTACTGATTTAAGTACAATTTACCAATAATAATAATAATAATAATAATGACAACAATAACAATAATAATAATACTAACAATAACAATAGTAATAATAGTAATAACAATAGTAACAATAGTAATAACAATAGTAACAATAGTAATAATAATAACAATAATAATACTAACAATAATAATAGTAACAATAGTAATAACAATAGTAATAATAATAACAATAATAATAATAATAACAACAATAATGCTAACAATAATAATAGTAATAACAATAACAATAGTAAAATAGTAATAGTAATAATAATAATAATAATAATAATAATAATAATAATGAAGAACACAGAAACAAACAAAAAAGATAATTTGTTAATATGTCTGAAGAAGGTAGAGTGTACCGAAACAGCTGTCACTTAATTATATAATAAATATGAAAATCAAATAAAACTACGTTTTATTTTTATTTAATTAATAAATATGGATTTTCATCAAGTAAACACCAACTCAATTGATTATTTAAAACAAAAAAGTATTGAAATGGATACCTTCTGGAAAAGGGAAACGTGGTAGACCAAAAGCCAACGTGGATAAAGGGAATTCAAGACAACATGAAGAAGAGAAATATGACAGACGCAGACACGCAAGACCGGGAAGTGTGAAAGAAAAAAATTGTATATTTTGGTTGAGGATAACTTTGTAAATAACAGAAACAATCATGAAATAAATAATAATAATAATAATAATAATAATAATAATAATAATAATAATAATAGGTCTAATAAAATAATAATAGTAATAATAGTTATTACGTATTATAGTATTTAACGGCTATCTTTAACAGCTAAGGTTACTAGCGACGCAATTAAAATCCAGGGGTGATAAAAATCGAAATATTTTGCACAAAGACCTCTTTTTTTCAGGGTTGAGATAATTTTAAGTAATATAATATACTACAAGGGACCCAAGGTTTCACTTCCATCAGAAGGAACACAGGATTTACATGCCCTAAAAAAATTAATTGTTTACGGCAGGGTTTGAACCCACAAACCTCGGAACCAGAGGCAAGCATGGTAACTACTCGTCCACGATGACCAACCAACTCAACCAGTAAACAAATATAAGGTACAGAAAAATTACGTAATATGACATAGAAAAATAATTGCCAAGCAAATATAAAACATTACACAAATTAAAGTGAAATTAAAATGATTGTAAATCATATTATTAGAGAAACGAAAATATCACAACCCATCAGTTAATCTCCTGAGTGATCAATTACAAAGAAAGAGATTTTAAGTGTAGTTGAAAAGAAGCTAATGTCCAGCTGTCATTAATTTTTTGTGGTAGGTAGTTCCGGAATCTAGTAATTATAAATGAAACATTTTCGTAAGTAATGTCACGAGTGATTTCCAAATCATCGATATAGTCTCGAGTCACGAACCCATTTACATCACCCCATTAGGCAATACCTTACTTAGATGTTTTTATTATTCATTTCATACATCTCAATGATGGATACATTATATTTGAAGAGACTAACTCATGCCCCAAATGGGAGTCAATGACCAATCACGTTTCAATTAATTCTGTTTTACAACCAATCACAGTCGTGTTTCACCCGATATTTATCAATTAAGTTTGTCATATTAAAGAAAGCTCTTCTTTTTTTAATATTCTGAACAGATCATAGCATTATTTTGCTATGACCGACTCTATAAGAAATACGTTGAATATAGCAATTTATATATTATGATGTAAGAATCATGGAATGCATGTAGCACCCAGATTGTATATATAGTGCACGAATGTAACCAGATAACGCTTGCGAGATATAACAGAAAATAATTGTAGCAATTGATTATGTCACAATAAAAAGAAACCACTGTTTACACTATCTTAAATGTATTATTTCCCAGGTATTTACGTTCCAGAAAAATATTATTGACATATTTACATCACAGGACATCAGAAATTAATTAGTAACCTATAATATTGATTATAAACAGTTTGATGTGTTTCATTTTTTCTCCACTAGGGTGCATTCTTACAAAATTGCGATCCTTTGGCAGTAAATAATGTGATCTGGTTGCAGTGATGAACAAATGAAACATATTAAACGTTTCTCATTTGTTTTCAAACATCGCCGTTTACATTAAATATATAAATATTTTAAAATAACTATATTTAAATAATGTTTTGTGAGTAAACAGCTTAATTTTATTCGTTGAATAGTCCTGACAAATGTCACTCTTGATTACCAAATTCTCTAGATAAATTCACTCGTCGCTTCGTGGCATCGCGAATTTATCGATAATTTTGAAATCGCTTAGGCTGGGGTTTAACAAGGAGATAATTTATCAACATCCCTTTTCAAATTAACCACAGAGTTAAAAGCTATGAGACCTATAATCACAAATCCACGAGACACCATTTTTAACAGAATGACACAGTACCTAGAATACGCAAACGACATTGTAATATTGGGTCGAAAAATTAATTCCTTAAAAGATAATTTAAAAAATTGTAAATGAAGCAAATAGGCTTGGATTGATTATTAATAATAAAAAAAACAGAATATTTAATTGCAGCATCTTGGAATATTAATACATAGAATGTATTACTTTCGCCAGAGTTCAAGAAATGTATATGGTAAACCAAATATTATTGCAGAAATTAAAAGCAAAATAATTTATTGGTTGGGAAATGTCATAACAGAGGATAATAGAATAATCAGAAAGCATATATGCTGACGAGTTAGTTATAGTCATGAAGTGAGGAATTAATTATCTACATAATTTGGAAATCAAGAGTGACGTTTGTTAGGACTATTTAACGAATAAAATTAAGCTGTTTACTCACAAATCATTATTTAAATATAGTTATTTTAAAATATTTATATATTTAATGTAAATGGCGATGTTTGAAAACAAATGAGAAACGTTTTTTATGCTTTATTTGTTCATCACTGCAACCAGATCATATTATTTATTGCCAAAGGATCGCAATATTGTAAGAATGCACCATAGTGGAGAAAAAATGAAACACAAACTGTTTATAATGATCATTATAGGGTACTAATTAATTTCTGTTGTTCTATGATGTAAATATGTCAATTATATTTTTCTGGAACGTACATATCTGGGAAATAATACGATTAAGAAAGTGTAAACAATGGTTTCTTTTTATTGTGGTATAATCAATTACTATAAATATTTTTCTATCATATCCCAAAAGTAGTATCTGTTTACATTCGTGCACTATATATACAATCTGGTAGCCGTATTTCTTGGAGTGTCAGTCACTGCAAAATAATGCTATGACCTGTTCAGAATATTAAAAAGGAAGAGCTTTCTTTAATACAATAAACTTAATTGATAAATATCGGCTGAAAAACGATGTGATTGGTTGTAAAACAAGATACATTGAAACGTGATTGGTCACCGACTCCCATTTAGGGCATGAGTTAAATAGTAGGCCTAAATCTAAATACGAGTATTATTATTATACTTGCCACAAGGAATATATAATTAAAATCTGTCAGTTGCATTTACTTGCCTCAATATGTCTTAAAAATTTCTTAATAGTCGACTACAGCCAGCAATTAAATGACTAAAAATTAAAAAAAAAAAAAAAGTAAAAAAGTAAAAATAAAATCATGCACAATAGCAGGCCAACCGTGCTTAAATAAACTCTTTGAATGCATTTCCTGCATATTCTGTCTTTTCACACTTTTAAAGGAAAGTAGGGCAAAAGTGAACGAACCTAAATATTTAACACAGGAGTGTATTTTGGTACTTCTCAGGTTATGCGGAAGCACTAAAGATTTACGAATCCGGCTTTAGAGGAAATTCACATATTCGTTTTTACTACAATCGGGAAAGAAGCAGCTCTAACCCTAAAAATATCTGGAACCCCGCTATAAATAATTACATCACAAATATAACTGCCAGCTGCAACTTAGCCTAGATCAGTGTTTCAAAGCATTCCACTTACAACTTCCCCTTATGAACGAAGCAGTGTTCTTTCTTTCTACGAAACAAAGGAATTCTGCGAACGTATACTTCCCTGAATACTTGTAAGCTATAAAACTAACATTTTATACAAGTATCGTTTACTTACAGTCAGTGTCAACGGCTTTTACAATATATTCTACAGCGTGTCATAGAATTCTCGGTTCAAATTAAGTATTTTCATATAATAATAATAATAATAATAATAATAATAATAATAATAATAATAATAATAATAAAGTAAAAAAGGAAATAAAAATATATACAGATATTCACAGTGATATTAGAAAAAGAAGGTTAAATTTTATGGCCATATTAAACGAATGAACTCAAATAGGCTTACAAAACAGATAATGGAATTCTACGAAAACAGAAGTAAAGCTCCAGTGGATACTATGAAGTGGATTGATGAAGTCAAAAAAGGACTTCAAAATTGGCAGGAATTACTAAAGAAGATATCCCAAACAGAGATATGTTTAGAATTAAGGTGAATAAGTGGCAAGTTGGCCAAGAGGACAAACCGAAAAAAAAAAAAAACTGGAACAACTTGGACAGATGATAGAAAACAAGCTCATAGCAAAAGAATGAAAGAAATTTGGGCTCAAAGGAAACGCCTCTAAGTACTTTGCGTAGTCCTACATGGGCTCATCCGCAATAAAAAAAATAATAATTTATCATCCAAATATACCAAACTAATTGGAATGAACACCTCCTTAGAATGCCAAACAATAGACAACCTCTGATCAACACCTTTAAAATTCGCATTAAAGAACCGTTGAGGTTATGTAATGCCATATTGGAATTTCTGAATGAAGTATAATAATTTAGTTGAGGACGACTGACTTACCAACCTATTTTATATATAACATCTCGACTACAGCAAAGCCTTTGACACAGTAGATATAGACTTAATGCTAGCGAGACTAAAGACACTACATCTGTCGGAAAACTGCCTTGATTGGTTTGCATCTTACCTCACTAATCGTCAGCAATCAGTTTCTGTTAATAATCGCATTTCTTCCTGGCGCTTGGTGAGGAAAGGGGTACCTCAAGGCGGCGTCCTCGCTCCTCTTCTCTTCTCGATTTATATTAATGACGTGACCAAGAAACTACAAAACTGCAAGCATCATCTTTACGCCGACGACCTACAGATTTACACACACTTCAGGCCTGACGAAATTAATGAATATATTGACAAAGTAAACACTGACCTCAGGCATATATCTTTATGGTCCAGACAATATGGGCTGAAACTAAATGTAAACAAAACGCAAGCAATAATTATCGGACATCCAAGGCTATTACACCTCATAAACAATGGCAATATGCCGGCTGTCATATTAGATAATGAACAAATTCCTTATACCGACGTTGTTAAAAACTTGGGATTTTACTTAGATTCTAATTTAAAATGGCATGAGCAAGTAAAAGAAACATCTAAAAGGATCTTCTCCATAATGCATTCCCTAAAGCGACTTAAACATTTTCTTCCTACAACTCTTAAAAGAATTTTAATCCAAACTTTAGTGATGCCGCATTTGACTACTGTGACGTTCTACTAACTGACATAAGTGACGGATTGTCGGACAAACTGCGGCGTGTCCATAATATGTGTATCAGATTCATATTTAATGTTCGAAAATACGATCACATTTCTCCATTATTCCACGAATTGTAACGGCTACATCTAAAAGAGAGAAGAAAATCGCACTGTCTAATTCTCCTATTTAAGATCCTACATACCTCGATTCCCAATTATTTATCATCCCGTTTCCAGTATCTATCCTCAAACCATAACTTAAACACAAGATCACAACATAGTCTCTTACTTAATATACCGCAACATAGGACATCACATTACTCCATGTCATTTCTCGCAACTGGAATTCCCTACCACAAGAAATAAGGGGCTGCCGGACATTGGCATCTTTTAAAAGAAATCTAAATGTATATTTGCTCTAAACTCGACTTCATTATTATCCAGTGTAAGATATATATATATATATATATATATATATATATATATATATATATATATTAATTGGTGTTTCCCGTAAAATGTATCATATTATTATTATTATTAATTATTATTATTATTATTATTATTATTATTATTATTATCGTATCATTATTGTTATTACCCTATAAAATGTTGTTTGTACATGACATTTACATTGCTACATTTATTGTATCTTTAACTGTTTATAATTAGTATAGTGTATATCTATATTTGTCGAATATTTATTTGTATTTGTGCTGGTTGAGTGGAAGAGAGGGCCTTATGGCCTTAACTCTGCCAGAATAAATAAAGTATTATTATTATTATTATTATTATTATTATTATTATTATTATTATTAAACTACCTCTGAAGCTACTCAATTACAGACCCACAGGACGAAGAGACCCAGGAAGACCTAAGAAGCGATGGAGGGATCAATTTCTATCCTGAAACGGAACAGGCTAATGGCCTAATCCATGGCTGCAATAGATGATGACGATGAGTATTTTCAGATAGGGAAACCCTGTTTCGTAAGCCCCTAAGCCTTAAACAATTTTAAACAATTGGCTATTTTGAAGAAGTTGTTTCAGTTTCCACAACAAAATAATAATAATAATAATAATAATAATAATAATAATAATAATAATAATAATAATAATAATAATAATAATAGGCCTACGTCTCTGCTTTGCCTAACAGTTAAGGTTTTAAAGGTCTTGTCCACCAGTCAAAAAGATTAGAAAATATTAAATGACCAGACTTGTAACTATGTTATCTTACACGTAAGTACAATAAATTATTACATTGTAGGCTTACAATATTTATATAAAATATGATTATTATATAAAGGAAGTCACTTAATCACAATAATTAAGACAATGTACCGTACTCAACACTATAAATATTCTCTGCTTGCCTGGCCGGGTGGTTTACGATGCCCTGCTCTAGCAAGGTAACAACTCATTTCACCTCCCGTCAACATCAATTTTTAGCTGAACAACAACGCCGCTAAATAAACGCAGGCTAAGTGACTAAACCCCAACTCGATAGTCACAAAGGTATTCGCCGCCAGGGAGCTGCTCCTGGTTCCAGCGCGGCACACTGGGTGCTTCATGCACCCCCCCCCAAAAAAAAATATATATATATACTCTTGCTGCTAATGGATTATCAAATGATAACAGGAACATCACGAAATGAGTCAGTTCCTTGTACTATTCAATACATACTTAAACAATATCATTAGAATCTGGCTTGAGAAGTTACCTCTCGGTTCGAAAAAAAAAACTTAATGAATGTGCTGCAGATGCAAATCGTAATTAACTAAATTTGTCAATATGACTAAAACTAAACAGAATACATAGGCAAATAAAAAAATCATACATATTTTTAACCATTTGTATTTGACAAAACACTGACTGGATAAGGCGAAGTCTAGCTTCACCCAGTGTGCTGCGTATGTTAGAACCCACTAGGGCTCTTTGGCAGCTAAGTTAATAGTGGCTATCATTACGGGGTTGTAGTTCACTTAACCCGAGCCTATTTGGCGGCGCTAGCGTTTGTGTGCAAATGGTGATGAAATTTGGACAGAGATAGGGATGTGATGACCTGAAGCAGGACATCAGAAACCACATTGCTTTCAAGCCGAGAGTCGGAAATCCAGCATTGTGGAATGAGCCACGCTACTCCAGGTGAGAGCACATCGCCAAATCTCTGGCTGGATTTAATGAGGAGTAAATCGGATGAATATGTTTCTATGTACAGCACGCCACTGGGGCAAGCGTCCAATACTGCGTACCATAAAATTTGTATGCAAAGATGTAAATTTGTGCATCTTGCTTACATTTTCAGTTATCATGGCATCAATATGGGGAAGTTGCGCTACGTTGTGTAGGTCTGTCATCCTTGTGAAACGCGGTGCTTGAAAAATTATTTTCAAACACTTATTCTGTATAATTTTTGACTAATTTCTCGTGCCAGTTATTTAAATGTGGCGGACTGCACTGAAAACAAAATCACATATGACTGTTGTTAATAGGTTTATTGTGTAATTCGACCCACATTTTAATTATTACTACTCGTTCGTTTTCTTCTGTTAATTAACAATACTAAAAGTAAATCAAAACAATTTATATATCCTATAGGATACATTGTCAATTAAAGGGTTAAAGAGAATACTGAAATACCGTCTGGATAGGGCCAAAGTAAACTCTCGGCCATCACAGAAGAAGTTGGTTGAAAACACAACAAGACCTTAATGGGTCACAAGGCCTAATACATAAAAGGATGAAGAAGAAGATGATAAAAACGTCAGACATGCTGGAGCGTTTGGTACAGAATTTTAAATAGTTTTAATCAGATATCGCTGACTAAATGAATAAACGCAACTGAATAAGTTTAATTTACAAGTTGTAAACTTGTTATGTCATGTGTAGTTGTGTTACTGTCAAGGCTAGATTCGTTCTAAATGACAGCGGTGATACAAATTTGGCACCGGGCGAGGGAAGGACCCAACATACTTAAAGCCTTCGCTAACAATATTAATTTCTTGTTTCAAACTTTTCATTTGGGTGGCGTTCCAAACCATTATGTAAGTCGTATTTGTTGAATAATAATTTTATCTTTACGGAGGTAAGTTTCATTATTAATATTATTATTATTATTATTATTAATATTATTATTTATTATTAATTATTATTATTTATTATTATTGTTATTATTATTATTGTTATTGTTATTATTGTTGTTATTATTATTATTATTATTATTAGTAGTAGTAGTAGTAGTACTAGTACTAGTAGTAGTAGTAGTAGAAGTAGTAGTAGTAGTAGTAGAAGTAGTAGTAGTAGTAGTAGTAGAAGTAGTAGTAGTAGTAGTAGTAGTAGTAGTAGTAGTAGTAGTAGTAGTAGTAGTAGTAGTAGTAGTAGTAGTAGTAGTAGTAGTAGTAGTAGTAGTAGTAGTATTATTAGTATTATTATTATTATACAGACGGCGGAGATGAGGTTCCTAAGACAAGTAAAAGGATGTACAAGACTTGATAGAATAAGAAATGAGGATATAAGAGAAGAATTGAAAGTACAGCCTTTATTGGATAAGGTCACGAATTACAGACAGAAATGGATTGATCATATGGATGGAATGAGTAAGGAGAGATATCCATTGTTAGCAAGAAATTATCAAGCAAGAGGAAGACGTGATGATGGAAGACCTAGAAGGCGTTGGTCTGATGCATTATGAAGTCGGAACGGGCAATTGCCTAATCCCTGGAGTGATGATGATATTATTATTATTTATTTATTTATTTATTTATTTATTTATCTATTTAATGGATAAGAAAGCTGGACAATAAATGAAAGGATGCAGAAAAGAATCTTGGCGACAGAAATGGATGGATTTCGGAGAAGTATGAGAATATCCAGGCTACAACATATTCGGAATACATATATCAGACAAGAAATGGTTGCACAAGAAACTGTTATCGATAGGATAACAAAGAGAGCTCTACAGTGGTATGGACATGTACAACGGATGTCGAAAGAACAGTGGCCTAAACAGGTGTTGGATTGGATGGTACCAGGCAGAAGGAAGAGGGGGAGAAGTAGAAGAGCATGGTATGAGAGAATATATGATGCCATTATGAAGAGGGGTATGGAAGATGGTCAATGGGAAGATAGGAATCTCTGGAAAGCAGGAATCAAGGGCAAACTGCTGTAAAGTGGAAAGCCTGTATTAAGTAAGTATTATTTATTTATTTATTTACTACTCCACCAAGTAATCTGTGCAGGCGGAAAATATGTTAACCAACATGCTGTCTTTCTCTTCCTCTTCCTTACTATGTTGCCACTTCCTGTCGTCTGTATATGTTCTTTGTCTGGCAGGTAAAGAACTGACAAATACTACGGATTTTAATGGTCCGTCCTTCTCCGCGGTCAGTGGCAAAATTACTAATTTGACAACCCTGTTACTATTGGGGTTACGTGTAGGAATGGGCTGTCCCTTCTCATTACATGTTGCCACTTGTGATTTATTGTGAGGCAAATAACGGAGAGACGACAAATACTGTGATTTTAAATGATCCGACCGCTTGAGCGTTCCATGCTTAAATGACTAATTTGACAACCATGTTAAGATGTGTTTAGAGATTCTCCGCCCTCACTTTAAGTTGAACCATTCAGTATGTGATCGGATGCACAGTCTTCTCCTACACCCCTTCCATAGATTCAGTAGTTCGGCGACACTAGCGCTAAAACTCTCCCCCCTCCGCCCGTGCAGAGTTAACTTGGTGGTATAATAGCTTTGTCCACCGCTATGGTTTCGGGATAGTGTCGCTGTCTCGTATGCAGCGGACCAGGGTTCGATCCTCGGTCGGGGCAAGTTTCCTGGGTGATGGACTTTTTTCAATGTTTTTCCTCGTCAATATGACAAATGTCAGGAAACTTTAAGGCTCAAATGGTTCCCAGACATAATCTGGCTATCGTAATCATCTTTATCATATTCGCCATGTTTAGTATGAATGTGTGAATGTGAATGGTGGGTTTCATATTAATGTCGTGTTGTCTCAGAGAAGGCCTGGCATTGAGCTGATCACAACTAATTCGTGGAGACCCTCCATGTCCTTGTGTGAACAAAAAAGTAAGTATGTGTGATCCATAGTTTAAAATCCCTCTCCCGACAGGTCGTACCACTGTAAGGCTCAGATGGCGTGTGGCACGTACAATTACCTATAAGGCAAGATGTTAAACTGCGTAATGGAATGAAATTTATTTAATTTGAGCCAGATATCACAATGTTTCGCAGCATGTTCCTGTGCCCAATTAATCTGCTGTCGTTCTCTTCCACATCTCTGTCATTCTAATCTCCACCATCCAATCCTATTTCTCTCATGCTGTATAAGACACCATTACTTCACTTTTTTCCCCGTCCTCTTCTTCTTCTTACTTACTTCATGGTCGCGCGGACATAAGCTCTCCATACATCCCTATCATGAGCTAATGTTTTCTAATCGTTCCCTGTATAATCTACTTCTCTCAAATCATAGTTAATGTTATTCTCCCACCTCATTCTAGGTCTACCAACTGGGCGTTTTCCCTTTGGCTTTCCTACAAGAAGCTTCCATGCATGCCTTTCATTCCCCATACCCGCAATATGTCCTGCCCATCGCAGTCTATGAGACTTAACTGTTCTTATTATATCTGGCTTCCTACAATCTCTTCTTCTACAAGTAGTATTTATCTTGGGAATTTATCTCATGTCATTCTCTTTACATGGCTATATCCATCCATCCATAATAATTCTGTCAGAGGGCAGGTCTTTCACTGCAACCATAGCATTTTCATGCTATGCTTTGCAGCTTTACTAGGAATTTATAGGTGTGGTAGCTTCCCGTTGCTTTCCACACCGGTGAAGGATGGTGATGATAATGATAAGGATGATAATGATGACCGGATGATTTTCGGGGACCTTTGGGCCCTAAGCTTCCAGACATTTGTCTTACAGGTGAGGAAAAACCCCGAAAAAAACCTCAACCTGGAGCCTATTCCGACCGGGAATCGAACCAGGGCCCGCTGCGTGACAAGGCAGCACGCTACCTCGAGACCACAGCGGTGGACATTGGACATATACCAACCAATTAAGAGAAATAAAGTCGAGTTTGTTAATCATCAAAATAAGACTATTAGGAGTGAGGATTTACCTGAAGCGCAAATTTAAAAATCGCTCTAGAAGCGGTGGACATATATATATATATATATATATAACTTGGGGCATTTGAAAAAAAAAAAACGAATATATATATATATATATATATATTCTTTTTTTTTTCAAATGCCCCAGGTTTGTCTTTCGACATTCCTGGTTTCTCTCCTGGCATGGCGTACTTGTAACCCACTTCAGAGGTTGGGGCGCCTGGAAGGCGGGGTTACGTTGCCCCGATGATGGTGATGATGATAATGATGCGCCTAAGATGAATATGAATGATGATGATGATTGCGATGGCCATATGATTTCGTGGACCGTTTAGGCCTTAAAGTTTTCCAGACATTTGTCATACAGGTGAGGAAAAACCCCGATAAAATCCTCGCCCAGAAAAACAGTCCCGACCTGGGATCGAACCCGGGCCCGCTATCTTCCTTACCTAATTATTCATAATATGTACTTCTAACTATTGCGTTTTTTATATATATATTTCTTCGAATTACTGTATACTATTTATTTCTACTAGAATATCCTATCATTTTTTTTTCAATCGATAACATGCACTACTCTTACGATATATTAAAAAAAACGTATTTATAACACAATAAGTATTATAATTTTGGGCTATCAACTTCTTCACAGTGCAAATAAGGCTTGGGAAATTAACACAGTATACTTAATACTTAACTCATGTTTATGAATTGAAGACCTTCGACTCCCTAATAAGATTCTACATTACAAACCTACAAATAAAATATTCAGAGGACGCCCATTGAACAAATGAGACAAGACTGATCGCGATATTACAATTCCAAAACAACCATTTGCTTTTAAAATTGAGAGAAAAAAAAACTCAAGTTAGTAGGCATTTGAATTCAAATTCTTATGAATACGACCCTCAAACGATACCGCCTGATCCAACTCGTTCGGTAAAAGGCATAGGCCTATTATTAGATATGAAACCTGACCGACCGTCAAAGCTAAAATTATTTATGCTCTAGTTTCGGAGTAGCAAATTCACGCGGACACATTTGGGAAATAGTGAATGTTTTGTACACATTTGCCTGGACCTCTCTGCCGTGCTCTTGTGTAGGTCTAATAGGTTTTCGCAAGGCTGGAATTTATAAAGAATTACACTTCAGGAGATAAATTCCAGAGAATATGTGGTACGATAAAATGATCACTAAATAACAAAACAACAAGAGAGACCCAATTGAAATTTTATAAAACGTTTGCAGTACCGGTACTGCTCTATGGTTCAGAAGCCTGGATACATAAAAAAACAAGATCTAAGTAGGATAACGGCGGCAGAAATGAAATTTTTGAGATCTGTTAAAGGGTGCACTAAGGAAGACAGAATCAAGAAGACAGAAATAAGACAGAAACTTGAAAGATTTGCAATAACTATAAAATAGATACATATAGACAAAAATGGAAGCAACACAGACAGAATGAATGAAGATAGTTATCCAAAACAAATAACAAAATACAAACCTAAAGGCACCCGAGATGTGGGCAGACCTAGAAAGAGATGGGCTGAAGTCGGAACGCGTCAACAGATCTAATCTATGAATGCAGATGATGATGACTTCAGGAGATCAGTCAAATTCCGTTTCTAAGGCTGAACTTGTCAGTGGAGAAGACGGTAGAATGTGAAATTAAGGAAGATTTATAAGGATTTGAATGTATTTATAGTCCATCCATAGTATTTCTGCCCGAAGGCAGGTCCTTCACTGCAATCATAGCATTTTCATGCTATGATTGCAGCTTTACTAGGGAATTGTGTAGGTGTGGTAGCTTCCCATTGCTTTCCACACCGGTGAAGGATGATGATGATGATAATGATAATGGTAAGGATGATAATGATAAGGATGATGGCCATATGATTTCGGGGACCGTTTGGGCCTTAAAGTTTTCCTGACATTTGTCTTACAGGTGAGGAAAAACCCCGATAAAAACCTCACCCAGAAAAACTGCCCCGACCGGGAATCGAACCCGGGCCCGCTGCGTGACAAGGCAGCACGCTACCTCGAGACCACAGCGGTGGACTCGTATTTATAGTATTATGGATCAAGAATTCAAGCTTGAAATGGATAGGTAATGTAAATAGAATGGATGGGAATAGAGTGGTTTTTCAAGTTTCTGTAAACCAACCAAAGGAAGTCAAGGAGAGGCAGACCCAATTACAGGTGGTGGATTTTCTGTTTAATGACATGAAGAAATGTAAGATCACATATGGAAGATGAAGTCCAAGGACAGAGAAGAATGAAAGAGGCGAAACTCCACATGGGAAAGTAGAGCCGTTTAAGAAGAAGAATAAGAAGAATGCTCTTCATAGAACACGATTTTTTTGTCTCAATATCTCTGATTATATTGTTGTCTCAATATACTTATACGATTGTATGTTTTGCCCATATCTAATTATATGTAATTGTTTTTATTATTTCCGCCCGAATGTGTAGTCTACATATAACTTATTATGTATCAATCATAATTCCTTCTTTTTTTTATGTCCCTGGTTTGTCTTTTCGACATTCCTGGTTTCTCTCCTGGCATGGCGTACTTGTAACCCACTTCTGAGGTTGGGGCGCCTGGAAGGCGGGTTACGTTGCCCCGATGATATGATGGGTGATGATGATGATAATGGTGCGCCAGGAGAGTCCTTAATCCTAAGCTTAACCTAAGATCAATATGAATGATGATGATTGCGCTGGCCATATGATTTCGGGGACCGTTTGGGCCTTAAATTTTTCCTGACATTTGTCTTACAGGTGAGTAAAAACCCCGATAAAAACCTCACCCAGAAAAACTGTCCCGACCGGGGATCGAACCCGGGCCCGCTGCGTGACAAGGCAGCACGCTACCCAGAGACCACAGCGGTGGACACAATCATAATTCTTATTGCATGTATAATTTAACTCTGGTGAAGTGGAAGAGAAGACCTTACGGTCTTAACTCCACCAGGTAAAATAAATAAATAAATGTTTAGGCACCGCCTTATGTTTGGATCAATATGATAGCTAAGTTTTGGAAACATAAGTTTATGTGTATATAAAACATAAGTCCATCCATCATATTTTGGTTCTTCACCACAGAATTAATATTATGTTACAATAATTCACAAATGTATTCGTTCAAATGAGACAAATTCGGGACTTCCCGGGTTTAAACCCCGACGTCAACATACCTGAGTTTATCTTGTTTTTCTCAATCGTCGAGTCAGATGCAGGATTGGAACTTCATTATTAATACCGAAACTCATTTCATTACATTTTCCATATAATACCATAATTAAAATCACATATGTTTATTTCTTCAGAAAACATTCGGTATACACAACAAAACATATAACCTAATAGTTACATCTATAAATAATGGACGCGATAGCTACGTACTTAGATGTTAAGTATCTATAATGAAGAATGAATTAAATCTTATTATAAATTAATTTATTTTAATAACTTGTCAAAATTTCTTCCAGAAGGTTACATACAAAATGCAACAGCTCCCTAGGTAACATTTATTTTACAATGTGCAAAAATAACAAACTTTAACATTTGAAAAATTAAAAATAATGATAATATAATGATGATGATAATGATGAAGATGATAATGATAACTTTTTTAATTCGCTTTATTCAGTATGCCTCATTACATAGCATAATACTACATACTATATTTGAATATACGTCAAATTAATTTGAGATTATGGTTCTTACATTGTATTGTATCGTAAGCCTACGTTTTCCCTTTACAGAGATTTAGGCGCTCTCCCCCTACAGGAAAGAATTTGAACCATACTAATTTAGTTACATTTGTTTTCGTATAGATGTCATTTTGAGTGGTACGTGGTCAGCGTTCCGCCTCATACTGACATCTAGGAAACCAAGGTAGTACTAGGACGGGAAAATTCGGTAAATTTTTCTTAGAGGCCATTTCATTCAGGCTTAAGGATTTTTTACGAGCCTGAAAATCTTCAGACCCTTGGGACCAGAGGCAAGGAGCATAACCACTAGTCCACCGCGGCATACATGTTCTTAATTGCTTTAACATAATCTGATATTCTCTGCCTATTTGGTAACCTATATTAATTGCTTTAACATAATCTGATATTCCCTGCCTATTTGGTAACCTATATTAATTGCTTTAACATAATCTGATATTCTCTGCCTATTTGGTAACCTATATTAATTGCTTTAACATAATCTGATATTCTCTGCCTATTTGGTAACCTATATTAATTGCTTTAACATAATCTGATATTCTCTGCCTATTTGGTAACCTATATTAATTGCTTTAACATAATCTGATATTCTCTGCCTATTTGGTAACCTATATACAAAGGTTGATAATAATAATGAATGATAATAATAATGATAATGATAATAATAGTAATAATAATAATAGTAATAATAATAATAATAATAATAATAATAATAATAAAAATAAGGTTGTGGGTAATGAAAAAAAACTTATTTTCATTTCAGGTATTGAGGTAATTCCGGAACTATATTCTCCAGAATTCCATATTTATTTCAATACAGTGTGTAAAACCCCCGCTAGTTATAGTTTCTACTTCATTAACTCGTTAATTTCTTGGCTGTGGAACCCTGGGCCTTGGCCTAATTCAAGAATACTGCCCACATTATTAGGTTAGTAGCTCTCGTTTTACCGACTTACTGAAATTATCAAAAACAAAAGACAGCAAAATATCTTTAGCTATTATTGAGCATACAGAAAACTTCCTGCAGAAGAGTGTATTTTTGTATTTGCTGTAATAAAACATTAAATCTAATGTCAGTGCAAGCATTTCTCATCTGCGTCAACGAATTTAATTTAAGAGCAAGCTGTCTTCCACCCACATTAAGTTATTTTTCAGGAACTTGTAGAAATATTTACGAGTTTAACGCCAGAGCAACGCTTACATTTTCATCACTCCAACTTACGTAATACTTAACAAAATTTCTAACTTCATACACTCATGGAGTAAATTTTAGGAGCTGTACTTAGCAAAACTTTTGACGAGTTATGGATACGTTAATCATAGAAAAATCGAAATAAAAAGCGGTAGATTGAAACAAAATGTAAGGTTTTATAAGCCTTAAACACTATCCAGTTATTAAATGTTGTTATCGAATTCCGAAGGAACGAAGCTAATGAGTAGGGCTAGGATTTTTATGTACTAAAAGGTAAGATTTGCAACATAGTATAATGAAAATTAGACTGATTGTATTTTACTTTGATTTAACACACAAACAGTTGAATAGTATAATGAGAAATTAGACTTACGACTATATTTTATCTTGGTTTTACATACAAACAGTTGAATAATATAATGATAAGTTAGATTTCTGATTGTCTTTGTTTTTTTTTTGTTTCACTCACAAACAGTTGAATACCTGTATTGCAATAATATATTACGATGCGAGGTTGGGAAGTGTTTTTTACAGAATTGAGGAAACATTTCCGAGATTGTAAAACACTTCACAAACGTGCGTTGTACATTATTTTTTGCGCGATGGTGTTTCCAAATAATAAATAATGGTAAAATAATAACATCTTTGTTGGAAATATTTGCGTTCATTATAAACAATTGACTAACGTTAACAGTGTGGGCAATGTTTATTAGTTGAAACAACAGGAGGCCTTGAGAAGAATTATTGATAACATGGACGCAAGTACGTATTTATCGTTTTATATTGTTCATTTAAAATGCAGTGATTTCTTTCGTTATAATATATATTAACACTATATTTGGATATTTTCTGTATATACATTGTATGTAGTATACATAGAGGGCAGTGGATCTACTTTCCGCACGTGGGTGTAAATGTAATATTACAGTATAGTTATTTAGGTTGGCAACCCCGAAATGTAGGAAGTTGAACTTTTATTGATGGTCGCCATTGCTGGTAAGTACGACAAAACATACTATCTTTTATTACATAAAAATCTTTTTTATTACATAAAAATCTTAGCCTTACAAATGAGGAGTTTCGTACTAATGAAACGATTTTTTAAACATTTTTACGTATCTTCATATATCCTACTAATGCTTTCCAACTCCATGGCGGCAGCCCTTGGTCTACCAGCCGGCTGCTAGTCTCGCATCCACTTGTGTTAATTATAGAGGTGGAGATCATTCAGGTAGCGACCGTAACTTTTTTTCGGAACCAAAATCTGGAAATAGCAATCAATTAAAAAAAAAAGTAAGATCGAGTTCGTTAATGAGCGAAATCGGACCATTAAGAATGGGAGATAACACGAAGCAAAAATTTAAAAAAAATAGCTCTGGAGGCTGCAATTCTCGATTTTTTCACAACAATACTCGGCAAATTATACTAAAATAAAACAATAAATGAATTATCCAAAATCCAGCGAAATCTGACCATTACAAATTTAAAAATCGCTCTCCATGTTTGTTTTCTCACGACGAACTAACCATCTCACTGGCACTATCGAACCCGTAGGTTCATGGCCGTGCGGACATAAGCTCTCCATACAGCCCTATCTTGAGCTAATGTTTTCCAATCATTCCCTGTATAATATATTTCCCTGAAATCATAGTTAATGTTATTCTTCCACCTCATTCTTGGTTTACCAACTGGACGTTTTCTCTCTGTTTTCCTAAAAGAAGCTTCCATGCACGTCTTTCATTCTTTGATCCAAAATGTTTCCTAAGAACTTTATTCTCAAATACTCGTAATCTCCTTTCCTCCCTTAAAGTAAGAGTTCATATTTCGCATCCATATAATACAAGAGGTAGAATAATAGTTTTATATATTTTCAGTTTAACTTTTTTTAAAAGGAGTTGGGATGTCAAGAGTCTCTGTAATGCATAATAGCACGCATTTCACGACGAAACTGAATACATTAGATTTAATTAAGAAAATAAGACAAGTTTCGTAAACTGAAAAAAATCGGACATTAAATTGAACTTGCTGAGAAATTCGCTTAGTTTAGGCAGTTCCTGCGAGACAGACTTTCTTTTTCTAATGTTTGTAATTGATCTTTAATGTTAGAAATATCGAACCGTCTTCTGATAAATTATATTAGTGTAGGTCAGAGCCGTCCAAACTATGGCCCGCGGGCCACATCCGGCCCGCCATGGCTTTTCGTATGGCCCGCGTAAGGAATGAAATGAACAAATTAATCTTATATTTTTAATTTAGATTTTAAAATGTAACATCTAGTTTGGACATCCCTGTGTGAAATTCATCTCTCTGGAATGTGGATTGAGGTGTTACCGCTTCTCTTGACAAAGTAATAGAGATGATTCATCCCTTATTTACCGTTTGTTCCCCACTCCAAACTTTGAACATTAATTGTTCCGCTTGTTATATTGTCAATCAAACAGTAGCCTGTGCACGGACTAGTTGTAAAAATAGTGTTAAAGTGAGAAAATACTTTCAAAAAACCCAAAGTTGATTCCGAATGTAAGGAGTTTAACTAATCCTGGACCAGCAAGTACTTCTTGAAGGAGCATGGAAACAAAGTGTTATGTATTATTTGTAATTATGTTATTGCAGTTGTGAAAGAATATAACATTAAAAGACATTACCAAATAAAGCATAGCCATTTTGATAAATTTGATGGAGATGAGCGAACTGAAAAAGCGAACGAGTTATTTTCTAAAGTTACGGCACAACAGCAGTTATTAATTCAGGGTGGTGGTGTAAGACGAAGAAATGTTACCGACGCGAGTTATGAAGTTTCGAAACTAATTGCTGAAAACGGAAAACCGTTTTCTGATGGCGAATTTGTGAAAAAGGTCTGATTGCTGTTGCCAAGAAGTTGTTCCGGCCCGAGATCAATTGCACAATCAGTTATTGGCCCGGCCCATTAAAAAGTTTGGGCGGCCCTGGTGTAGGTGATTCCCTCTATGGTATCTTTGCCTTGCCGTAGTAGAGTGGCACGCGTGCTTAAATGAAACCGAGAGCTATGTCGGCGGTAGCATTCCTGTCAAAAGGGTTACCCAGGCCGGACGGGTCATAGGCGATAAGTCAGACGTAAAAAGATACTTTGGTCGAAAGAGTGACGATCTTTCAATACAACTGCCAAGAAACGCGGATATGGTTTCCACTAGGGTAAGATTTTCCGAAGGTAAAATATCCCCCCGTTCGATTCTCCGGGCGGGGACTACTTCGGCAAAGACTCCCTTATAGTTAATTTATTATTCAATCGTTCATAGAATGTTTCTTCATAATTACTGAATACTTTCGCTTTCTGAAAACCTGTATGAAGGGGGACGTCGCCCCTTAACCCCCCCCCCAAACTGCTGAATGAACCATAAAATTCGTGTATATATTAAGTAAAAATTAAATATACTAAACTAGTTTGTTGCCATATTGAACATGAATCTAACCAACAACAGTTCGCTTTATGAATATTAAACATCGTTCTCTAGTTCAAATGAACATATTCTTATATCGTTCACACAGCGTTTCTTCATAATTACCCAGAAATTTATTATGGAGTCTAAAAAACTGTGATTTTCATATATAAATTACAGGATCGGTTTTTGTAAATTGGTTCAAGAAGAATTTACATAAGCTTGCTCCAAACAGTGTCATTATTATGGATAATACATCTTGCCTTAGTGTCAAGTTGGAACGTGCAATCGCCGAGTAGTGGCTTATAAATAGTATAATAATATGGTTGGACACAAAATGTATCGAATATACAATGACATGATTAAAGATGCATTAATAAAATATACGATATAAAGGAAGCGAACGTCCACAAAATGTATGATAAGTTTGAAATGGAAACATTGGCGAAAGTAAGACGGCAATATTGTACTAAGACGACCTCATCACTGCACGTTAAACCCCGTCGAGTCAGAATAAGAGTAAAAAATAAAGGTCGCTCGAAATAATACAACTTTCAAAATGAGTGAAATCAGGAGCTTCCTTCATGAAATACTACAATTGGTAATGACAGAAATGTTGTGGTCGTTCATAAAACACGTGGAGCGGGAAGAGGACAAATTCTGGAATTCTGACAATTTGTATGATACCATTGTAGACTCCCCCATTATCAATCCATGAGACACCAGCAGTGAAGAAACGGAAGAAGAGGAAGAAGAAGAGGAAGAAGAAGAGGAAGAAGAAGAGTAAGAAGAAGAAGAAGAAGAGGAGGATCCACTTAAGGATCTTACCTGATTCTGATTAGATAGGCTCAAATATACTTTATGCCAATTTTTTTTCGTTGACATAAATAAATAAGAAATGGAGGAAATTTTTAGGTATTAGCACCATCTCATATTGTATTAATTCTTATTTCCCGTGAAATACCATGTAGCCTAAGATAAATATATCCATCATTGACATTTTCATAGAGAATTCACTCATGGTGGGTAGGGTAATACCACGGTTCCCCAATAGACGAAGTCAGCAGAATAATACCTTATGCAAGTTTGTTTACGGTACAACCGAAAGTAGGGCCTATACATTAAACAACTATATACAATAATAGACATATATTGCCTAATGAATAATCACTGAGTAACTTATGATTAAAAATACAACCTAATATCCTAAGGCAGAAATGGCTTTAGATGTTAAAAAGTAAACGCCTATATTATTCCATATAGAGAAAGAGAAAAGTGACATAATAATCGTCATTGCATTCCTCGTAAATTTGACTGTTGTCAATTCACAAGTGGTATAAAATAATGTTTAGTTTTCGAAGAAAGCAATGATGATTGTTACACTAGTTCATGGTAATCTACTCTTTTCGTAAACAGATTAAATAAAAAGGGATAAAAATAAATAAATTATTTTAAATACTTACTTACTTACTCACTGGCACTATCGAACCCGTAGGTTCATAGCCGCACGGACATAAGCTCTCCATACATCCCTATCCTGAGCTAATGCTTTCCAATCATTCCCTGTATAATCTACTTCCCTCAAATCATAGTTAATGTTATTCTCCCACCTCATTCTTGGTCTACCAACTGGGCGTTTTCCCTCTGGCTTTCCTACAAGAAGCTTCCATGCAAGTATTTCATTCCCCATACGTGCAACATGTCCTGCTACATAAGGCAATTAACAAAAAAGAATGCTTACAAAAATTGCGATGATTTCTAATCACAAATTACAACAAAATGTCTTTACTGGTTTCTCCGTGTGCGATTCGTCACATATACTCCGACGCACTAAGTCAAAATTGGATCCCTTCCCAGAGAAGTGCAATAGCAGTCTTTGGCCTTAGTCAGAGTGGGTCATGACCATTTGAATCGTACGGTAGGTGTAGTAGACATAGACTCAAGTTTAACACATGTACAATACAGAGATATTACAGTCATATGCTTGTATACGAATTAATATGACAGGCCATCTGCAACAATTAGAGATGTTAATGGGAAAATAAAACATATTTTACATTAATGGAAAGTTTTGATCGAAATTGACTGGAACGATACCGTTTGATACTAGTATTCGGAAGGACTGTATTTCAAATCAGAGAACCGATAAACCTGTATATTTTAGAAATATCCAATGATTTTACACAACGCACAATGGTGGGTACGGCGCAAAAAATTGAAATCCGAATTTCGAGATAGTTTTGTTTTTAAAATAAAGCTTAGCAAACGTCGAAGATAAAAAAATGAAAAAAATTGCGGACCATCCAGAAACAAAGCAGGAAAATGACAATTTATAAATCACTATTTCCTATCTTACCTGGAGGAAGTGGCCGCCATTGTAGTCAGATTCGATATTCAGATGCTAGTCCGGGGTGAAAACGTTTTCTTCAATAGAGATGCGAAAATAGAATAAATATTTTATTGTAATAAAAGTGCATTGCCATATTTCCGAAATTACATAGCAAAAAGTTTGAAATTTAATAAAAATCACATCCTCGCATAGAGTTTAAGAAAAAATGGTTTAATTGAAGCGATTGTCGATAATAATCGATACGTAATCGAACGTATTTTTCGAAAATGAAGAAAATATTTAATAAATGGATGCCACTTATTTGTAACATAATCTTCGAAATTTGTAATATAATTTACTGGAATAAATGTATAATAACCTAAAAGTTAACCCAACTTATTTCAATTACTCTAAGCTGTAAAAGTAATATACAGAATGACACTTAGACATATTAAATTACTTTTCATGGGACTGAGAATTATCGCTGACGCTGAAGTAGACATTGACCCAAGACAAGTTATTTCTTAATAGACTAGTTCGACATCCGTTACATCACTTTCCAAGTTTCGGTTTTATTTTTGGAAGTGTCCCTATACTAGAAGTGGTAGGCCTACGTGTCCCGCACAGTACTGGGGAGTCTAAAGCACAAAACAAGGACGTGCGCAGGTTCGAGTCCCCACGAGGAAAAAAAAAGTCTCGTGAAGTGTCTGCCAGCGCAGGAACGGTGTCTAACATATCATCGTGAGGAATTTGGGTAGTTAATATAATAACGGCTGGGGGACCCGATATGCTGACTGGATGATCATCTATCTCTGTAAATGGAACATGTGGATGTGAAATAGATTCGGGGGTGGACCAAAGGTCTTCTAAGGCCTGGTTTACACGTAAAGTTTGGTCGTCGGTCTTGCATGATCAAATAAGACCGACACAAAAATTGTGCGGCTACACTATTCAAACTTGTGCTCACTCTTGTACACAAAGCTCCAGTCCATCAGTCTTTTGCGGGTTTGTCAAACCTCATTCATTTCATGCAAAACTCCAATTTGCCGTACACACGCAACGTTTTGTTTGACAAACTTGGCATGATCATGCAAGACTGACGACAAAACGTTACGTGTAGACCAGGTATTAGTCTATCGCTCTATAGTGATTGATAGAGGGAAAGGGGGGAGAGAGAAAGAAAGGGCCGGTGGGAGGGGAGAGAGGAACGTGTAATACGTGTGCTATCGCTACTTTTCCAGGACTTAACTGTGGACTGTGACGCATTATAATTGTAGGCCCTAATGGTAGGTCTTATGTAATCATTTAACATAAATTGGAATGAACACTTTAAACATTATACTGTAGTATCCAGTATATTTTCAAGATAAGCTACATAAAAGAAATTGACAGTGTGACACCAAAATGCTTGTTTCTCTAAGAAAGTAAAGTAAGTAGCCTATGCAGATTTGAGTGAAAAGTGCCTGGCTCCAACCAATCTGAGGTTTTTCATGATTTCCTTAATGCCAAAGGTTGTCAAGGATCCACTTCATCATTAATCATCACATCATCATTATGTCATAAAAATTAAATCAATGAATCCCTAATGAAAACACATTTAAACACAACAATAAAATTACACTACTGGATACAATCAGAGATTCTAAGACGCGATATGATGCTAGATGTTAAAGCATCTATAAATAATAATGAAATTGCATATAGTTACAATTTTCTGAATGAAACTAGTCTACTAAGGTAATAAATAAAGATATACAACTTGATACAAAAAAGTATTCTGATAAAAAATGTATTATGGAATATTAGGCCTATTCAATTACACTGGTCAACATGATTCTTGTCTCATGAGTACCAACGGTTGTACTTAAATAAATGTATTCGGAATTTCTCCATCACCCACAGCTTTTTTATTTCAATTTCAATTTCAATTAATGGATTTAAATAATTATTTTTTAATAAACGTGTTTTCGTCCATTTGTCCATTGTAAAATAAAACCAAATGAGATAACTCAGGAGATTTCAGCTATGGAAAAGAGAAATCATGGCAAATGGAATCCTAATATGCTAACCGATTATTGTTGGACCATCAAGAGGGGTGCTCCACAGGGGAAATACAGCAGAAAATCGTCATTTCTTACTTTCTAAGTGAGTCCGAATGTTCGAAAATTGTGTAGTTACGAATGTGGAAAATACTAAAGTGTTTGAAATTATAAATTCCTGTCTGTCGGAAACCTGGCGTGATGGAGAAAAAACCGATATCATATTTGAATTCAGGAAAAGAAAAAAAAACTATCAGAATCACGTATTTTTCTTCCTGAGACAAAAAAAAAGTATTTTTTTGTTGCTCAGTGTTATTGGAATGCAAATATACATTGTGTCTATAATAACGTTTCTCGACTTATTTGGAACAAAACTGACATAACCTTATAGAAGTAACAGATGTTTTATACCAAGCATAGTACAACACATCAAACTATTAAGAGCAATTTATGACTTATAAGCGTAACGAACGTGAAATTTTGCTTATACGTTTTCCATCTCTTATTCTTCATAAATGCGTGATTTTAAATAGTTTTAAAATTTCAAAAATAGCTTTCTCTCTCTGATAAAATGAGCACCTACATCCCAAAATTAAACGTTCCTTATATCTGCTTGTAAGCTATGTTATAAAAACTGATGGAATTTCATAAAAATGTTATTTTCGTTATGAGATTATGATATTAATATCGTTATGAGATTTAAAAAAAAAAATTATAATCTACTGCAAAGAAGATAAATTTTGGATTTTGGAATATGGATGCTCAATAAGGTAATCTTTTAAATCGTCATAACAATTAAATAATTATTTAATCTCAATCTTTCTCATTTATTTGAGAAAAATAAGTTATTTCTTAAATTTAAAATATATACCGAATTTATAAATCATAAGAGATACATTAGTAGGTAAACATGACCTTCGTTTCGGTGGAATGACACTTATGCATATATATACATATATATATATATATATATATATATATATATTTGTTTTAAAAACTAAGCTCGTATTTTCATTACTATGTAAAACAAAATTTAAATAAAAATTGCTCTATAATTTGTATTCTTTAGCAATAAAAAAGCTCGAAATGAGTGTAAGTTCATGAAAATCCTTGAGAATAATTTTAATGCAGGAATCTCTCGAACAACAGACTAAAATTAGATTTGAATAATAATCGTCACAACAATTAATAATTATTTAATCTTGATATTTCTAATTTATTTGAGAAAAATAAGTTATTTCTTAATTCTCAAATATATACCGAATTTATAAATCATAAGAGTAGTAAACATGGCCTTCGTTTTGGTAGAATGACACTTATGTAAATATAGGCTATATATATATATATATATATATATATATATATATATATATATATATTTATTTATTTATTTATTTGTTTTAAAAACTAAGCTCGTATTTTCATTACTATGTAAAATTAAAATTTTAATAAAATTGCTCTGTAATTTGTATTCTTTAGCAATAAAAAAAGGTCGAAATGAGTATCAGTTCATGAAAATCCTTGCGAATAATTTTAATGCAGGAATCTCGCGAACAACAGACAAAAATTAGATTTGAAAAATAATCCTGTAACTAATACGTTTAAAATGCACATGTTTTTCAATGAAGTCGTTAAAATTGAGTGACGTTTTCGTAATTAAGAAGCAGCAGCACATGTCAGTTGTCACTCACCTGTGAAGAGGTCAGTTTATCTCCATGTGCCCGTGTCCGGCGAAGTCTAAACGTGAAATGAGAAGAGGAGAAGAAAGTGGATTGTGGGACCGTCTTGCCAAGCCAGTTACGTAACAAATACAAACTCACCTTTTAGAAGAGCTTTAAGTTCGCGAGGCCATCTATCCATACGCCTCCAGTGAGATGTTGCATTGTTGCGGGGGCGTTCTTGTTCCCTTATACCACGGCGAACTCGAGGTCCAGGCTGGTGGAGCGATAAAGTTCACCCACGAAGCCTGGTTGCTTATAAGGCGGACAGGTGGCATGTTGCGACCTCAGAAATAGTGTACGACTTGAGAATGTGGTATTCTAGCAGAGCCGGTCGATCACCGACTCATGAGTTGTGTGTGACCCATTAAAATCACCACCTTTACTGGATTGTGTTCTTCCTTCCCCCAGTTTCAATCCTAGAACAAAAACAGTTATTTAAAGACAGTAAAATGGTTGATGATGATTCGCGGTAACCCTTAATAAACCATGTGAGCATGTTGATGCAAGGGATTGTGATTTTATGCCCAAAAGAACAAGAGATAGGGTTTATAGTCTTCCTTTCCTGCCGACTTATCTTCCAGGAGAGTTCCCGGTTTCATTTTATAGAAAGCTGAGTGGACTTCAGAATAGATCTGGATACAAATGAGAGTAATTGTACGTATTTTAACTCAAAACCTAGGTAGGCCTATTTTTCAACAATGTCGAACATCTGTTGATGTAAAAATAATAACAATAATAATAATAATAATTATTATTATTATTATTATTATTATTGCTGTTATTAAATACATTTTACAATGTAATATGGATCTTCTCGTGCCCAAAATTATTTTTTGCGCGATAGTGCGTTTTGTCGTACTTACAGCAATGGCGACCACGATTGAAAGTTGAACTTCCTACATTTCGGGGTTGCCAACCTAAATAACTATACTGTAATATTACATTTACACTCACGTGCGGGAAGTAAAACCACTGCCGTCTATGTATACTACATACAATTATATATACAAAAAATATCCAAAATTTAGTGTTGATATACAATATACGAAACAAATCACTGCATTTTAAATTAACTGAACTTTACTTGAAATAATATAAAACAATAAATACGTACTTGCGGCCATGTTATCAATAATTGTTCTCAAGGTCTCCTGTTGTTTCAACCATAAACATTGCCCACACTGTTAGTGTTATTCAATTGTTTATAATGAACGCAAATATTTCCAACAAAGATATTATTTTACTATTATTTATTATTTTGAAAACACCATGGCGCAAAATAATAATGTACAACGCACGTTTCTGAAGTGTTTTACAGAATCTTGGAAATTAAAAACCTCGCTGTCGCTCGGTTTTTAAACATTTTTCCTCGATTCTGTAAAAGCTACTTCCCAACCTCGCATCATAATATACTATTATTTTCTTCTTTCACTTTTCTCTATCCATCCAATCCAATTCTCCTTTTCCCTTTATAATAACAGCCACATCCTCCATTAAGATGTTTTCCCCCTTCCTTTAGTTTATATCACTCTCTTTATAGGTAAAGTGAAGTAAAGTAAAAGGTAGGGGATCTTTTACGTGCCACAGCTGCCAAAAGCTTGCTAGAGCAATCATTAACTACGATGTTGGAAAACTATCTGGACCTTAAGCTGTTCAGACATTTGTCATACAAGTTAAGAACATCCTCAAAAATTCTCGCCCAGCAAACTTGTCTCGTCTCTGCTAATGCACTGTGCCAATTTTTACGAGCTCTTGATGACTCCTGCATTTAGGCTGAATTGTCTGGAGAAGCCAGCAAGAGATCAGATATGTTATCACATCATAATGCCACGGAATAAACTTAAATAGATGAGTTAAACAGACACCTGCGAAAGCCTTAGTTCAATATTCAACCGCCTGATGGATGAGGAGAGTAAATGTATCACCACCCAGATAAAAAAATAAAGAGCTAGCATGAGTCAGAAACTTTGGCACAACATAATACAATGACACAGTACAATACCTAAAAATCTGAAATCACACACTAATGTGTTGTCTATGTTATTTTGAATAGTAGTATATATATACATAAACGTATAAGTAAAAATTTTAATTTTAATATTTCAGTCAACAAAACAAACTTTTTAGCATTTATAGGAACATGTATTATTAGAGCTAATTTTATAAGATAAAAATTTAAAATATGTACATTTTTGGCAGATGCCGTCGTCTTCAACTATATAAAATAGTATAATTAAAATATCTGGAGGCCTTTCGGAAGTTAACTTCCATCATCAGCAGGATGAGCTTCTGCTACCAGTTGTTGTTTATGAAAGTCCGTCGTCGTGGCGTAGTCGGTAGAGTCCCTACCTTCCACTCCGGCAACCCGGGTTCGATTCCTGGCGGAGTAGGGGATTTTAAATCTCCACCCTGGGTCTGGGTGTATGTGTCCTGTCCTTGTGTCTATGTGAGGATAAAAGAAAGTTAACAAAACAGGTAAAACAAAAAGGAAAAAGAGTAAAAAAAAAAGAGTTATCAAGTCCGTCGCCGTGGCGTAGTCGATAGAGACCCTACCTTCCACTCAGGCGACCCGGGTTCGATTCCCGGCGGGGTAGGGGATTTTAAATCTCCACCTTGGGTCTGGGTGTGTGTCCTGTCTTGTGTTTGTACGTGTGAATAAGATAAAAATGTTAACAAAGGAAGAACAGTGTAAACGAAAGAAAACGAGAAAGAAATAAATAAAAAATGACGATATAGACTCCAAGTGTCTGTAGCAACACGAAGTCTACATCGTCATAAACAACAACAACTAGTAGCAGAAGCTCATCCTGCTGATGATGGAAGTTAACTTCCGAGAGGCCTCCAGATAATATTTTAACATAGTTAAGGACGACGGCATCTGCCAAAAAGGTACATATTTTAAGTTTTATCTTATGACTATTCACATCAACTGGATTTGATATGAATTTTATTAGCATAGAGCTAATTTGCCTTGAAAGGAAAAACTATTGAACAGATTGTTTCATTTACACAGCATCCAATATTTCTAATCAGAAATTAAGATATTCAAAATAAAATTAATAGATGCAGCTGTCTATATATGCGGTGTATTTAATAGATCCCTGAAAAATACGAGGAAATAAATTATAATTCAATTTTATAGTGTAAAGGAAGTGGCAATGTTACTACACGATTCTGAGTTTTGGATCCAGAAAAAAAAATTGAAACAGCAGAAATATGATTCCACTATATCTGTAGAAGGATAGAAATGAAGATATAAGGGAGAGAGGAATTAAATATTTTTAAACTAATAGAATAAAATAATATATAGGCCTAAACGAATGGAAACAGCATAAACAAAGAATGAAAGAAGAACGGCATAGGGGCATACCTAAACTCATGATGAACTACAACCCAAAATGCATAAAAGAAGTTGAACCAAACAAGATCGGCTCAACTGTGTTAAAGTAATGAGAATGTAAACAATCCATGAAATTTATTGACTCCCATTCGTCCCGCGCGGGACTGGGTTTTCCCCTAGTGAGGAGTTTCTTAATCAGAATAATTAACCCATTCACTTCAGGTTTAAATGCTCAATGTATTTGCCCAGAAACTGAATTTAAATCATAGTAAATTATATTGTTTGTATTCAAACTTTCAAAACAAATAAAATATAACGGTACTTGAGGTTACAATAAGGATGAAGGCCAAAACACATTCATATACTATTCATAAATGTTATCAAAAGATACCCTGCCAAGGGAAGTACAAAATATTGTGAATAACAGAGTTAAGCAAGTGTAACTTGTCTTCTGAGTTGATGGTCATTTAACAGCTGGCGAGTGTACCTCGCCTTCTGAGGCGAATGGGTTAAGTTACCTATAGATGTTAGTGACATGTGGTTAATACATCACTTCGAGGAATAGAATAGAATATATTTATTTAACCTGGTGGAGTTAAGGCCATGTGGCCTTCTCTTCCACTCACCAGGACAAACATATGTTACATATAAATACAAAAAATTACAATAATAGTCATACTAAACAATTAATTATCTGTCAAATTTGATAATAATGAAAATAATGTCTAATAATGCAATGAAATTAAATACAATTAAAATTAAATTAATGATAGAATGAATACAGAAAGGAATAACAGCCCGAATCTACTAGGGCTATACATAAAAAGAAAAAATACAAAGAAAGTAATAAACTACAATTAATTAATCTATGCTTTTTATACAAGGCATTAGGTACATATATTAACGAATCTTAAATCCATTTTTTATTAAATAATGAAAAAAAACACATTATTATTTTTTAAATAGTAATATTAGTGAGTTGTTTCTGTTAGTAATTTTATTTTCAATTTGTTTCTGAAAGATGGTAAAGTTTGTCAGTCTCTGACATAGCGTGAAAGGAAATTCCATGTTCTAGCAAGAGAAATTGTAAAAGATTTCGAATAATAGGTAGTATGAGGAGGGATATAAAGGAGTCATCTAGTAGAAAACGGAGGAATGGTGAAGACCGATTAAATTTTCCTCAGAGGCACTACGTGGGCTTGACGTTCTTTTACGAGCCCGAGAATTTTCACACTTCGGGCCCACGGCTTAAAGTCCCTCCCGGGGGGACACACCCGAAAAATCCATTGATCCCGGCCGGGTTTGAACCCACGATCCTTGGGATCAGAGGCAAGGAACACAACCACTAGACCACCGAGTCTGAGATGATTATAGAGCCTTCATATATTCTAATCTTAACCCAACTAATCTACCGGGTACTTCCTTATTTAGGACACGGGTTCTTCCTAGCGGGAATTCTTAACGAAGTTCATTTTTAGTTACGCTAATTTCCCTACTTGCAATTTATCCAATGATCAATTTATTGTTAATATCTTAGATTTTAATTTTGTATATCTTTCTTTCTTAATAGGCCTAAGTCTATGTGGTTAAGATGTGAAACTATTGTAGAAAAGAACAATATATATGTGTGTGTGTATGTGTGTTCTAATGTAACACACTACACTTTACGTCTTCGGGTTCCGTGCTGGGCGGACAGATGGCGTTAATGTGTTCTATTTTCAATATACGCACCATTTCGGCAGACCACTTTACGTAGATTATTTAATATATAAAGAATGTGCAAAGGTGATAACACAGCATTTTAACAATCAGTAACATTTTAGCTTTGTCTTGCGTAATCACAAATTGTTTTTGTTCTTTGTGTACATGTTTCGATGTGATATCTTTCGCATTTCTGTTCACATACTTCGCATATGCATGACGTCTTCGGGTCATGGAATGTTTTATCTCTACATATTAGGTGGTGGAATCCATGCACGCTTAATCTTGTGATGACGTGTTGTATCTGGAAATTTGCTTCTGTCCAGTTCCTATCATCGCTCCGGTGCTGAAGAATTCCGCCATACTTCCTCTCTTTTCCAGCGTAGTCTTTGCATCGCATGTTCCGAGGGTTCCGTGGTTGTTCTCTATGCCTACTACCCACAGGTTTCTGGGTAGTAGGTATGCTGTTTTCAAGTCCTCGATTATGTATTCATGTATTGTGTACAGAGGGGAGTTTAGGATGACTTGAGTTGTATGAGATATGATGAAGAAAAGGGAGAAGGTAAAACGCGATGCCGGCATGTAGCCTACTTCTATTGAAAAGCACCAAGGAGGCCGCCAGGCTTAAAATAACGTCCCTACCTGACGAACGAATCACTGTCAACAGTACCATATGCTTTCTCAAGATATGTACTGCAGAAAGGTTTGCATTTAATGAAAGAATCTGGTGCATAATAAAGGGATTAAAAATTGTACACTGCTACCTCTCCTGGTCCCGAGATTGAAAATTTGCAATTAAATTAATTTAGAAATTAAAATTTTCAACTCGACCGAGTATCGAACCCGAGCCCGCTATTCAGGAAGCAGGCCAGGTTTCGATGGGAAGATAATATTTGGACCCTGGGGATTAAACATTGGAGATTCAGTTGGGTGAGTACCTTAGCGAATGTGACACTGGGCCTACAGTTACATAAGCTGTAATGATGATCTTGAAGATTTCCGGGCTGTAGGCCGTGATCTCGAGGTTTGAAGTTCCCCGACGTTTCGCCTGAGACTGCGTCTGGCATCCTCGAGATCACGGCCTACAGCCCGGAAATCTTCAAGATCATCATAGCAACTCTAGCCTAAGTCAATACATAAGCTGTAAAGTTTTCCGGTTAATCTTCTTGTTTTCTTTATCAATTTATTTAAAAATTGCTTTCTATTACAGATACGTGAATTATGTCTTTTTCCCCTTCCATGACCATGTTTCACTTGTTACATGAAAATATATTTGAAGCATGAAAGTATATTTATTCATAATATTGTATTTCATATAATTTTATTTAAATGAGACAAATTTTGTAACTTTTACAGCTATCTATCAGTAGTTAAAACCACTACCATCATCCTATAACTAACTCACTGGCACTATCGAACCCATAGATTCACGACCCGCGCGGACATAAGCTCTCCATATATCCATATCCTGCGCTAATGTTTTCCAACCATTCCCTGTATAACCTACTTCCCTCAAGTCAAGTTAATGTTATTCTCCCACCTCATTCTTGGTCTACCAACTGGGCGTTTTGCCTCTGTGGTTTTCCTAAAAGAAGCTTACATCACGTCTTTCATTCCCCATACGTGCAACATGTCCTGCCCATTGCAGTCTATGAGACTTAACTGTTCTTATTATATCTGGCTTCCTATAAAGATCATGTAGTCTTCTCCATTCACCTGTCTGTTCAACTCTCTTTGGTCCAAAAATTTTCCTAAGAATCTTATTCTCAAATACTCATAATCTCCTTTCCTCCCTTAAAGTAAGAGTCCATGTTTTGCATCCATATAACATATCTAGTAGAATAATAGTTTTATATATTTATAGTTTAACGTTTTTTGAAAGGAGTTGGGACGTCAACTATATCGATCTTGTCTTCTAACAGAATTTATTTGGTTTCCACATTTTTTTGTAACTTCTGCTGATTCTCCAATCCTAGTCAGCTAATCAAAGGTGACAATATAATAATTTAAAGACTTTTTATATATTTTTTTATATGTATATTTTTTCACAATATTTACAATCAATTTGATAAATCCCTGATTTGTTATAGTCTTCAATCTTTTAATTTTTGTTGGTTTTGATTAATTTATTCAAACTGTAATCATTTTTTTGGTGTTCATTTTAAAAAAGAGAAAAAATACATCATAAAAATAGCAAAATGGTTTTCAGGAAAAGATGATTCATAAGAAAATAAATAAATTCAAGAAACAAAAAGTGATAAATGAAAGTACTCTTCAGACAGATAAAGGAACTGGTAAATAATTAGAGAAATTTACCATATCGTCCTTTAGTGTTTATTAAGTTTCAAAAAATGTTTCAGTAAATTTAACATTAAGTTAGCACCGAAAAATGATTACAGTTTGAATAAATTAATCAAAACCAACAAAAATGAAGATACTGAAGATGGCAACAAAGCAGGGATTTATCAAATTTATTGTAAAGATCGTGAAAAAATATACATAGAAAAAACTTAACTTAAATACAGGATTGAAAGAGCATCTTAGAAATATTAAAAATGGAGAAATAGAAAAATCTGCAATAGTTGCACATGCATGGTCAGAAAAACCTAGAATTGAAACTAATGCCAAATTACTAAAACAGTTGGATAAATCTAAGGAACTCACAATTTGGGAGAAAATTTACATCTGCAAGAATAAAAAGAAAATCATGAATTTTGAAATTCCTGGAGAAAAAAAAAATGATTTGGAAGTTCATCGGCCAGCCAGCAGAGGTAGCAGAAATCAACTTACAGGATGGACAACTGCAAAACAGTTGGAATGCATCGACAATGTCTCACGAAAGCGACGAAACCAGGTCTTCATAAAATTCAAGAAATATGAGGTGAGTCAAAATAACCAACTCAATAATTAAAAGAAATCTGAAACTCCCCCATATATCTTAAAACAAATGTCACTGGAAATAATACATTTAAGATACCCTGCTCCTGAATGGATACGGATTTTTACAGATGGATCCAGCCTACCAAATGAGGGTGGCACTGGTGCTGGTACAGTATGCCCACTTTTTTCCTTTTATCGTAAACTAAACACAAATTCAACAAACTTTGATGGCAAAATTCTAGCAATTTTCTTAAGTTTACAAAATCTTTTATATCACATCCAAAAATTTACAGAAGTTGTAATTCTATGTGACTCCAAAGCAGCCATTCTTGCTATAACACGAGACACAACACCCAAAAGCATCAAAATTATCAAATGTCACAGAATAATAAAACAGTTATCCCATCTACATAAAAAAGTTGTATTTCAATGGATTCCGGCCCATTGTGGAGTGACAGGCAATGAAACAGCTGATTTTCTGGCCAAGAAGGGTAGCAAAATTGTTTTGAATCCAACTTCTACTCCAGTTTCCTTTCACTCTATCAAAATAATTATCTCAAATAAATATATCAATAAATATATCAATAAACCAATCATCAAAACATCTGGAAAGGAATGGGAAAATCTACAAGCTTATGACAATACTACATTACAAAGAAAATCTGCAGTAGCAATATTCAGACTGCTAACGGGACATGACTGCCTGAATAAACACCTAAACAGACTTGGCATAACAGATTCGCCTAAATGCTCTTTTTTGTAATTTAAATGAAGATATGGTAAGAAACCATCTCCTCCGTTGCCCAGCTTTTGTAGAAGAGACCAGCCTTTCTGCTAAATATTGGAGTGCAAGAGAGTGAATGATTCCATTATCAAATGCTCGAGATTAGATACCAACCAACCATAATTAAAAGAAACCTCATAGTATTATTTCCTACATTTATTAAATTCAGTTGTTAGTTCAAATTAAGAAGGATTTCCTTGAAGCTAGTCCTGGAAAAGATACAAAATATGAGGTGAGGTGTAAAATATGATTCATTTAAAGGTTGTTATATAAAACCTTATAGTGTTACTTTCTAAAAAATCAGAATCAATAATTTGTTTGAAATACATGTGAACAATATCATATGACAGGAATCATAACTTTTTTCTGTAAACAAGCATTGGATACCACAATCCATCAACAATGATTGCTGCTCTGAAACTGAATGACTTTTTCCCTCTCCCTTAACTTTAGTAATCAACGTGCACACCTTCCACAGCCTTTCAATTCGGCGTACTAGCAGGTAATATTCAATATTTGAGGTTTTCATCTTTATGTTGTATTGTATTGTAAGCCCATGTTTTCCCTTAACAGAGATTTAGGAGCTCTCCCCCTACAGGGAAGAATTTGAACCATATTAATTTAGTTACACTTGTTTTCGTATAGATGTCATTTTTGAGTGGCCCGTGGTCAGCGTTCCGCCTCATACTGACATCTAGGAAACCAATGTAGTACTAGGACGGGAAAATTCAGTAAATTTTGCTTAGAGGCCTTTCCATTCAGGCTTAAGGATTTTTTACGAGCCTGAAAATCTTCAGACTCGGGACCCATGGCTTAAAGTTTCTCCCGGAGGACTTGCTCCTTGGATTTTTCCATCCTAAAAAATCCATCGACCTCGGCCGAGTTTGAACCCACGACCCTCGGGACCAGAGGCAAGGAGCATAACCACTAGTCTATATAAAGATTATTGAAACACATCACATTTTGCAATAAATAATTGAAATATTAAAGGTTAATTAAATTGTATGACATATGCTGAGACGAAACAAACATGACGTTGCTAGTCAGTTTTTAATTTCGGATTTCAGGTAAACTTCCACCTCTAATTGTCGGACTTCACTCATTTTTTGGATAATAAGTACCTCGGTTTATTTTAATAGAATATACTGAGTTTTAAAATATCGAAAATTGTGACCGCTAGAGCAATTTTTAAATCTTCACTTCAGGTGAACTCCTACACCTAATGGTTTTAGAGTCCAATTGTAAATCTAAACCAACCAGGAAACCACTCAAACACACACAAAAAAATTAATCAAAATCGGTCCAGTCGTTTAGACAGTTTTTAATTTCAGGTATCAAGTAAACCTCAACTTCTAATTGTCAGATTTCGCTCATTTTTGATAATACCTACCTCAATTTATCTTAATAGGATATACTAAATTTTGTAGTGAAACATCGAAAAATGTAACTGCTATAGCAATTTTTCAATATTCACTTCAGATGAACTCCTATACGTAATGGCTTTAGAGGGTCCAATTGTGAAGCTAAACCATTGGGGGACCCAATCAGACACACACAAAAAATGTATTTTAAAATACAATAGGAAATAACATTAAGAGGTTTGTTTAATAATTAAAACATTTTGTCTGTTCATTCTTACCTCTTAAGAGTTGTTTTTGTCAAACATATGTTTCAGAGCTTGTTAGCCTCATCGTCAGCGATTACAGACTGAATTTTCTCATATTGTCGGCCCTGATTCTTGATTCCTGCTCTCTTTGCCTCTGGTCCAATGAATTTACTAATGAGGTTCTTTTCTGCGGGAATTTAAAAGTTCATAATTATGAGCATATGTTCAACAAATACAACTCTAAGAGGTATGAACAAACAGACAAAATGTTTTAATTATTACACATAAAAAAATTAATTTCATCAAAATCGGTCCAGTCCAGTCATTTAGGAGGAATTAAGTTACAAACACACATAGAGAAGAATTATTGTGACCCTCAAGTCAAAATGTTCCTCTGCAATAACAGACTAACAGACATCTCTTCCTAATAGTGTCTCTAGTTTTATAAATTAAATAAAATTATTGCTATTTTTTTGTATCTACTAAATAGTATTCAATGATCCCCGACCAGCAAATAATGACATTATGTCATAACTGATTAATTTCCAGATCCATGTTTATTGGAACTTTCTTACTTCTCTTCACTTTTACTTCTCATCCACATATTTTGGACCATCACTTTTAAAACAAGTCTACATTTTATCTCATTACTTGTCTGTTATTCACCCCAATAAAGGTTGGTGAGAATTATATTTTTCACAAGGAATTTAGATAAACATTGTTGAAATCTATTTAATCCTCAGTAGTTCAATTTGCTCTATTCATAAATTCACAAATATTCATTAGAAATTTTAGCAACAAAAAATAAACTTTTTTTTTGTCTCAGAAAGAAAAATATGTGATTCTGATAGTATTTTTTCTCCTGAATTCAAATATGATATCGGTTTTTCTCCATCACACAAGGTTCCCGAGAGACAGGAATTTATAATTTCAAACACTTCAAGAAATGCCCTCAGGGATCCTCATCTAGGGGATATGTGGATGGAGACCACAAGGTGCCCTAGCTGTGCAAAACATTTCTTCCACTTACTTGTGTTTTGCACTCTTTTAACTTTACTATCTAACCTCTCTTGGTTAACTCTTGTTTTTTCGACCCCGACGCTATTAGGGCATCCGAGGGCTAGGGAGTCTTTCCTTTCTTCCATTTCTTCTTTCCTTCTCCAGAAAAGCCTGACCAGAGGCTATAAGATGGTAGCCCATCACTGGTCTTGCCTTCCTTTGGCCAGCAACCAATCGAAGGGACTATTATTATGCTTTCAAGTCTTATACGAGAATTTCCCATACGGGAAAATTTTCTATAGGATCGTAACAGGCCTTGGCCTAATACTTGGAAGGAAGAAGAAGAAGAAGAACACTTCAATATTTTCTACATTTGTAACTACACAATATTTGAATATTCGGACTCACCTAGAAAGTAAGAAATGACGATTTTCTGCTATATTTCACCTGTGGAGCATCCCTCTTGATGGTCCAATGATAATTGGCCAGCATATTAGGATTCCATTTGCCTTGATATCTCTTTTCCATAGCTGAAACCATTTGAGTTAGATCATTTGGTTATTGTACAATGGACAAATGGACGAAAAAACGTTTATTAAACATAATTATTTAAATCCATTAATTGAATTTGAAATAAAAAAACTGTGGGTGATGGATAAATTCCGAATACATATTTGAAAACACGATAAAAAACTGCAATAAGTACAACTATTGGTACCCATGAGACAAAAATCTGTTGACCAGTGTTCTTTATTAAATGTATTTCTGTCTTATTCCTGACTATAAACATTAAATTGGTGAAGCCAAGGCTTACTTTGAGTTATTAAATAAGTTTTGTCTGTGTTATTCTTACCTTGTATGGTTGTTTCTGTTTCAAGACAATGTTTGTCCCATCTTCAGTTTGTACAGAAAATATGTGTAACAGAAACATTCATATGAGTAGAGCTAGGAATTTTAGGTGCAAAATTTTGGTGAAAAAGGTGCAAAAAAGGTGCTTTAATTTAGCAGAAAAAGGTGCAAATTTACCATGTGAATTATCATTACATCAAGTAACTCACGATACAAAATTGAGTCATGTTGTCACATATTAAAAAGTCTGAGTAAGACAAGTCCCAGAACATTATGTTATTGAAATCACAAGTCCAGAAAACTGTTAAAGGAGATATTCAACAACTCAAATGTTTAGAACATATCTAAAAAAGTTCAATATCTCAACTGTCTATCAGCGGTTTCATCTAATGTAAAATATACTGGTTTTCACCTTCTTCTTGACTGATCTGTTTTAATTTTTTGTCATACAGAGGTTGAAGATATGATTTTCATCTGAGACAGACTTCCCAATATATTTCTCCAAATATGCTTTCAAAATATGGTTAAGTTTGGAAAGAGGAATACCACATGCCACAAATGTCTTTGCTGTATCATTTAAAAAATATTCTTTATTTATTACACTTGAAGAAGGCAGTACGTCGCCAATAAACTGTTATCACAATACACATTTACTGCTTTGTAGTTCCTTATTTTTCGTGTTTTTCACTACCTATATGCTGCGTAACATGATTGTGTTGGTGTTTTCCATTAATTGTTATTGAAATATCTCAAACAATGCACCTCATAACAGATCTGTCACTCTGAATTCCATCTGCACTAAACTATTTTACAAAATCATGTAGTTTGTAGGAGTTCACATTTGGTTTTGGCATACTGTATCTACTGGTCACTCAGGAAAATAGCAGACTGCACAAGTCAAATATTATCTTGAACTGAAACATTTGTTTATGCACTCAACAATCTCCCTTGATTAAACAATAGCTTTTGCATAACTGTGGTGCAAGAAGGTGTGAACTAATTTAAAAGGAATAGCCTAACGGGACTGCACTAAAGTGGAAGTAATGTGATGTGGACTGATACCACACATCATTACCAACCCTTGAAAGCGTATTTGAAGAAATTAAAAAAAAACACACATTATTTTGGGAATACAATGCTGCTAAGAGACAAAAAAAAAGGTTTAAAAAAGTGCAAAATGTGCTTATATTGATAAAAAGGTGCAAAAAGTGCTAGCATTGAAAAAAGGTGCAAATAAAACACATTTAGGGGCATTTATTTAATGTTTTCTTTGCAAGACAAGCTAATTTGAGCATTGTAGTAACAAAATAAAATTAAGGTGCAGCACCTAAAATTCCTAGCTCTACATATGAGGTAAGAATAACACAGACAAAACTTATTTAACAAGTAAAACCTTACAATGTTACTTCCTATTGTATTTTCAAATTACTTTGAGTTGTTGAGGAGGCATGCGGTAGTGTAGTGGATAAGGCACTGTGCTACAAGCCGGATGGGTCGAGGGTTTGAGTCCCAGTGGGTCAGGATTTTTAAACTGACCCAAACCTTCAGGCAGCACTATGGCCCTGGGGTCAACTCAGCCTCTAAAACCAATTTTAAATTCATAACATTTTAAAATTTTATCACTTATAAAGTATATAAGCAAGTTGATCCCTATCTATATTAAACTAATCTCAAAAAGGGAATGAGTACCAGATGCTTGTTCTCGGCATAAAGGCAGCCGTCATGCAGGGCTGACAAAGTGTCGATTGTCTAGAAAAAGTGGAAGCCTTAACCTCCTATTACCCCATGGGCCTCCTGATACCTGTAGCGAGATCATTTTACCTTTGAGTTGTTGATCTACACCATAACTTTATTAACATTACAATATATGTTACATGAAATAAAAGCCAAATGAACAGCCCTGAAGATACTGATTTATAAATGAGAGGCATTCAAAAAGCAATGCTGTTTACAAATTTTAAAGTAGCAATGCAAACAGTAGCTTCAAATAACCCTCTATGGAATTAACTGGATGGTTAAAACACAAATACAAATCTGTACTAGGTCTATTTCATAAAAAAAAAGTTTAATATTTCATCATGCATTAAATATTGCAAATCCCTCCACAGTACAAGGTATATGGCACTGTTGATAATACAGTAATTTGTCCATCGGATGGGGAAATTGAGCTAGGTGACCCCCCTCAGTGCTTTTCAATATTATACGCCAGGGGTCACCAATTAGATTTCATGGAGGTCCATTTTCAAAGTAGTAAATTAAGTCGAGGTCCGGAACCACAGTTGATTAAACATATGAACCTTTTATTGAGTAATTAATATTATCCATCCATCCACAGTAATTCTGCCCCCAAGGGCAGGTCTTTCGCTGCAATCATAGCATTTTCATGCTATGTTTTGCTAGGGAATTATAGGTGTGGCAGCTTCCCGTTGCTTTCCACATCAGTGAAGGATGATAATGATGATGGCCGGAGGAGTTTTCGGGGACCATTGGGCCCTAAGATTCCTGACATTTGTGTTACAGGTGAGGAAAAACCCCGATAAAACCTCACCCAGGAGCCTGTCCCGAACAGGAATCGTACCTGGGCCCGCTGCGTGACAAGGCAGCATGCTACCTGGAGACCACAGCGGTGGACAATTAATATTATAAGGAAATTATTTAAATTATGTTATGGCTACGAATTGCACAAATTAAACAAAACACGTGGTAAATACTAAAAGGATACAGCACAGTAGTACACAGTTATTAACTAACTCACTGGCACTATCAAACCCGTAGGTTCATGGCCACGCGGACATAAGCTCTCCATACATCCCCATCCAGAGCCAATATTTTCCAATCATCCCCTGTATAATCTACTTCCTTCAAATCATAGTTAATGTTATTCTCCCACCTCATTTTTGGTCTACCAACTGGGCATTTCCTTCTGGTTTTCCTACAAGAAGCTTCCATGCACATCTTTCATATCCCATTCGTAATCCCCTATTAATCATTAATCTACGACTTCCTAATCGTTCATATGTAATATTTGCCAAACAAAATAAGCCAGAAGAACAAAGACCATGAGCAATTATTAAAGTGTAAGACCCACAGTATCCTCAATCCACATGTCCTGCACATCGTAGTCAAAGAGAACTGTTCTCATTATATCTGGCTTCCTATAAAGACCATGAGTTCACTGTTATGTAGTCTTCTCCATTCACCTGTCTGTTCATCTCTCTTTGGTCCGAAATTTTTCCTAACAACTTTATTCTCAAATACTCGTAATCTCCTTTCCTCCCTTAAAGTAAGATTCCATGTTTCACTACATTTTAATATAATTGGTAGAATTATAGTTTTATATATTTTCAGTTTAACGTTTTTTTAAAGGAATTGGGATGTCAAGAGTCTCTGTAATGCATAATAGCACGCATTTCCAGAATTGAGTCTAAGTTTAATTTCTTTGTGCTTCTCATTCCTGTTTGTGATTATTGTTCCTAGGTTAAGTTTAATAATTATTCATAAGTTTATGATATACGAGTACTTAACATATGGTCAGAGTAATATTTAAATATCTCACTTCACAAATTTTGTGTTTTTCACGATACCAGGTTTTAAACGGAAACCCGTTCATCTTCAGTCAAATCTCCGACCATAAGAAGTACTGTGAACCAGGCCAACAATAATACTATCATGACATGAAATTTAGTACAACTAGTTGTATTCAATGTTTAACCAGTTTTAAAAATGTGCGCCGAACAGCTAGCTACACTAAATGGGATCGTAAGAAAAATGTAGAAATCCTTCAAGAACTTAATGTGTCACCAATACTGGACTACATCTCCAGATATCAGCTAAACTGGAAGGAACATGTCTCAAGAATGGCTAGATCCAGGATCCCCAAGGCAATAACGAACTACTGTCCAAATGGGAAACGGTCACTGGTCAACCTATGAAAAGATAGCACAAAAACCGCTTTCTCAGGCCGAAACAGTTCTTCTAGACTAATACCTGGCAGGATGATGATGATGATTAATTTAATATTTTTAACCGGTCCTGAAACCAAAGTACCATGGTCTGGATCCGAACCATGGTCCACCAATTGGCAACCCCTGTTATAGGCTATGTGCCCACACTGGGTTTCACCTTCTCCCTTCGCATCATCACCATCCCACATATAAGGCGCTTAGAATAGCAAGGGCATATCAACAAAAATCACACTTTCTTTTCATTATTGCAATATAAACTTTCAACCTTCTTCTTTCATCCAAATTGTAAACCACTATATAGCACAATATTTAACTTCTTTGTATTGACAGATAAGCTATGTCACGTGAAATAAAGAAGAAAGTTTGTGAAACTTTAAACGCATTTTTCTCAAAACTACTCTTTTGCTATTCTAAATGCCTCATAGAATCTCAAAACTACTCTTTTGCTATTCTAAATGTCTCATAGAATACTTTATATTACACAAACATGTAAACATACACTCATCCTACACTCCTCTCTGCACACAATGCAAGAATACATCACATACAAAAAGTGATTTATCAAAGTACAGTGTAAATTAAAAATAAACCACATTAACCCCATCTATTTATGGAACCGAAGCACGAAAAGTTGAATGGGTGGCATTAGAAAACACACATTTCACCATGATCATATTTTATGATTAAATTTACAATTAAAACCCACCATAGCCTGTCCCAAGCCAGGTTCAAAAAGGGTGAGGGGGAGGAGTAACACCTCGTAAAATTACCTTGGTTCAGCTTGTCCAGCTGATAGTACCTTGTGAGGGCCCCTTGCCAGGGTTATGGCGAAGACCTCAAAGGCAGATACAGCGGAGAAGGAGTCCTTTGGTATGGTGTAACTGGCGGAAGATGAAACTAAAATATAGGGGTAGGTAGAACTCCTTGAGTCATGGTGAAGACAATCAACCTAAGGGAAGGAGACCTGAAAACAAAACCCCCTCCTGGAGGTTAAAGATTGTGCAGAGGGTTGGTACCCCTTCCACGTAAAACTTATATTACTCATAAGCTCCAAACAGTTGCAAGCCGGACTGATTTAAATGGAAAACGGAGATGGCCATTTAAAAGATGGAGCGAGCAACTATAATATGGAGCTGGAATAGATCAGAAATGGTCTAAACTGTGAAGGTAGATGATGATGATGATTTACAATTATTTGCAAATAGAATTTTAAAAAGTCCACAGAACTGTTTACGGATTAATAACATTTAACATAATTTTAGTTTCTCCGTAACGGCATGCTCAACTTGGTCTAGTTGTGCTCTGAACCATCCATATATGGAAACAAAGAAATTAATTAACTCATTGGCACTATCAAACCTGTAGGTTGACTGCACAAACATAAGCTCTTCATACATCCCTATCATGAGCTAATATTTTTCATCCCCATTATAATCTACTTCTCTCAAATCATGGATAATATTATTGTCCTACCTCGTTCTTGGCCTACCTACTGCGTGTTTTCCTACAAGTTTCTATGCCCCTATTTCATTCCCCATTTGTAATACATGTCCTGCCCATCGCAGTCTACGAGGCTTAATTGTTCTTATTATATCTGGTTCCCCATAAAGATCATGCTCACTGTCATGTAGTCTTCTCCATTCACCTGTCTGTTCACCTCTCTTTGGTCTAAAAATGTTCTTAAGTTAGTTAGTTCTCATGAACTTGTAATCTTTTCTCTTCCGTTAAAGTAAGAGTCATGCTTTGCATCCATACAATGTAACTGGAAGAATAATAGTTTTATATATTTTCAGTTTAATATTTATTAAGAGAATTTGGTGCGACAAGAGTCCTTATAATGCGTAATTGGATGCATTTTAGAATTGAGCCTGTGTTTAATTTCTTTGTACAAATCATTCCTATTAGTAATTATTGTTCCTGGGTATTTGAATTCAGCTACTTCTTCAAAATTTCCCTTATTTGTCATTAGCTGTCCATTTCCACTGTATTATGGATTTCTATATGTGACTACATATTTAGTTTTAATTAGGTTTACTTCTATTCCCAATTTCTTAGCATTACTCATTAGAGAGTGCATGTTAGCACTTAATATTTACTCATTGTCGCTTAATAATGCATTATAAACATAAACTAAGACGACAGAACAACGGTGTGATGATACTGAGGATGGAACAGAAACTATGTTCCGAAACTAGTTCATAGTTAAATAAGAAGAATAATATGAGGTGGTGATAATACCTAAATAAACTAAAGCTTATTAAGTTATGTAGATAGGAAATAACACTATGAGGTTTTTTAATATTGTTTATTTTTTTATTATTTCACTCACCTCATACTTCATAATTCATAGCAGACCCAGGGTTTCTTCACATCTTTTGTGACATTCTCAATGCTGTGTCATGTCTGTGTCTGCAATAGCTGCACATGCCTGGCCAGAAAAACATAGAATAGAAACCAAAACAAAATTACTTGAACAATTGGAAAAACCGAAGGAACTCACAATTTGGGAAAAAATTTACATATGCAAGAATGAAAATACAACTATGAATTTTGAAATACCCGGTTATAAGGAGAGAGGACTGATTTGGAAATTTTTCGGTCGGCCACCAGATGGCGCGGAGGTCAGTCTGTAGGATAGAAGGCCGTTGGACGTCAGTTGTGAATGTGACACAGCATTGAGAATGTCACAAAAGATGTGAAGAAACCCTGGGTCTGCTATGAATTATGAAGTATGAGGTGAGTGAAATAATAAAAAATAAACAAAACTAAAGCTTATTAATGCCATTGAGTTATAGGCCTTCTTCATTCTCCACAGATTTGATGGCACTGAATAGTAGAGGAGATAGTGCATTTATTTACTTTAACCCATTGTGGGAAATTAATTAAACAGCTAACAAATCCGGGCAAACAAATTTACAATGAATACCACCCCATGTGGCATTAACCAAAAATGAAAAGACTAATATCATGGCAAAAAAAAGAATAAAAAATATTACCATAAAAATAACCAAACAATTTTTTAATTACAAAAAGGCTAATAAAAAATAAAACTTTTAACAGATTTTTAGGAAATGTACAAAACAAATAACAAAGATAAAATTTGGAACAGATTGCAAGATATATAGGACTTAATAAAGAAAACATGAAAGGGATCTATAGCCATGTTCAGGAAGAACCACTGGACATGATTGTTAGACAGCACATTGTACAAAGTGAATATATTTACATCTCCAAGATGTGCAATCAGTAATAAAGACATCATGAATATTGATCACCTGATGTTTAACATGGTGAAGATTCAAAGAAAATTAATACTAATAAATTTCACAGCAAAACTGTTGAAGTATTAGTCACAATATAAAAATTTATGAATTAAATTAATGTTTTTATCACCTCACCTCATATCCTTTTTCTTCTAGACTGCAGTTACAGAGCTTATCTCCATCATCAGTAGCATCTGGTCGACCAAGTGTTATGTCGTTTCTTGGCGGTTTTCTTCTTCTTTCTATCGGTGGTCCGATGAACCTCTGGATCAGGTCAAAAATTGCATGAGTTTCGAAATTCATGAGTTTATCTTTCTTGTTTTTTTTTTTTTTTTTGGATGTTAATTTTTTCCCAGACTGTGAGTTCTTTTTGTTTATCTGTGTGTTTAATTAGGCTAGCTTTTGTATCAATTAAATGTTTTTCAGACTAAGCATGGGCTGCTAACAGTTGACTTATCCACTTCACCCATTTTTACATTTCTAAGATGTTCTTTCAATCTAGTTTTTAAATTTATTTTTCTTTTTCCTATATAGATTTTGTCACAATCCTTACATTTGATCTGATATATTCCTGATTTGTAATCTTCTTCAATTTTTACATTTTTGTTGGTTTTAATTATCTTGTTTAGGCTGTATTCATTCTTTAGAGCCAATTGAATGTTATACATTTTAAAAATTTTCTGGAACATGTGGTGTTTTAAAGGATGGTAAGTGAATTTCTTGAATCTTATGTTCTCTTCTTTTTGTTTTTTAAGTGTGCTTTTAAACTTGTTTATTTTCTTGTGTACCATGTTTTCTTCATAACCATTTTCTATTGCTACTTTAATTATGTATTCTTTTTCTTTATATATTAAATTTGGGAATTTTTAACATTATGAGGTTCAAATTCATAAGAATTAAATTAATCATGATTATTTCATACCTCATACTTCTATAGAAGTATGAGGTATGCAACTTCTATAGAAATGAAATAATCACGATTAATTTAATTCTTATTCTTTTTCTTCTTCATATTTTTCTTTGTTTCCACATGTTCAACAAAAACAACCATAAGAGGTAAGAATAAACACACCAAATACCATAATTATTACATATACTTACTGTTAATTAAAATCTCGATGGTTGACATATTGTTTTATCATGAAGTAAATCTTTAAATAATGATCATCCTAGAATAAATACCACTGAAAAAGGTAAACTCAAAAGGATATATAAAGGTATATGTATTCTAAACATAGACAGAATAATGATAAAACACAATGAAGATGCGACATGAGGGGAAAATATTCAGCTGTGATACACATTGCTTCAAACACAAATGAAGGGTGAAGGGGAAGATACAGGAACATATGTTACTTTTCCATGAAATCTAAAAAAAATAGACTTAATTATACAACATACCTAATTCTTTACCTGAATGCTAAACTTTGAAAGTAAAAAAAAATCCATGACTAAATTGTTTCATTTCCAAAAGACAGTCCTTTCTATGGACAATCTAATAACAATACAATCTAATACAATCTAATAACAATTCGACAAAAAGTGACACCTGGTTATTTCCCTGTATCCTTTAAATGAAGTTCTGAAAGAAACTGAACACACACATGGACCAGATTGGGGCAGATGTAAGGTGACGGAAGTTGAAGTATTAAAGGAAGAAGCAGGAACAGTAAATTATCCAACGGCTCCAATAATAATTAATAAACACAAATTCTATATCTAATGAAACCTATAGAAAGGTACCTAAGATGGATATAATATTTAATTTTAGGAAGTTATATTTTGAGGTTATTTTAATTATATTATTTTTGGTCTGGACATCTTACCTCAATATTAATGTTGATTTGTTCTTGGACATGTTTCAAAACAATTCTGTTTTATCGTCAGCTTTCCCAGACTGGTTTTATTTATGTTGCATTATGTTGCACCACCTGGATGTCGATGTCAGCTCCATCCTGTGGTTGGCCAAAGAACCTCCAAACAAGGTCACCCTCCATCGGAATATCAAAATTCATAACTCTGTTTCTGTTCTTCTGAATATACAGGGTGGACCGCTCGAATGGACCTAATTTCAATTGCTTGTTACTGGCAAACGGTTGAAGATAGAAACTTAAAACAACGTTCATATTACAGAAAAACTCACCAAGTTTTGATATCCAGATCACCACATCTCTATATGAGCCCCAGCAGTCACTGTGACGATATCAAAGCGATGAACAAATTCTTGCCAAGTACGTTGGAGTATGTCTTCTGGAATGTTCTCAATAGCCTCTATGATGCGCTCACGAAGATCACGAAGGTCTTTGACTGGGGTGGTGTAAACTTTATCTTTGACATAGCCCCAGAGAAAGAAATCCAGTGGTGTTAAATCGGGAGATCTCGGGGGCCACGCGATTGGTCCTCCCCTACCAATCCAACGGCCAGGGAAAATGTTGTCCAAAGCCGTACGAACTTCATTGGACCAGTGGGGAGGAGCACCATCTTGCTGGAAAACGATGTTAGGCTGCAGTTGTTCAATTTGTGGAAAGAAGAACTGCTCCAGCATGTCAAGATATGTGGTACCACGAACAGTTTCTCGGCGAAGAAAAACGGTCCAATGACCTTATTATGTGACAAACTGCACCAAACATTCATCTTCGGACTATCACGAACATGCTCTTGAATAGCGTGAGGATTCTCCGATCCCCAGATCCGCACATTATGCCGGTTTACCTTGCCTGACAAATGGAAAGTGGCTTCGTCCGAGAAGAAAATCTTGGTCATGAAGTCAGGATCAGCGCCGAGACGGTCCAGCATCGTATTGGCGAATTCCACTCGTTTCGGCATGTCATTCGGCTCCAGACGTTGCACTAACTGCACTTTATATGCGTGCAGTTTGAGGCGTTTGTGGACAATCCGTTGTAATGTCGATTTTGGTATTTGAAGTTCCCGCGAAGCTCTTCTTAATGACTTCCGGGGGCTTCGCTCAAATGCGGCTTGAACATTTGCTACCATTTCATCGGATGCTCTGCGACCACCACCATGCTTCTTCAACACAGATCCTGTAGCTAATAATGTATCACGCCACTTCTTTATGCTTCTAGCAGTTGGAGCATCACGGTTAAACACACGCCGGAACTCCCTTTGAACTCTAATGATTGATTTAAACTCCGCATACCACAAAACAGCTTGCGCTTTCATCTGCGGAGTCGCCATTTTCACAAACAATTAAATCTAAGAACGAGAAACGTATCTTTGTGCCATCTACCGACAGGATTCGAAACTTGGTGAGTTTTTCTGTACTATGAACGTTGTTTTAAGTTTCTATCTTCAACCGTTTGCCAGTAACAAGCAATTGAAATTAGGTCCATTCGAGCGGTCCACCCTGTAAATTTTTCCCAAATAGTCAGCTCTTTTGTATTTTCTAACTGTTTTAATAATTTAGTGTCTGAAAAACATAACATAAATCCACAGGATGGAGCTGACATCGACATCCAGGTGGTGCAACATAATGCAACATAAATAAAATAAAACCAGTCTGGGAAAGCTGACGATAAAACAGAATTGTTTTGAAACATGTCCAAGAACAAATCAACATTAATATTGAGGTAAGATGTCCAGACCAAAAATAATATAACCTAAGATGGAATCTGTGAGAAGAACTATTTAGAGAATAAGAGAAGACTTCTTTTGTTGAATTCAAATATACTGATAGATGTAATCGATATTCCTGACCGGTACAAATATGACAAGGATGGTGGACAATGGTTTTTCAAGTTTTGCTAGTAACTTGAAGATATTAGCTACACACACTCACTCACATTATTTAAGGAGGTGGATATGTGACAGAGCTTTCAAATCTGTTTCCAAATTAATGACCCAACTTTATATAATACATGGAAATATACAGGGACAATGGTTCTCACTTATTATGGTATTAATGTCAAGAAAAGCACAAGAAATATACAGAGAGGCTTTAAAAAAAAATTGTTTGCGAAGAGGTTAAAGGGCTCTTCTGAGAAAAATTTATCACCTGTATTCATTTTCATGGTGATGTCCCAACGCCTTTCAAAAAACGTTAAACTGAAAATATATAAAACTGTTATTCTACCAGTTATATTATATGGGTGCGAAACATGGACTCTTACTTTAAGGGAGGAAAGGAGATTACGAGTATTCGAGAATAAGGTACTTAGGAAAATTTATGGACCAAAGAGAGATGAACAGACAGGTGAATGGAGAAGACTACTTAACAATGAACTACATGGTCGTTATAGGAAGCCAGATATAATAAGAACAGTTAAGTCTCGTAGACTGCGATGGGCAGGACATGTTGCACGTATGGGGAATGAAAGACTTGCATGGAAGCTTCTTGTAGGAAAGCCAGAGGGAAAACGCCCAGTTGGTAGACCAAGAATGAGGTGGGAGAATAACATTAACTATGATTTGAGGGAAGTAGATTATACAGGGAATGATTGGAAAGCATTAGCTTAGGATAGGGATGTATGGAGAGCTTATGTCCGCGCGGCCATGAACCTACGGGTTCGATAGTGCCAGTGAGTAAGTAAGTATTCATTTTCATGGATTATGAAATTGTTGCTACTATAAAAACTACAGCAAACTCCCAATTATCTGTGTTAATTGGGACCGAGATATGCAAGGAAAATTGAAAAACATGGATAATCCAATTAAGTTACTCGGTGCTGTGAAGTTGATCAGAAATGTATTTACCGACTTTAACACTACTTAAATGCAACAAATATTCATAAAATGTTATAGTAAATGTATTTAGGTGCGAGTCGTAATTATTATTATTTTATTTTACTCGTAAATATGAAAAAAAAGTGGGACTATTAACTAACTCTGGTTACGACAGATATTCAAAATGGCCAACGTAACCAGCGACAACTATACTAATAACCACCGATATCCACACTTATAACCATCCATCCATAGTAATTCCGCCCGAAGGCAGGTCCTTCACTGCAATCATAGCATTTTCATGCTATGCTTGCAGCTTTACTAGGGAATTGTAGGTGTGGTAGCTTCCCGTTGCTTTTCACACCGGTGAAGGATGATGATGATGGCCATATGATTACGGGGACCATTTGGGCCTTAAAGTTTTCCTGACATTTGTCTTACAAGTGAGGAAAAACCCCGATAAAAACCTCACCCAGAAAAACTGCCCCGACTGGGGATCGAACCCGGGCCTGCTGTGTGGCGAGGCAGCATGCTACCTCGAGACCACAGTGGTGGACACTTATAACCAGTGATGACAAATAATAATCAGCGATTCCCACACTAGCAACCAGCGATAAACCCACTGCCACAGCATATCCACACTTATAATCAGCAATGACAATCACCAATGACCACACTAATAACCACTGACGACCACACTACTAACCAGCGATAAACCCACTGCCACAGCATATCCGTGGTTTCAATCTGTAACAACAAACTTTCAGTGACTCCAGAACAGAAATTTCCAAAACTGTATTGTATTCTCAGAATGTTGGTTGGTACCATTAAATGCATCAGGGGAGGGGGTTGTGAGTGAAGGTTACTCTCTTGTCTATTGTGCTAGTTTCTAAGCACAGTTCACAGTAGCACATTTAAAAATAAATATTTTTTTCATAACAATACAAAATACAGCATTTTTAAAAAATACAGTAAAAAGAAAACAGCTGATGATGGTGACAATGGGTCGCCGATACTGCAGTGCTGCATTTAAAAAAAAACATAGAAGTATAAGGTAAGAAGAAATCATGATTCATTTAATTCACAGTAAAAAGAGCCATGCCTGGATAATCTGCAAACCGGATAATACGCGCATGGATAATTGGGAGTTTGCTGTATTAGAGTAATATTCCCAAACTGTAGAATTTGTGGTTGCTTTTTCCATTTCAGCTAAATATCATGGTTGAAAGTGGAATCAGTAGGACTTGCTGAAACATTCATGGCAAAATGAATGATGGAATGTTACACAATTCCATGCTCTACTTGCCCTTGCTTTTGTACATAACAGAAATAATGGAAAAAAAAAAAGGTCATTCAAGTTTTCAACTGCCTATAGAGAGCCTTTCAGATGCATTGTTTACTCCTATATTTGACAACTATATAAGAGATGGGTGAAGAAGATGAGAATATAGTGCACCATCATTCCCCCAAAATATTTTGAACTGCTATTATTGAGCGATGGCTGGATTACCTTGAACCACAAATCCGATAGAGAGAGGTTATTTTAGACTGAGTCACCTCAAAGGAAAATCACTTCCATCCATTTTTCCATTCCTTGAAAATTTACAGAATGAAATTGCAGAGTTGAATAACAAAATTCAGAATTTAGAAACTGGTGGCTATCCCAGGAAGATGACTAGATACTGACAGATGAGTAGAAAGACTTGTTGGACATTATGAAGATTACTAGCCATAGAAGCAGCTATTCAGTATGCATCATAGTGCCCTTCTTTATTAATCTGTATCTTCACTGATTCCTTAGCAGCAATATATAGTATCATTCAATATACCCCAATGACATATGCACATAGAATAATATCAATATGGAAAAAATGGCTCGAGTTAAATAACCAGAGGAAAACAACAACATTTCAATGGATTCCCATCCATTGTGGCATATTTGGTATCGAAATGGCAAACAAAATTGCAAAAACTGCCACAAAATTATTTCCACAACCTAGAAAACTGATATCTCTAAATAAAGCAATAGCATATATAAATACACACTTCACAAAATATTGTACAAGCAAGTGGTTAACACCTGAAAATGGAAAAAAAAAAAAAAACACTAAAAAAATGAAGAAACCAAATGATTTAAAACAACTGTATGGGAACACTTCATGGCATGTGCAGACATTAGCATCAAGAGCAAGAATTGGTCACATAATGACTAATACATATTTATATCGATGTTCTTATTATTAATTTCATACATCTCAATGATGGACAAATGATATTTGAAGAGAAAAATTATACGCTCAGACCGGGACTTGAACCCGGACCCTTGGTTTTCTAGTCCAAGTGCTCTACCATTTGAGCTACCTGAGCAAGTACCGATCTAAATGCAAATTTTTCTCTATATACGTTGTAATTCCCGCCCACCAAATGCTTTGAAGCCTTTGCTTCTATCTTTGCAAATGGCGGCTCCTATATTAAGAAGACATATTTGGGAATTATACATTACATTATAAATGCCAGTACGGCTTTTTTCGATGTTCTTATTATTAATTTCATACATCTCAATGATGGACAAATCATATGAAATTAATAATAAGAACATCAAAAAAAAGCCGTACTGGCATTTATAATGTAATGCATAATTCCCAAATATGTCTTCTTAATATAGGAGCCGCCATTTGCAAAGATAGAAGCAAAGGCTTCAAAGCATTTGGTGGGCGGGAATTACAACGTATATAGAGAAAAATTTGCATTTAGATCGGTACTTGCTCAGGTACCTCAAATGGTAGAGCACTTTGACTAGAAAACCAAGGGTCCCGGGTTCAAGTCCCGGTCTGAGCGTATAATTTTTCTCTTCAAATATGACATATTTATATACCAGATTCAAATTAAATGACTCAACTATTTGCTCACTATGCCACGCTGAACAGGATGATTTAGAACATATTCTGCTGAACTGTACATCTATACGTAAATTGTCATAGAAATACTCTAAAGTCACTATTACCTGAAACCTTGGGTGAAACATTTCAATTAATCTTGTCCACACCTAAGCTATGGACTATTGCAGAGCTTGTATATAGTTTACATAGGAAAAATCACCAATCAACTCTTCAAGTAGTTTAACTATGCAATGGAATCATGTCATCAGCTACGGCTGAAAACATGTAATGAAGAATACAAGGAATAAGGTGAAGAGGTGGATTATTTTCTTTCATTAGGCCATGCCATTGTTCACAATGTATGTTGATTAATTATTAAATGTACGTCTTGAAAGGTGAATAAATTCATTAAACTTACTGTTGAGATGAAATGTTTATAGATTTATATATATATATATATATACAGGGCAAGTCAAAATGTTGTGCAGGTTTTCAGAAATTTATTATGTGAAATGTAATGAACATATAATATTGTGAGACATATTGTATGAAAGGTAAACTCTCAAAGTTTTTTTTTAAATATTCACAGATGTTCTATGTGAGCGCCTTTTGTTACACGACAGATGTCAAGCCGATATTCAATCTCCTGCCAAACTTTCTGTAGCAGTCCGCGGTCGATATCAGCAATGGCTGCTGTGATGCAGGCACGCAGTTCATGCAGTGTTGTTGGAAGTGGTGGTACATAAACATGATCCTTTACAAGACCCCACATGAAGAAATCACACGGGGTTAGATCTGGTGAACGAGGTGGCCAATGAATGAGTTGTTGATCACCCTGAGATGCACGGCCTATCCAGCGTTGTGGTAAAGCCGTATTCAAATGGTCTCGAACACTGCCATGGTAATGTGGAGGGGCACCATCCAACTGCAGAATGAAATCTGGACTATCCGCTTCAAGCTGCGGAAGGAGCCATTGTTGTAGCATATCAAGGAAAACATGTCCGTTCACAGTACGTTCATGAAAGAAAAAGGGCCCATAAACCTTTGCATGGGAAATGGCACAAAAGACATTCACTTTCGGAGAATCGCGTTGATGTTCCAGAGTTGCATGGGGGTTACCAGTTCCCCAAATCCTTACATTGTATCTATTCACTTTTCCTGAAAGGTGGAAAGTCGCTTCATCACTGTAAACTACCCTCTCATGGAACTCATTCTCTTCCATTAATGCGAGAAAATCAACACAGAAGGACGCTCGCAAAGCATAATCGGCGGGTTTTAAGGCTTGAACCAGTTGCAAGTGGTAGGGTTTCATCTGTAAACGTTTCCGGAGAATCCGCCATACAGTTTTTTGTGGTAGTTGAAGTTCTGTCGCTCCCCGGTAGGTGGATTTCTGTGGACTCCGCACGAAGCATGTGCGAACGCGTTTGACTGTCTCTTCACTCGTCGACGGACGGCCAGTCGATTTTCGTTTACAGATACAGCCTGAATCCCTAAATTGTGTGTACCACTTACGAATGGATCTCCCATCCGGCGGGTCTTTATCGTATCTGGTACGGAAATGTCGTTGAACACTAGTCACAGAGTTGTTTACATGGTAATCAAGCACACAGAAAGACTTCTGATCCCCAGTCAACGCCATTTTCCTTTACTGCTCTGCTGTTGACATCTTGCGGGTGAACGCGGAACTTTAGAAGTGGACAACTAAACTTTGAGAGTTTACCTTTCATACAATATGCCTCACGATATTATATGTTCATTACATTTCACATAATAAATTTCTGAAAACCTGCACAACATTTTGACTTGCCCTGTATATATGACAACTTTCCTCTGCGATGAAAGTGTACATGTGACAACTTTGAATTGGAACAACATTAATGTGGCGATAAGTCAAAACTTTTTTCTGGGACGACTTGTTGTAATTTCTGAGACATGGGCTGTCTTCAACACTAGTTCATCAATTCCAGATTCTCCCAGATATGAAGTAGTAACAATGTTCTGCATCACCATTTAATGGCGGCTTCTTATTTACAATGATAGAAGTCAAGGCTTCAAACATTTGGTGCGTGGGAATTACTATGTATGTAATAGAAAAATTTGCATCTAGATTGGAATTGCCCCAGTAGCTCAGTTGGTAGAGCATTGGTACAGTAAACCAAAGGTCCTGAGTTTGGGTCCCGGCCTTGGCAAAAATTTTTCTATTCAAATTTAATTTATCTTTCAATGAGAAGTGTTAAATTAATGATAAAAACATCAATTTCTCATTTGTTTTCAAAATCACCGTTTACATTAAATATATAAATATTTTAAAATAACTATGTTTAAATAATGATTTGTGAGAAAACAGCTTAATCTTATTCGTTAAATAGTCCTAACAAATGCTACTGTTGATTTCCAAATAGATAAATTGGAAATCACTCGTGGCATTACTTATGACTATTTAACTCATGCCCCAAATGGGAGTCAATGACCAATCACGTTTCAATGATTTCTGTTTTACAACCAATCAGAGTCGTGTTTCACCAAATATTTATCAGTGTCATAATTACCATATTAAAGAAAGCTCCTCCTTACAATATTGCGTTCCTTTGGCAATAAATAGTATGATCTGGTTGCAGTGATAAACAAAAGAAGCACTAGAAGCGTACCTATCGTTTCTCATTTGTTTTCAAACATCGCCGTTTGCATTAAATATATACATATTTTAAAATAACTATAGTTAAATAATGATTTGTGAGTAAACAGCTTAATTTTATTCGTTAAATAGTCCTAACAAATGCCACTCTTGATTTCCAAATTCTCTAGATAAATTCACTCCTCACTTCGTGAGTCGTGAATTTATCGATAATTTGGAAATCACTCGTGGCATTACTTATGATAAATATGAGAAATAATATTATGCCAGTGTAGGTATTATATATGGTTTTTTTTTTTAATTTTAAAATCATTAGGAAGTAACATTATGAGGTTTAATTTAATAATTGAGTTCAGATAGAAAAGCTAAAGGAAAGGAGATACAAGAAATTCACACATCACCCTTGGGCACACAATAAATTCTAAAATTTTTTTGGAAAATTCAACATCAATTTAGCACCAAAGAATGATTATCGTTTAAAAAAACTTACAAAAACCAACAAAAATGAAAAAAATTAAGATAATAAAAAATCAGGAATATATAAAATAAAATGTGCAGATTGTGATAAGGTATACATAGGGAAAACAAAGAGAAATTTAAACATTAGAACTAAAGAACACATAAGAAATGTAAAAAAGGGAGAAGTAGAAAAATCTGCAGTAGCAGCTCACGTTTTAACTGAAAAACACAAAATAAATCTAAATACAAAATTATTAAAACAGTTAGAAAATACCAATGAACTCACAATATGGAAAAAAATCTATATACAGAAGAACAAGGAGAAAATTATGAACTTTGAAATTCCCTTTTTTATTTTTATATATTAAATTTGGGAATTTTTAACATTATGAGGTTCAATTCATAAGAATTAAGTGAATCGTGATTTCTTCTTACCTCATACTTCTATATTTTTTTAAACACAGCACTGCAGTATCAGTGATCCATATTGTCACCATCCTCAGCTGTCGTGAAAACAGCTGAGGTTGGTGACAATATGGGTCACTGATACTGCAGTGCTATGTTTAAAAAAATATAGAAGTATGAGGTAAGAAGAAATCACAATTCACTTAATTCTTTTGAAATTCCTGGGGAAAGGAGCCTCATTACCAAGATCTTTGGAACACATATCCATCAGGGCTGACAACTTGAAGAAAAGAAAAAACCTGTGTGTGACAAGCTGAAGATGGAGCAATAAGCTTTGAAACGATCGTCCAACAAAACAAACATACGAGGTAAGAATGTTAAAAAATACAAATTCAATTATTATATATCTGTGTTTGCTGTGTAAAAGTATGTAAGTCCAAAATGGACTAAAATGAGTTATCATGTCAAATATGTTTGAAAAAAAAAATCACAGCATACACAGATATTATATGGTAACTAAAAGAACATTTTTACTTCCCTTTTTACAAAAGGTTTCAATGATAATTAAGTATAACAAGTACCTTTGTATTATGCACTCTATTTATATACAAATTCTTCTAAATGACACTTCAAACATTGAAGATCATTTGGGTGCAAATGGAACATAAATTCGACCACTAGTTCGGTTAACATTTTGCCAACAGGTGCAGGTGAAAGATGATCGAATCATAATGTCTGTATATAGTTGACCATTTAAGTGATCCATTTCATGTTGAATAATTCGAGCAGGCCATCCTGCCACTTGCCAAGAAACAGCTTTACCATCAGCATCCAAACCTACAGACATACAACATTAACATAACTAATATTTTAACAGAATTTCAAATAAAAATAATGCCAAAAAAATTATGTTTCTTCAGAAATCAGGACAGACTGACATAAAGATTGATAATTTTAAAATAGAAGAGGTAGAACAATTTTGTTACCTAGGCAGTGTAACTACCAATGATAACCGATAAACAGTTGAAAAAAGAAAAAAAAATTCATTAGCTCAGAACAAAGGTTTCTAAGAATTAAATTAATGTTTTTATTACCTCACCTCATATCCTTTTTCTTCTAGACTGTAGTTTCGGAGCTTATTTCCATCATCAGTAGACTCTGGTCGACTGGTGTTATGTCGTTTCTTGGCGGTTTTCTTCTCCTTTTATCGGTGGACCGATGAACCTCTGGATCAAGTCAAAATTTGCAGGAGTTTGTTTTCTTCTTCCTTTTATCGGTGGACTGATGAACCCCTGGATCAGGTCAAAATTTTGACCTGATCCAGAGATTCATCTGTCCACTGATAAAAGGAAGAAGAAAACCGCCAAGAAACGACATAACACCAGTCAACCAGAGGCTACTGATAATGGAAATATGCTCGGAAACTGTAGTCTAGAAGAAAAAGGATATGAGGTGAGGTAATAAAAAAGTTAATTTAATTCTTAAATTAAACCTCATAATATTTTTTCCCTGTGAAAGTCAAATAAACAGGTCTCTAAACCTATTTTGGTGTGCTGAATTCAAATATGTTAACAGTTTTCGTATCACGTAAGGTTTTTTCTGCCATGTTGAAATTAAATATTTATTACTTTTTGCATTATATGTAGTAGCCAAAATCATTTAAATTGCTGTAAAAAATTGCAGAGGCTCGATTACTATATAAATTATGTAATTAAAACAGTTTAAGATAAATAAAAAACTACTAACACACCTTAAGGTCTCTATTTTCTCATCTGCTTGGCAAGAAATGAACGCTGAGTTGTTTGGCATTTGTACTTCTGCCAAGGATTTTCTCTTACCAAACACCAATGTTAGTAGGCAATCTTGGAAACATCTCATTGACCCTGATACCCCATTTCCATTCTTTTATGTCCTGATGGAATTTCTCCCATGTTCTTCACTTAGTGCTCCTAAATTCTCTGGAAAATGTTGAAGATGAGAGTGGAGGAAGTATAACTTCAAGCTCATATTACATCCCAGTGCCCTGAAATTTTCGAGCATGATTTTTATTTTCTTATATTGTTCATCTTTAACATTACCCAGAAATTTCTCAATGACATCCTTGTATGATTCCCGAACTTGTTCCATTTCGGACATGCAGTTTTTTAAGAGTAACATCACTAATAATATTTAATTTTAGGAAGTTATATTTTGAGGTTATTTTAATTAATTAAAATAATTATTATAATCACTAATAAATTTGCAAATCTGTGGCCATCAAAAAGTCTTCCTTCACTTTTGCTTCTGACAGTAAAGGAATTTATTTTAGCAATGTATTGATAACAAGGGACATTTCTGTCCACAACTTTAACAAATTCCTAGTTTTATGTACAAAGTAGGTAACAATATTTTTTTTGGGAATCAACTAAAGGGCGATTTATTACATTTTTTGTCCTTGGCACCAATTGTTTTCTTTTCGGCCAATTAGTAACTTTCCAGTGGTTTTCCCTGGCTCTAGAGTACCATTCACACAAAAAAAAAACAGACATTTCATGTACCCTCCTTTTTGCCCCAATAAAATATCACACATTTTAAGGCCACAACATAAGTACCACTTGTGTTCATTAAATTTTATTTTTTCTGAAATAGTACATGTTTGTATACGTTTCATTCATGTATAGTAACTGATCTATTGGAATTGAATCTAATTTATTCCCATTACGCAGAAGAATGCCTTTTAGACTTGCTAGAATAAATAAAAATATGCTAATCTGCCGGTTCATAAACTGTTCCTAGGCGACCATTCTAGCCAGGGGTATAACAACAGTACAAAATACTTTTCAAATTGTTCATCATGATGTTTAGAACAATAAAAAGTTGTGCCAAGAATCTAAAAGTTCACTTTTTTTTATTTTTGTAATACCTAAATTGCATACCAAATCGTTATTTTGATTGACAGGACAAATTGAAATCATCTTCTATGCTGGAGGTGGAAGGAGTGCTAGTACTACTCTCTTATAATGTTGTTGGTGGTTCATATTATAATATTATACTGATATTGTAAAAAGAAAAATCAATGACTGAACCAGGAATCGAACCGTGGACCTCTAGTTCTCCAGACTAGTATGCAGCCCACTACACCATTCAAGACCTGGCACAAACATTAACAATTCTTTCCACATATACAAATCTATAATTCTCGTTTCGTCCACTGTCAGATAGGTGTCACTAACATCGCCAACGGCCGGCTTCGTTTAGAAGTATCTATATTTGAGAATTTTACACCACCAATTTTATAGGTATTGGAATTGTAATATCTGGCCCATGTGCTGGCGGCTTATTGCTTCTGCAGTTTTTTGCCAGAAACTATGTATTGTAACCAGGAGAGAGTCGTAGAATGAACCTACCCTCAGTTAAACACAATGACAAACTAGTATTAATAAAATCAGTGATTATATTATGAAATTGTATTATATTTTATATATATTAAATAATAACCTATTATATATATTTTAGGTGTTTACATATTTTAATACAGCACGTATGTACTGTATACAAGCGGTGGACTGCATGCTCTCATTTTTTGTGTTAATAAAATTGTGCAAAATCTGTACGTGATACGCAAAAACTAGTAACAGTCCATTATCAGGGTATTTTAATTGACTTATATGCATTAAAATATCCCATGCTGCAAAATCTTTGCAGGCCTGTGTTATCTGACAAAAATGGTGATAATGGATTTCCCATTGCAAGTCCCATTCTTTGTCTGTAGTATTTTTCTCTGTAAGTGAAGAACATTTGATCTATGCACAATTTGGTCAATGAATTAATAATGAATTTTGAAATTTCCAAGGAAAAAAAAAAATGATTTGGAAGTTCATTGGTCAGCCAACAGAGGGAGCAGAAATCAACCTACAAGATAGCCAACTGCAAATTCAACAGTTATGAAGCATTGACAAAGACACACAGAGTGTGGAAACTGCAGTCTGCAATATAAGTACAAATATGAGGTGAAAAAAAAACAGTCTAACTCATAATTATTAGGATAGAGTTTATTTATGCATTTATGTTAAAATTTTAAGAATTATAAATCAGTACCTGATATCTCAGTTCCTCAATAATTTGCAGTGTTGTTTTATAGGAGGCCTTTCGATAACTGAAGTATCATCTTCTGCTTTCATTTTGGTACTGACTGTTGTTGGTAATTATTTTGTATAGAGGGTTTGTATTGCTGGGTGCATTTTCATTAAGCAGAAGTTTATTTGTGGTTTCCTTGATGATTTCTAGTTCTTCGAGAACGCTGATTATCGATGTATCGTTTTCTCTATGTAGGATCGATAATACATTGTCTATAAAACAATATTGCGAATTATTGAGGACGACTGAGATATCAGGTACTGTTTTATAATTCTTAAAACTTTAACACAGTGACCTCAATGGAGTTTTGTAATGTATCTTAAAAATCTTGATTGCTTTTATGTTATTGTGCAGTGAAGTGCAGTTATATGTAATTGAGAATAATATGAAAATGTATCAAAATTAGTCTTCAAGAAATCTACAATTATGAGGCGAGTTGTTAAATCTAACTGAATTTGTTAATTAAAAAAATAAACCTCATAGTATCCTTCCTTTAAATATTAATGAAAAGTTAATACAATTTTCTGTATTTGAAGAGAAAAATTTTCGCCTAGACCGGAACTCGAACCCGGGACCCTTGGCTTTCCGGGCTCTACCAACTGAGCTACCGAGGCGAGTTACGATGTAGACGCAAATTTTTCTCTTATATACGTTGTAATTCCCTATCGCCAAATGCTTTTGAAACCATTGCTTCTATCTTTGCAATTGGCGGCTTCTTAGTTAAGACATTTATTAGGAATTTAACATTACTTTATAAAGCTAGTAAGGCTTCTAATGATATTTTTATTATTGATTTAACATTTCTCAATGAAAGATAAATTATATTTGAAGAGAAAAATTTTTGCCTAGGCCGGGACTTGGCGATAGGGAATTACAACGTATATAAGAGAAAAATTTGCGTCTAGATCGTAACTTGCCTCAGTAGCTCAGTTGGTAGAGCACTTGGCCCGGAAAGCTAAGGGTCCCGGGTTCGAGTCCCGGTCTAGGCGAAAATTTCTCTCTTCAAATATAATTTATCTTTCATTGAGAAATGTTAAATCAATAATAAAAATAACAATTTTCTGTATTCTTATTTTACATAATATTCTACAAAAGAAACCATTTAATGGTGTTCTGTGAACTAACAACTTAGAAGAATTATGAAAATACATTAGGAAGTAACATGATGAGGTTCTACTTAATAAATGAGTTTGGTCTGCCTTCATCTTATTTCATTGTTTCTTGTAAGACATGTTTCAAAACATCTCTGCTTCATCTTTAGTTGGTACAGACTGATGATCCTTAAGTTGTCAGCCCTGAAGGGAGCAGGAGTTGAGATCCATGGCCAACAACTTAAGGATCATCAGTCTAAACCAACTGAAGATGAAGCAGAGATGCTTTGAAACATGTCTTACAAAACAATGAAATACGAGGTAAGATGAAGGCAGACCAAACTTATTTATTAACTTAAATTTAACATTTTTAAAAATAATAACCATTAAATGGTTATATTTTTATGTTTAAGGAATGCTAAATTGATAATATATATTTTCAAAGTTTGATGGAATATCATAGGAATACACAAAAAGTAATATTGTAATTTTCAATTTCAGTTTACTCAAAAGTACGGTCTTGCACTACAGCTGTTAGTTGACGTAACTCCTGAATTTTTTGTAAACTAAATGTAGTTAGCCTACCCAAATCCTAATTTAAAGTGCTCAGATGTATAAAAAATTAACAATGTAGGAGATAGTATGAACTTGTCATTAGATGTTGCATACAAGAAAAAAATATACAGATACCTCAATAGTATTCAAATTACTTTACAAACTGTGGCCACATACCAATAGTTTGTAATGCAGAGGGAGCAGAAATCAACTTACAGGATGGACAATCGCAAAACAACAGTTAGAATGTATCGACAATGTCGTGCAAAAGCAGTGAAACCGGGTACGCGTAAAAATCAAGAAATATGAGGCGAGTCAAAATAACCAACTCAATAATTTTCTCATTTTACCTAAGTATGGGTGTAATGCCCACACAATGTAATGGCTAATTTGAATAGTTTCAATAAGATAACAGCTTTAGGTTGAGAAGACAAACTATAATATCTGGGAACTGACATCATGCCCACATGTCATCCCTATATTGGCTGGATGATCATTCACATCTGTGATTAACATATATGGAAGGCCATGAGTATGATATATATATATATATATATATATATATACACGGTGATTACAAATGATTGGAGCGATTTCATGATTTTATTGTAGCGATCTTATTTGACATATCTTCACAGAACTTTAAAGTTATGTATAAAAACTCATAAGGTTTTTTTTTTGTTTTCTCTCGCAGCCGTGTTTCAGCTTTAAACCGAGAGAGCGCAGCAGTTATCAAAGATGGCGACAGGCGAGGAGAAAGCATATGCTGTGCTTGAATTTCATTCAACTCAATCTGTGATAACTGTGCAACGACACTTCAGAACGAAGTTCGAGAAAGATGCACCGAGTGCCAACTCCATTCGGCGATGGTATGCGCAATTTAAAGCTACAGGATGCCTCTGTAAAAGGAAATCAACGGGTCGTCCTTCAGTGAGTGAAGAAAAGGTTGAGAGTGTGCGGATGAGTTTCACACGTAGCCCACAGAAATCAACACGAAAAGCGAGCAGAGAGCTGAACATTCCACAACCGACCGTTTGGAAGATCTTGCGGAAAAGATTGAAGCATAAACCTTACCACTTGCAATTTCTACAAGCCCTTACGCCCATTGACAAAGTGAGTCGGTTTGAATTTTGTACACAAATGCAGCAGTTTATGGATGAGGATGGTTTTTGTGAGAAACTTGTCTTCAGTGACGAAGCAACATTCTTTGTGAATGGCAAAGTGAACAAACACAATGTGCGAATCTGGGGCACAGAAAATCCCCGCGTTATTGTGCAGCACATTCGCGACTCCCCAAAAGTTAGTGTGTTCTGTGCGGTTTCTCAGTTCAAAGTTTATGGCCCTTTTTTCTTCTGCGAGCAGAACGTTACAGGACACGTGTACCTGGACATGCTGGAAAATTGGCTCATGCCGCAGCTGACGACCGACAGTGAGACCTTCATCTACCAGCAGGATGGTGCTCCACCACACTTCCATCACGATGTTCGTGAATTTTTAAACATGAGATTGCCAAACCGATGGATCGGTCGCAGTGGAGAGAATGATCAGAAATTGTTGTCATGGCCTCCACGCTCCCCCGATTTGACGCCGTGCGATTTTTTTGTTTGGGGGTATGTGAAAGATTCAGTGTTTGTGCCTCCTTTACCAGTAGACTTACCAGAACTGCGAGCTCGCATAATCAATGCCTTTGAACAAATTAATAGGGACATGTTACGTCGAGTATGGGACGAACTTGATTACAGACTTGATATCTGCAGAATCACCAAGGGGGAGCATATGGAGCACCTGTAACATCTCAAAAAAAACCTGGGAAGTTGCTCTATGTATCTGTAAAAGTTCGTGAAAATATGTCGAATACTACAGCTACCATAAAATCATGAAATCGCTCCAATCATTTGTAATCACCCTGTATATATATCATATAATAAAAATCTCATCAATATGAATATCACCTATCTGAACATACTTTTAAAAAAATTATATTTTTATAAAAATAATTCTCAAACAAGTTATTGTATAAGATAAATTAAATGTTTCATACCTTTGATTGAATCAAAAGCCAGTCTAATTAAGCAAATAGAAAAACAAAAAGAACTCACGGTTTGAGAAAAAGTCCACATTGAAAAAAAACAAGAAAAAAAAAACTTATGGACTTTGAAATTCCCGAATTCCCGTGGATTCTGACTGGATCCAGAGGTTTATCGGTCCACCAACAGAGGGAAGAAGAAGTAGTTCTTCTGATCGACATAACATCAGTCAAGAAGAGGGTACTGAAGATGAATCCGCCAAGGATTTGAAACCGCAGTCTACTTAGAAGACTGGATATGAGGAAAGATATGTAGCATTTAATTTAATCTTAAGTAGATATTTTGATTAAAAAGAAAAAAGAGAAAACCTTTGACTAAAACTTCTCTGTAACGAGGGACATCTGCTGCAAAACCTCGAACACTTTCACAAGCTTCTGGGAATTGTACTTTTTCATAATTAATAACTTTAAGTTCTGGATTAATAAAAACCTAGAAAAGAGAAAAGAAAACATTTTATGAGCACAATCCAATATTAAATCAGCAAAAAAAAACAAAAAGAAACTATTTTGTCTTCAATCTGAACTAAGGTGACTGAATTAACATGATATTACTTACTTATTTCAGGAATTCTCACTATGAAGTATATTCATTAAGGTAGAATTTTTTATCACTCACCTCATATTGTTCTTCTTATTTGACTATAAACTAGTTTTGGAACATAGTTTCTGTTCCATCCTCAGTATCATAACGACCGTTGTTCTGTCGTCTTGAAGAGCTGTCCTTTGCTCCTTCCATTGGCTGACTGATAAACCTCGAAACCAGGTCATTCTCACTGGGAATTTCAAAGTTCACCAATTTCTTCTTTTCGCTCTTTTGAAAGTAGATCTTTTGGTTTTTCTATTTGTTCTAATAATTTAGCTTCTTTCTCGATAAGATGTTTTTTTCAGACCATGCATGGGCAGCCACTGCAAATTTTTCTACTTCCCCTTTCTTGACATTCCTGAGATGTTCTTTCACTAAAACAAATAGAAAAACCAAAAGAACTTACTGTTTGGGAAAAGATCTACAATCAAAAGAGCGAAAAGAATAAATTGATGAACTTTGAAATTCCCGGTGAGAATGACCTGGTTTCGAGGTTTTTCAGTCAGCCAATGGAAGGAACGAAGGTCAGCTCTTCAAGATGACAGAACAACGGTCGTGACGATACTGAGGATGGAACAGAAACTATGTTCCGAAACTAGTTTATAATCAAATAAGAAGAACAATATGAAGTGAGTGATAAAAAATTCAACCTTCATAACATGATATTATTTAACACACAGTGGATAAAAACTTACACAAAAGCACAACATTTAAATGTTTATATCCAGTTGCTAATGATTTCAATATAATGTTTATTTTATAGTCTTTAATAAAGGTAAAATGGTAAAATGATCTCTAAGAATCAAATGGACCATGAATTCTTCTTACCTCATACTTCTATGTTTTTTTAAACACAGCACCGCAGTATCGGAGAACAATTTTCCCCATCGTCAGCTGTTTTCATGACTGTCAATTTTTTCTTTTGTCGGTAATTATCCAAACTGTCATTTGGTGTACTTTTGAAGAAGTAATTTTCTAAACTGCCATCTGGTGTATTTTTGAAGAACTTTGTAATCAAGCAGATGGCAGTTTGGATAATTACCAGCAAAAGAAAAAAATTGACAGTCGTGAAAACAGCTGACGATGGGGAAGATTGTTCTCCGATACTGCAGAGCTGTGTAAAATACATAGGTAAGAAGAATTCACGATTCATTTGATTCTTATTAATTAAACCTCATAATGTTAAAATTCCCAAATTTATTATATTGAAATAAAATGATCTCACACAGACCTTAGGAGACCATTAGGTGATAGAAAGTTAAGGCTCCAATCTATCTAGGCAATCAGTGCATAATGAACACCTTTACTCCCAGAACGTATATCTAGTACACATTTTCATTAAAAGTTTAAATTGTCCCTATGATCTTGGTGTTGCCAGAATATTTAGACTATACCTATTCCAAGCTAAGTTCCAGTAGTAACGTAAACAAACCAGATGTATGACTGCATTTTCATTGGTCAAATAACAGTTTTACTTTAAGAGTGTAAGAAGATGTAGTTTGCTCTCTGATACTCAAAATAAGGGAAATAAAAAAATATACATTATTATCGCACATATGGGAGAATCTTAAAATATATAATTACAATTTTAATAGATTACTTACTTACTTACTCACTGGCACTACCGAACCTGTAGGTTCATGACCGTGCGGACATAAGCTCTCCATACATCCCTATCCTGAGCTAATGCTTTCCAATCATTCCCTGTATAATCTAATTCCCTCAAATCATAGTTAATATTATTCTCCCACCTCATTCTTGGTCTACCAACTAGGTGTTTTCCCTCTGGCTTTCCTACAAGAAGCTTCCATGCACGTCTTTCATTCCCATACGTGCAACATGTCCTGCCCATCGCAGTCTACAAGACTTAACTGTTCTTATTATATCTGGCTTCCTATAAAGACCATGTAGTTCATTGTTATGTAGTCTTCTCCATTCACCTGTCTGTTCATCTCTCTTTGGTCCAAAAATTTTCCTAAGAACTTTATTCTCAAATACTCGTAATCTCCTTTCCTCCCTTAAAGTAAGAGTCCATGTTTCGCACCCATATAATATAACTGGTAGAATAATAGTTTTATATATTTTCAGCTTAACGTTTTTTGAAAGGAGTTGGGACATCAAAAGTCTCTGCAATGCATAATAGCATGCATTTCCAGAATTGAGCCTATGTTTAATTTCTTTTTGCATCTCATTCCTATTTGTGATTATTGTTCCTAGGTATTTGAATTCAGCCACTTCCTCAAAATTTCCCTCATTTGTCATTAGCTGTCCATTTCCATTATATACTGAATTTCTACGTGTGACCATATATTTAGTTTTACTGATATTTACTTCCAGTCCTAATTTCTTAGTGTTACTCAATAGTGTGTGCGTGTTGGCCTTTAGTATCTCCTCGCTATCGGCCAGTAGTACTACATCATCAGCATAAACTAACAGCTTATTAATACCATTGAGTTGTAAGCCTTCCTCATTCTCTAAAGATTTAATGGCATGCTCTAGTACAAAATTAAATAGTAGAGGAGATAGTGCATCTCCTTGCTTCAACCCATTCTGGATTTCAAAAGTGTCTGAAAACTGTTTGCCTACACGCATCCTTTTTAATAGATTAAATAAGTATTTAGGTAGAATTTATTAACACTCACCTCATATTTTTTTCTTATTTGATTATAAACTAGTTTCGGAACATAGTTTTTGTTCCATCCTCAGTATCATCATGACCGTTGTTCTGTCGTCTTGAAGAGCCGTCCATCGCTCCTTCCATTGGCAGAGGCAAAGGACGGCTCTTCAAGACAACAAAACAATGGTTGTGACGATACTGAGGATGGAACAGAAACTAGTTTATAGTCAAATGAGAAGAAAAAATATGAGGTGAGTGATAAAAATTCTACCTAAATGAATATACTTCATAGTGTGATCTCCTAAAATAAGTATTGTTTAATTTTTACATATGCACAATGCAAATATTTTGGAATTTCAATTGTTTCAAAATGGCCACTTCTGTAGAATTTCTTAAAACATTTGAAAAATGGAAAGAAATAATTTTGAATATTTTCAAACAGTTTAGTGAAAAATATCCCACATTAGCCATTGAGGATGTGGTGAAAATAACAGCAGAATTTACAGGTGAGTCAGCAGGGAACATAAATTCTGCTCATAATGAAAATATATCAGTAAATAAAGGCTATCTATCGACATAATGAAAAAAGCATAAATGTCTAATTAGGTACGCCCATGCAGTATGTAATTTTTTGTTATAAATAAATAAGAAATGAAGGAAGTTCCTAATTGTTGATACCATTTAATGTTGTATTCAGTCTTATTTCCCATAAAATAAGATGTTGCCTAAAAACAATGTTTCTATTGTACACAATCAATCATATGGTGATTAAAAGCAGCACCACGGTTCCCCCAATAGATAGAGTCAGTGGAGTAATACCTCATGCAAGTTTGTTTACAGAACAACTGGAACTTAACTCAGAATTAGTATGGTTTAAAAATCATTATTGGGTCTCAAATCTGCAAATCTGCAGCATATAGTATATTGATGTTTTTATTATTAATTTAACACTTCTCACTGAAGGATAAATTATATTTGAAGAGAAAAAATTGTTGCCCAGACCGAGACTTGAACCCGAGACCTTTGGCTTTTCAGGCCAATGCTCTACCAACTGAGCTACCGAGGTGAGTTGTGATCTAGACGCGAGGGAATTACAACGTATATAAGAGAAAAATTTGCATCTAGAATGCAACTCACCTCGGTAGCTCAGTTGGTAGAGTTGGAAAGCCAAATGTCCCAGGTTCGAATCTTGTGCCTGGGTGAAAATTTTTCTCTTCAAATATAATCTGGTATATTGCCTTAACTATGTTTGGCATGTCTCTTAAAAGACCTGTAGATTATGAAAATATTGTATTATATAACCTCCACAATTTATTAAAACATATTTATTTTCATTTCACAGAGCAAAATTGCACATTTATGTCAAATTAACCTTTGTGCTATTACATTAGTTTTGTTAATAATCACTTATTTCCTTCTGTACTGATTTCTCATTTCTTGAATAATCAATCATGAACAAATATAAAGATTTTTATTTTATTATAGAACAAGAATTTGTATTATTGCAAACTTTAAAAGTCGGCTCAACTGCACTTCTACTAGCGCTTGATATTTCAGATATATTGTTGTAAACTATAGCTCTTCTTCTGTATTTACTAAATTATTTAATATTTTAAACATTTTCAAACAATTTTTATCACATTATTAGACAATTTTGATGTATTTATTTAAATATGCAAATCACAATATTATGACACTGTTAGACAATATTGTGATGCTAACTGCTATTTTCTCCACAGAGTATATTACTTACTCTATGATTTTACTATTGCTGTTTTGGGTTATCGCTGGTTGGATCAGCGTTAGGGAGTGATAAGTAAGTGTACGCCCATTTTGAATAAACGTTTGGTAATTATAATATTATTAATATATTTTTTAACATAGATTTGGGGATTTATTTCAAATATTGGTCATTTAAATTTCATAGCGACGGATAATAATCGAGGATGATAATCGATATGTGGTTCGATTGTGGGTTATCGCTGGCTCTATAAACGCTGGCGCACGCGCTCTGTTGTTCTACAGGACTCTGAAAATATTTCACGCTAGTTTAAGTGCAGTTTTTACTTAAAAAAGCCTCCTTGAACGTGTTGACTGGTTTGATTAAAGATAAACATACTCTGCTATTGGACAACAGAAAAGACATCTACAAATGATAGTTTAGGCAACTGGTTGTCACACAGAGCATCATTCTTTATTTTAATAATTGTTAATTTTGATATTATTGACATTCAGTTCCTTATCTTGAAGTAATGAATTGTCTTTTAAAAATCACATTATTTCCTTCAGATTTTAACTAAGCCTCAAATAACAAAAATGTCATGTTAATTTTTTTATTTCACTTCTTGTGAAGAATATGCAGTATAAATAAATGCCATGTATTTTCTGAAAATACAGAATATCAAATGTTGTACCTTTTTCTTTGCCCATGATGTATAATTAAAAGTTAAAAAAATTAAAAGCAAGAATTTTACACTGCAGCTCTCATAATTAACAGCAGTGTACTTCATTGTGCTGTGTGTTTCATTTTTAATGAAACATTGCCAAATAATGGATAAATATACTATCTAGATTATTAAAATAAGAGCACATTTTGTCAATAACTCACACAATATATTCACCAAAGGTTAAGAACCCTGCCTCTCACCACCACCTGAAGTCAGCTATTATAGTGACACTTTCAAACCCCTGCTATAAGCATTTTGGCAACTTATTTCAGATCAAGTGTCACCTTTTCTTCACTGGTATTGAAAGCAGGATAGGAAGGGTACTTTTTGTTTGCTGGAATTTATGGAGGAAAAGAGAAAGGGTGAGTCCAAGCTATTTCCTGGAACTGAGGTTTTTAAGTGTTGGCAAAAACTATATATCCAATTCTCAGCACTTTTGCGCAATTGCATGCAGTATATGCATTTTGTCCACCGCTATGGTCTCGAGGTAGCATGCTGCCTTGTCACGCAGCGGGCCTGGGTTCGATCCTAGTCAAGGCAGTTTTTCTGGGCGAGGTTTTTATCGGGGTTTTTCCTCACCTGCAAGACAAATGTCAGGAAAACTTTAAGGCCCAAACTGTCCCTGAAATCATATGGCCATCATCATCATCATCCTTATTGTCATCATCATCATCCTTCACCTGTGTGCAGAGCAACGGGAAGCTACCACACCTACAATTCCCTAGTAAAGCTGCAAGCAAAGCATGAAAATGCTATGATTGCAGTGAAGGACCTGCCTTCAGGCAGAATTACTATGGATGGATGGATGGATATGCATTTTAACTTTTTTTTTTTTTTTAATCTATTGAACCAAAATATATTTCAGCATATTGTAATGTCAATCAAGAATTTCATTTTCATTTTTCATTATTCTGCAATTGATATTGTAAAAATATACATTAGGTAACATCAGTTTTCCCAATAAAAATGGTTAAGATATTATTTTCTCTTTGTATATATCAAGCTACAATAGAAATACAATTTAAAGTTGCAACTAGAATATATTAAGAAGTAAAAAAAAAAATGGTAACAAAAAAAGGAGGTACAACTTTGTTTGTTCCGAAATTTAAAGTGAAGTCAGATCTCAGAACATTGGTTAGGATTCTTCAGTGATCATTTAATTTTTATTTGATAACTGACATTTGTAAATGCATTTTATTTATTTAAATTGTAAGACTATGAATAAGATGTAAGAAAATACATGCAGCTGTTGTCATTCTAAATGTAGGCCTACTTACTTTAAACGGAACTATTGCCATTTCACGAATTCTGAATAGTTCTGGATCATAATCATCTGCCATTTTCTGTGTATATTCTATGGCAAATATTCTGAGGGGAACACCAATCTGTGGTGCTGCAATTCCAACTGCCTTATATTTCTGCATTACATTATGCATCTTTTTCAGAATCTGAAAAATATTTCAACAACAATATATAGGCCTATATTGGTAGCACACTTAAAAAAAGTATCAGTAATGTTTGTTGTATACCTAAATGAGTCAATACTAATAAAATTCATTGTTAAAACTGTTGAGGTGGAGAGTCATAAAATAAAATAAGTTAAAATATACCTTCTTAGGTAAAATCCATCATCCTCAACGTATAAAATATGTAATCGTTACGCCTGTAGGCCTTTCAAAACATCTGTTCCATCTTCAGCATATCCCTCTTCGCTACAACATCCAGTAAAATGGTTGATACTGCTGGTGACAGTCACGACAACACCACATTAGGACCAGTAGCATCAACCATTATACTGGATGTTGTAGCGAAGAGGGACCTGCTGAAGATGGAACGGATGTTCTGAAAGGCCTACAGGCGTAACAATTACATATTTTATACGTTGAGAACGACGGATTTTACCTAAGAAGGTATATTTTAATTTATTTTATTTTATACCTAATGTGTATATCTTACATTTAACTTTTACAGGAATTAATCACTGAGGTTTAATTTATGGAGAAATTAAATATTTCTTACCTCTCTTCATATAAATCTTCTAAGTAGATCGCGATCTCGAGACCATAACGGTCTCATCTTCAGTACTTCTTTGGTGACTGATGTTATGTCGATCAGAAGAAACTCTTCTTCTGGCGACTGATGTTATGTCGATTGGAAGAAACTCTTCTTCTGGTGACTGATGTTATGTCGCCAAAGAAGTACTGAAGATGAGACCGTTATGGTCTCGAAATCGCGATCTACTTAGAAGATTTATATGAGGAGAGGTAAGAAACATTTAATTTCACCATATCTTACATTATTACGAAGGACAAGTTCCTGAACTATTAGTTCACTCAAATGAACCTTTAAACAATAGCCTATTAATTAAATTCAGTGGGTCTAACTATGGTTTCATTAGTTTGAGACTTTTCAATTTGATCTCAGTTAGCATATTTGAGTTTTGTTTAATATTTACACATTTTTTTGGTTTGCTGAACAGAACCATTTATTCAGGCTTTCTAAAAAACTAAACTATTGTAATTTTCAACCATACACCAATCACTATATAGCACAAACTGCTCCATTTCTGATGTCCTATACGCAATAATATTTGAGTTTTATATCACATTTTACCCACATTGTATTCAATTAAGGGTTGTAAGGGGTAGTGACGTGTGTATAACCTCTCCTACCCAATTCTCATCCTCACCTTCTCGTGGTACAACCTGTTTTCACAAACGAGGCTCTGAGGACCGAGTCACGGCGGTATAACCGTTCCATCAGGTACTGAGTAAATGCGGTATCCTAATGTCTGTCCAGAGACTAAAAGGTAGCAGCCCTACCACTGGACTACTTAGCGTCGGGCCAGTAACCTGTCCTAAGGAACTTCAAAACTACTTTCAAGTCTCAACACGAAAAAAGCCAGAAATAAACCAGGACGTCCACTCAAAAGACTTCTGGATGGTGTTTCTCTTGAGGCCGAAACAGGTCAACAAATGGCCTAAATTCGTGAATGTACTATGATGATGATGATGATGTATTCAATTAAAAAAATCTATAAAAAATAACTCACACTAAATATGTACTTTTTGTCTAGTCTAGGTTGTTAATTAGCTAAGTCGCATTTTGGTTAAGTATTATATTGCTTGACTTAAACTTAAAAAGCTAACAAATCAAATTCATTCTCTTGTGTAGGTAGTGAGAGCAACGGTTTGTAACTTAAAACGTTTCTAACCACTATTTATATTGTATTAATTTGCACTGTAGCTACCACTGCTATCATTCTTATTGGAACAGAATAATGAATAAGTTTGCATGACCATCTTCACAAATACAACATATAAATATTAAGGATCATCAATGCAAATAACATCTTGGTCACATTTACCTAACTCTCTAGCACTATTGAACATGGAGATTTGGAGCTACATGTACATAACTATCCTGAGGTAATATTTTCCAATAACAAACAAGGCTAATCAATAATAATTAAATGAATCGTGATTTTTGCTTACCTCATACATCTATGTTTCTTTAAACACAGCACTGCAGTATCGGCGACACTTTGTCGTCATCGTCAGCTGTTTTCACGACTGGGCACATTTGCAGTGCTGTGTTTAAAGAAACATAGATGTATGAGGTAAAAAAAATCACGATTCATTTAATTATTATTAATTGAACCTCATAATGTTAAAAATTCCCAAATTTAATATATATAAAAAAAAAGGCTAATCAAAATCATATTTTCGAATGTGGCTAAATAACCGAGTGTTATCATTATTCTTTCTCTTCTTCTTCGTATTATTATTGAAGCACAGTGCTAGAGATCAAAAGGTCTAAGGTCTGAATCTCACCAAAACCCAAGTTAAGTAAAAGTTGTACTGGAAGTAGCAGTAGTTTGAGGTGCACAGAATTAGATGTTAGAATTAGAGTTGAAGCAAAAATAACACAAAATTAAAGAGAGATGGTACAAGGAGAGACCTTAGTAGAGAAAGATACAAGTACAAGAAACAGTATATCTTGTCTTGTATCTTGTAAGCCCATGTTTCCCTTAACAGAGATTTAGGCGCTATCCCCCTGTAGGGAAGAATTTGAACCATATTAATTCAGTTACACTTGTTTTTGTATAGATGTCATTTGAGTGGTCCGTGGTCAGCATTCCGCCTCATACTGACATCTAGGAAACCAAGTAGTACCAGGATGGGAAAATTTGGTAAATTCTGCTTAGAGGCCTTTTCATTCAGACTTAAGGATCTTTTACGAGCGTGAAAATCTTCAGACTCGGAAACAGCACATATAATTTTTAAATTCCATATGCAGAATCAAATCACTGAATTAGTTGATTCCACTGAATACAATAGGCTACTTGAACTATGACCTCCTGAAAATGACTTCATATTATTATTTTACCAATGCTGGCATCTTTATGTTAGTTTAGTTGGATATCTGAAATGAGGCCACATAATATTTCAACATGAGAACTGTAGGCCTATAGAAAGTGGCCATTTTCCTTATAGATCTGTTTAGTAAACGATCCTTTCATATACAACTTCAAAAGCGTAATGAATCAAATTAAAAACTAATTAACCTCTATCCTCACTGATAAAGTCGCCATAATTTTAGTCATTACATTGTTTCATTAAGCATTATGTGCGAAAAGTCAGTGATTCCTTCTACATAATAATTATCTTCCCCATATGGTCTAACATGTAAATTTATATTATTCTTATTAATTTTTAGAGCAACATTATTACAAGAATGTAGTATGGAAAATCATATCACATACATTTTTTCCTGCATATCATGTATTAAACGTCAGCTCAATTGCACTTCTACTAGCGCTTGATTTTTCAGCTATATTGTTGCTAACTATAGCTCTTCTTCCGTATTTACTAACACTATTTAATATTTCAAATTTTTTCAAACAATTTTATAACATTATTAGACAATTTTGAAGTATTTATTTAAATATGCAAATCACAATATTATGACACTTAGACAAGATTGTGAAGCTAACTGCTATTTTCTCCACAGAGTATATTACTTAGTCTGTGATTTTTCTATTGCTGTTTTGGGTTATCGCTGGTTGGATCAGCGTTAGCAAGTGATAAGTAAGTGTATACCCATTTATAATAAACGTTTCGTAATTTTAATATTATTAATATATTTTTTTAACATAGATTTGGGGATTTATTACAGATATTGGTCATTTAAATTTCATAGCGACCAATAGTAATCGAGGATGATAATCGATATGTGGGTTATCGCTGGCTCTATAAACTCTGGTGCATGGGCACTGTTGCTCTATACGACTTAGAAAATATTTCACGCTAGTTTAAGTGCAGTTTTTCCTTAAATGTCAAAGAACTCAAGAATAGGCCATAGAGTAGGAATTTTGGAAAAAGTCGGTTATATGTCTCAGACAAATTCTTCTAAGTGCCGCAGAATCGCAGTGCACATGCGCGAGTTGCTGTAATAGTTAATATAGCCTCCGGTAGATGGCTCTGCAGTCGGCGTTACCAACTTTGGGAATAAATTTCCAAATGCAAAAAAAAGATGGACGTTAACTAACTTGCCATTTCCTAACTAAAGAAAACAATTTACATGCATATTATTTATTCCCAAATGCTTAAAAAAATGGATGTAAACCAACTTCCCATTTCCTAACGTAACAAAACAATTTACATGCATACTATTTAATGAATTATAAACTAATTTTACGTACACTAACACTAAATATGGTTTGAAATTATTTTCAAATGGTGGCAACGTTGGAACAACATGGGAAAATAGCAAGTAAGTAATGTATCCACGATCATGTTTTACGTAAATATATAAATATAAAATATTGTAAAGAAAGCTTGAAGATTGTTGCAAAATGTTTAAAACAGTACAAAAGTGTTTACAAGTGTTTAGTGCATCAGTGGCATAAGAATGTACATGTAGAATTGTGATGGGCATATAACCTACCTCACCCGGAATTTTCATTTCTTTTTCTTCCTTCCAAGTATTAGGCCAAGGCCTGTTACGATCCTATAGAAAATTTTCCCTCCAGCGTTTCATAGGACGGCCCAGTGATCTTCGTCCTCTTGGTATATAATTATAAACAGCTTTGGGGATCCGATTTGAACTCATTCTTTCAAGATGGTGTTTCCAATTTAGTTGATACTGTTTAATATATTCCAAAATTGGCATAGTCTTCAATTCTTTTAAGATATCGGTGTTCCTTTTCCGATCCCATCTGGTGTAACCCGCTGTTCTGCGCATGAATCTCATGAATTTCATTTTAATTTAATAATACCCCTCGTTCTTAGAGGTTTCAGTGTTATGATTTTTTAGAAAGCAGGTATAAGGTGTACTTACTGTCGCACATAAATTCTTCTAAGTTTTATAGAATCGCAGTGTGCATGCACTAGTGCTTCATGTAATCCCAGAAAGATAAATGCAACCTCCAGCAGTTGGCGGTATATGTATGTGAAATCAGTATGACCAACACTGACACAAAATTCCCAGATCTTGTTTTGAAGAAATAGAGAATCCACAACTGTTCACCATCACCTTCCTTGCCCATTCCAGTTTATGAACAAACTTTGTAGTGTAAAGTGTGTTCTTGTGTGCTGCTGGTTTTTAAACGAAATTAATTTAATAATGCCTACATTCATCAGCCATCTGGAGTATTTTGGGTTGTTGATGGTGGCAACGTTGGTAGAGGGGGGAAAATAGCAGAAAGTAGCAAGTAAGCAATGTAGCACGATCATGTTTTACGTAAATATATAAATATAAAAAAATATCGTTGCAACATTAAAAGATGTTTAAAAGTGTTGCAAAATGTTTTAAACGTGATTAAAAGTGTTTAGTGAATCAGTGGCATAAGAAATTAGATTGAAAATTTTGTGCGACAGTTTGTACACCACACCCGAAAGCAGTTTAACTTAAAGATGACTTACCATTTTGACTTCTTTGGTTTTAATATCCTTAGGACATACATTAAATGTCAAAGAACTCAAGATTAGGCCTTAGGGTAAGAATTTTCATTTTAATTTAATAATTGGGCTACGTACCCCTTCCCCTTGTTCTTAGAGGTTTCAGTGTTATGATTTTTTAGAAAGCAGTATAACTTATAGATGACTTACCATTTTGACTTCTTTGGTTTTAATATCCTTAGGATTTACGAGTTCAGCTTTGTGTCGAAGTACAGGATCGCCGATTTGACATATATGGTTATATGGAGGAGGAGACGGCGAAGGGAACCAAAATTCTCTGTATAATTGACGAAATTTACGGAATGTTATTAAGTATCTTTTTTGGTATGATACAGCTGAGCTTACTACAGCGATACGTTGTGATCCCGAACAATAATTATACCAGAACCACATATTTACCGGTTTACTTATCCACATTTTTGCAAAACTTGTAAATTCAGCGTTGACTACTACTTAACCTATAAGAATGTTAATGAGAAAACTATAACCCAAATATTGTATAACAATAAAAATGCTATAATTTAATTCTGAAATTATATTTACGAACATAACATATCGAAATAATGACTATATTAAAATAATAATTTATATTTGCATTGCCAAATATAATAAAATCAACATTATTGAGACACTGAATGCAAAACCCTGTTCTCCATGATTGTAAACCAGCGATAATCCGACGCAAGCCAGGTACGTACTATAATCTCTGTCAAGTCATGATCAATGAAAAGTGTCATATAGCTATGGTGTACTAAATCTAGCTATACGTTTTCTTAATTATAAATTAGTAATGACTGTTGTTTACATTAGATTGTGTAACTATGAATTTAATTTATTTTCTGCAAGTTTGGTATTATTTTTAATCTTAATAAGTTCATAACATATATTTAAATTTACATTTTATGAATCATTGGCAATTTTACTTTTTGTAGTTGGCATTTCTATTATGTCTTTTACAGATGTTTGATCAGGGGGTGCCGACCAGAGTTAACCGTGCAGAGTGCCGACGCTTATGGGCGTTATCGCTAATATGGAAGTACATGATGAAAGCCCTAGTTAGTCCTGCCAATCGCTTGGAGCGCTGCAGTCGCAGGTAATTTTGTTTGCTCTAAGAGTACCAATACAGCCAACAAACTAGCTAAATTAAATTCAATTCTATAACAATTCTGCCCGAGGGTAGGTCTTTCACTGCAATCATAGCATTTTCATGCTATACTTTGCAACTTTATTAAGGAATTATAGGTGTGGTAGCTTCCCGTTGCATTCCACACCGGTTAAGGATGGTGATGATGATGATAATGATGGTGGGTCGGATGATTTTCGGGGACCGTTGGGCCCTAAGCTTCCTGACATTTGTCTAACAGGTGAGGAAAAACTCAGAAAAAATCTCACACAGGAGCCTGTACCGACCGGGAATCGAACCCTGGCCTGCTGCGGTGACAATGCAGCGCGCTACTTCGAGGCCACAGTGGTGGACCTAAATTAAATAGTCCTTATTATTTGAAATGAATCGGTTTCCTCTTAATTTTAATTTTAAAAAATATAATTTTATAAACATTTGTTTCAATTTATGTTCCGGGGTGAAGTTTTGGATAAATCTTCGTCACTTCCATTTTGCCTTTTCCATAATTTCAATCTACCAACTTGCTCTTTTCTGTACATTCTTCTTAACTTCTTCTATCCTTCTACAGGGAATCCATTTTGAGAGGAATCCTCGCATCATTCTGCCGCCGCCGCCGCTGTGAGTAGTACGATCGCAGCGTGGGAGACAAGTTGTACATAACATACTAGCGGTTAGTTGCTTCAGTATGTTGTAGTGGAACGCATGTCACTTGTTTTCGTGTGTTATATAAGTAATCGAAAATGAAGTACGGTTGAACAGTGAATTTATTTGGTGGAATGTTATTTATTGAGAAATAACCATAGAAGGCGCGTTCGGAGATTTTCTCAAAAAAAATATCCTGACTGTACGATTCCTACAAAATGTCGTGCCTTTCGAAGTTGATGAAAAAGTGGCATTCAACAGGTTCAGTTTGCGACATACCGCAGAAGCGTGAAAGGCACGTTTCAACAGTAGAGAAACTTGTGGATATTCGGGTACGTTTAGAAGTATGTCCTAGGAAATCACTAAAACGTTTGGCGCAGGAAAGTAACATATCCAAGGGGTCAGCCCACAAAGCGACCAGAGTGCTGAAATTTTGACTTTATAAACAAAGGTTTGTGCAGGAACTTAAAGAGCCAGATTTCGCCACAAGAATGAGGTTCTGTAATTGGTTTCTTGGAATTGTGTATAATGGAATTTTGAATCCATAGGTAATGTTTATGCCTGACGAGGCATGGTTCCATCTTTCGGGACATGTAAATTCCCATATGTGCCTATTTTTTATAATAATCAAAATTAGTTAAGTTATTTGTATTCTATAGCTTCTAACTATGTTCATTTGCCGGTAGTAACGGAACACGTTCCCCGCCGGTGCAAGCATAATAGCGGGAAAAGTGAGAGCCGCTGCAACGCTGTAAAAAGGTTTCCGCTTAAAAATGGATTCCCTGTATATCTTGGTCAACCTCTGGAAAGATGGCTGATAGAGCCTGTTATGTTGTGTCAGGCCTAGAATTGTTTGCTTTCAAAGGGCAACCATATATTGAATTTATAATTTATTCCCTATACGTATTTATATTTTGTAACTATATTACCAAACCGGTGTGGAAGGTAACGGGAAGCTATCACACCTACAATTCTCTAGTAAAGCTGCTAGCATAGCATGAAAATGCTATGATTGCAGTGAAGGACCTGCCTTCGGGCAGAATTACTATGGATGGATGGATATTACCAATATGTTTATAAAGGTTCAAAATAACCATGTACTGTCTAATTCAGTATTTACTTTGTATATTTTTTTTTTTTTCCAGATATGCAAATGTCCAGTAATGCTACTTTTGTCTATCGTCTAGAAAGCGGCCATTGATAATTGAATTCACCACCAATACAGTGAAATGAATGGTTTATTGTAATTTAATGCATTCTTTAATTGAAATGAATAAACTTTTTAAGGGAGTTTATTTTGTTGGTATGATATGTACATTAAAAAATGTATAAATTAAATGAAAATATGCAATAAAATCCAAATGGTTAATGTGATAGGCTATTGATAAGACTGGGAGATGAATTCTGAGGGTGGAATAAGCTAATGATGGCGTAAATCCCTGGATGCTCGATGATCTGCATATATATCACCCATTATTTCCTTTACCTTTTTGCTTATGTTATAATTAGTAATCACTTTTTTTGCAGCTCATCTCATTGCATTAATTCTTCATAATTACTGAACTTCTCTATTGTTTATTATGTTTATTTATCTAAAATAAATAAATAATTATAAACTTATATCTTTTTTTTTATATTTTTTCCTTGGAAATCAAGGTTATCCTTTTCGTTTTAATTCTAAGAAAGTGTTATGCAGATAATTTTATTTATAAAAAAAAGTTGAAAAGTCCATTAATATCTTCTTCTTCTTCTTAAACATAATTTGTAGGATTTTCATGCTGTTTATTTCCAAAATCACTCCACGGAGGAAGACGTATTGGATGTGAATCCACTGTCTATCCATCTCTTGGATGGTCTTCCTCTTGTTCTTCTCCCATTAATATGAATATTAATATGAATATTAATATGAATATTAATATGAATATTTAAAACAAAATTAATTGTGTTATAAAGTATTCTTCCCGTTTTCTAACACTGAACTTTTTTCTGATGTAAAGAATATATTCCTTGCATTGATTAAAAATCATAAATCTTGGAAATTGAGAAAATGAGAAATACTTCGAACTTCAAAATTTATAGGAAGTAACACTATGTGATCTTCTTCTTCTTCTTCATAGTCTTCTTCTTATTCGTAATTTGTAGGATTTTCATCCTGTTTATTTCCCAAATCACTCCTTGGAGGAAGACGTATTGGATGTGCATCCACTATCTATCCGTATCTTGGCTAGTCTTCCTCTTGTTCTTCTCCCGTTTATTGGTCTATCTTCTTTAGGTATTATTGCAATTCGGTTGTCTTCCAATTCTTTCTATATGACCTTTCCAATATGTTTGTCTATCTATAATAAATTTGGTTATGACTTGAATATAACATTTGTCCCTAATTTCTGTATTGTGTATTATTTATATACTATGTGGTATTAATAATGGATATTAATACAAATAACATCTCACCTCATATTTTGTTTCCTTTTTAGACAGGGTTTGGAGAATTTAGTACTCCATCGTCAATTTGTACTGGACTGTTGTTCCGTCATTGAACTATACATTGAATCGCCACAAAAGAACGATAGAATAAAAACAGACGATGGTGTATTAATTTCTCCGAAATCAGTCTAAAAAGAAGACAAAATATGATGGGAGATGTTATTTTTATTATTAAATACTTCGGGAGAAACTATTTTACTTAGTTATAGTAAACGCCCAAAATAACGACTGAGCTACCGATATGAAAATATATTAATTTTTGTAACACAACAGATGGCGCTGTTGATATTTATCGATACTGCAGTAAACTGTAATTTGTTCACCCTGCCAATTGCTTTAGGTCTCTGGAGTCTAGGCATCACTCTTTAACATTATCATCAGCAAACTCTTTTAGTAGGTTATCGCTGTACCCAGTGACGTAAGTACCTTTTAACAATGTATTTAGAAGTGCCTGTCCAGGAATTTCCTAATCTGTGGATTTTCTTTACCAACAAAATATTACGCGCAATTTACAAACATTTCCCTTGTCCACGAATGCTATATCTATTAATACAAATATAAATTTATTTTATGATCTGCACGATATTTTTGCCTTCCGTAAAAAATTTAATTCATTAATTCATTCATAATTATCCGTCCAAGGACAGATCCTTCACTGCAAACTCGATATACTCCATTTTTCCCTCTGTTGTATTTTTTCTTCGTTACTTCATATGTCTAATTTGTATATTTTTAAATCGTTATCTTGTTCTTCTTTCATTAATTATTCCAGCAACTATATCTTTTAAAATGCAGTTTCTTTTTAGCTAAAGGCTAGAGCCGATTTATTTTAACGTAACTAAATATTATTTGAATGATATTAATGAAAGAGACAGAGTTTCTTCATAGAATGCAATTGATTTACTTTTTATACCTGTCACAACTATATTGATAAGAAATTATATTTTTATCGGAATTGCAATTATAACAAAATCCACATTTTAATGCTTAACATCGCAATGCATAGTTCATTTGTGCTGTATTTTATAACAGTGAACATGCTGTGAAGTTATAGAATTTATTTTATTTTTCATTTTAACATTGCTCTTTAGCAAGTTAAATTATTATATGTTTCGCAATTCAAGTCTGCGTGTGAAAGGATCGACACATGTCTTAAAGATGTCTTTTTCAGGCTTCAGGTACTTTTACGTTGTCAAAAATCTACAACACGGGACTCACGGATCTACTTCCTCTCCGAATGAAGCCATACTCAAGAATTTAACGTCCTTAAAATCCACCAACCCCGGCCGGGTTTGAATCCACGAACCTCGGAAACAAGGTGAGCATAGTGGGTTATATCTGATGGTAACCACAAGCCTGCCAGGACCGATTTTTAGTCCATGAATTTGGAAAATCAAAGTCAGAGGATTTTAGAGTATACATTCGAGATCATACTATTATGTTGTGGGACACGCCGTGGCCTAGTTTGTTAAGACAATACGCTACACGCCAGAAGGTCAAGAGTTCTAGATCCAGTGAGTGAGGACATTTAAACGGACCTAAACATTCTGGCAGCACCATTGCGCTAGAGTCGACTCAAGATTCTAATGGAAATGGATAATATACTATGTTCTGGCGGTAATGGCGAACGTCACGCAAAGCTGACAACTCGGCTGACGTCTCGTGCCGATTATATAAAAAGAAAAGGGCGAGCCTTAACCTTCTACTACCAAAGGGCTTCCTATGGCCTGTAGTGGGATCACTTTACCTTCACTATTACGTTGTGCGGAGTAGTGAGGGATCCATTGATTGAAGTGTTACTATTTTTACGCAATTCTCAGATTATTTGTAAACGCTTTAACATCTAAGGTCATACAATGTCTAGGAACGTTAGATGTATCCAGCAGGCTACGTGTTTCGATTGTCCCACTATGTAGCCGAACGGTCCCATTATGTCTTGGCACACAGAATTACAGGACATAATCTGTTTCGAGTCACTTGAGAGAAGAAAATTCCTCATGGCTTCCGGCCATTATGCGACCCGATACCCAACCAGTATCATATGGAATTTGGGTAAACATAAAATGTAGTGCCTCAAGATTGAGAAAACCAGTTAAAACAGCAGGGGTGTCGGCATGCTGACTACATGTCACTCCTAGATGATATTTTACCTCTATACATGGGATTTGTAGATATATGGTCAGCAGGAGGCTGGTAAGCCAAACGGTCATCTAAGGCTGTCGCGCCATGGGATTTGTGAACAAAACATCTACCATATTTATTTTTACGATGATATCTAATATTGGTGAATATAATTAAATACCTTGGTAATGACAATGAGATTTCATCCAGCAGTCCCTTGATGGCAGGGAAACGAGGGAAATCCTTCTATAGGTTTGTCCGCACCGGAATTTGTACCCGGAATCTCCAAATTGTTCAGTTGAGAATGACTATTAACAGTCATGAAATTGTGAAAGTAGGCTAACTGCTATCTTGAAATGGGGGTCTATTAATATTTGTATTAATATTTGAGACGACTACATAAGTGAGCAAAATTATATTTATGGAAAAGCCAGATATGATAAAAACAATTAAGTCCTGAAAATTGAGATGGTCAAGACATTTGGCACAAATCTGGAATGAAAGAAGGGTATGGAAACTTCTTATAGGAAAACTAGAGGGAAAACGCTGAGTCGGTAGACTACGGATGAGGTGGGGGTTTAATATTAACCATGATATGACGGAGATTAATTATATAGGGAATAACTGACAAACATTTAGCTCATAACAGGGTTGTATGGAGAGCATAGGCCTATGTCCGCACAGCCTGTGAACCTCCGAGTTTGATAGTGCCAATGAGTTAGATAAATATTATCTTTAAAAATGTTAAATTGAGAATATATAAAGCGGCAATTCTTCTCAGATTTACTATATGGATGCGAAACATGGATTAATTGAAGAGAAAAGATTACGAGTATTTGAGAACAAAGTTCTTAGAAAATTTTTAGACCAAAGAGAGACGAACAAACAGGCGAATGGAGAAATGTGTAAGAATTAGCTACATGATCTTAATAAGGAAACCAAATGTATAGGTACAGTGAATTCCCATAGACTGCGATGGGCAGGACTTGTGGCACGAATGGGGAATGAAATAAAGTCTTAGAAACGTCTTGTAGCAAAACCATAAGGAGAGCACCCAGTAGGTATGCCAATAATGAGACTGGAGAATAATATTTACAATGATTTGAGGGAGGTGAATTATACAGGGATTGATTTTACTAAACTTTATATCAGGATAGGGATCAATGGAAAGCTTATGTCCGCGCGGCCATGAATCTTCGGATTCAATAGTGCCACGAGTTAATTAGATTAAAGTTTATCACAATTCATTAGGTCTGAAATAATTCTGAAGTGAGAAACTTGATGGTAGTAGCTGGGATGTTAAATCCTCTCATAATTACAAGAGATATAGGCCTACTGATAATCCTAGTACTGCAATCGGAACGTTCAGATTTAATAATATCGTCGTTTATCATAGGCAACAAATTTAAGAATGAGTTTTAGATCCACAATGTTATTTAAGGTAATCTTCAAATGCATTGTCTGGTTAGCGAGTTTTCCATGGATTATTATTAATCCTTCTTCTTCATCACGGATTGTTACAGCTGTCTCCGTCTCTTCGTCCCCAGTCTCCAAACATTATTAATATGTCTTCTTCTTCCTTTCCAGGATTAGGTCAATGCGACCTGTTCCGGTCTCAAGTCCATCGTTTCCTTGGCCGTCCCAAAGATCTTTTTCCATGTGGTTTGTAGGTGTTGATCTTTTTGGGTAATCTTTTATTGTCCATTCTGTCTAAATGTTCTTTCCATTGGTATTTGTGCTCTTCTAGTTTATCAACTATTGAGAATATATCTAGTTCATTTCTTATCGATTCATTGTGTAATCTATCCATGCGTGTACATCTTTTTACGGATCTTAAAAATTTCATTTCAGTGGCTTGAATGTGTGAGATATTTTTTCGTAAGTACCCAAGATTCAGATCCATATAAAAGAACAGGAACAACCATAATTTTATAAAACCTGAGCTGAGTTTATCTTCTAGTCTTTCAGAGGGTTCTTCTTATGGTGCCACACATCATTTGATATCGGTTTAATTTATTATGTATATCCCAATCATAGCTATATGTTATATCTGAAACAAGATAGTTAAAATGTGCTATCTGTTCTATTATTTCAGTATCGATCACTATTTTTGCTCTTACTGGCACTTTGCCCTATTAATATGTTGTTATAATATTGCTATATTTCTTTCTTAATTTAACCCCTCCCTTTGTAGGTACATTTACATATCCTACTTATAGGGAGCAAGAAGATAAATTAAACGGTGGGCCACATATTATACCACCAAGTTAACTTCGCACGGACGGAGGGGAAGAGTTTTAGCGCTAGTGTCGCCAAACTACTGAATATGTGGAAGGGATGTAGGAGAAAACTGTACATCCGATCACGTATTGAATTGGTTCAATTTTAAGTGTGGGCGGAAAATTCTTGAACACGTGTGAAATATCTTAACATGGTTGTCAAATTAGTCATTTATGCACGGAACGCCCAAGCGGTCGGACCATTTAAAATCACAGTATTTGTCGTCTCTCCGTTACCAGCCTCACAATAAATGACAAGTGGCAACATGTAACATAGAAGGACTGATCATTAAAATCCATAGTATTTGCCAGCTCTCTTCCTGCCAGATAAAGAACATATACGGAGGATAGGAAGTGGCAAAATAGTAAGGAAGAGAAAGGCAGCATGTTAGTCAACATATTTTCCGCCTGCGCAGACTACTTGGTGGAGTGACACATACTTTTTTGACTACTTAAGGACATGGAGGATCTCGCCGGATGAGTGATCAGTTTAATTTAAGTGAACATTTAAGAGTAGACATTTTATCTACTCTTATAGGCTATTAAAACTAAAACTCCCGCGTCATTGCCAAGCAGTTTAAGACATGATGCTTCGGTCTGCAGAGCTATTGGATTTGCCCTGTTAGACTTCCTATGGGATAAGACATTTTCTGATGGCATTTCGATCAACATAGAACCGATGCTTACCCATCATTGCGAAGAATTTGGGCAGCTAAAATAAGTAGCGGTTCCAAGTTGAGAAATTCAAATACAACGCCTGGTGAACTCGACATGCTAACCACTTGTTACCCCTATACTGGCTAGATGATCATCCACCTGTGTGATTAACGCATGTGTATTATAGGCTAGCAGGCCAAGGATCTTCTAGGGGTGTCGCGTCATGGAGTTGATAGCTTCCATTTGACCTATTTAATAATTTAAAACAATTCAAAATATGATAAAAAACCTACATTCAAACTAAAACAAAATTAATATGATAGCGTGATTACGATGGACAAATAGTGTTCGGGGACTATTTGGGCCATATAACTTACCGACACGTGTCTTATAGATGAGGAAAACCCGCAAAGACCTCAGCTAGGAATTTTTTTCAACCGGCACAGCTGTGACCCAGACAACGATGTCAACCCGAGACCTCAGTCGTGGACTATAATTTTACTGAATGCTGTAAAAAAGGTAATTGTGGGTGATCACTAAAGTAATTTTGTTGGTAAATAATATGTTAATTTATAGTGGTTATGTGGTCTAGTAGTTATGTTTCTGGCCTCTAATTCCAAGGTTTGCGGCTTTAAACCGGCCAGGGCCGTTGAAATTTTAAGGATGGAAAATTCAAGGGACAAGTTCTCCGGGAGGGACTTTAAGCCATGGGTCCCAATCTGAAGATTTTTGGGATCGTAAAAGAATATGAAGCCTGAATAAAAAACATCTAATCAAGATTTAACCGACTTTATTCTATCCAAGTAATACCTTAGTTTCCTACCAGATGTCTCCTCGAGGCAATATGTCACTCGTTGACATCTATGGGGATAAGCATAACTAAATTAATTTGGTTAAGAAACTTCCCACTAGGGGAGGACCCTTATGCCCTGTAGGATTAATGGGGATCTATCAATCAAATAACATGACATCAAAAGCCTCCCTAAAATATAACAGAGAAAATTGTATTCTGAAATTCTATACATTAAACCAAACTAAAGCTGCACAGATGAGTTTTTGTGTCCTCTTTTAGGTCTAATTAGTGTGGATAAAAACAAAAATGTTGACATTCGTGAAAGGTTAAAAATTCAAAATAAAGTAGAAGGCATTGAAATATAACAAAATAATTGGTTAAAGCGCCTCTACACAATGGATTCAAATCGTTTGTCAAAGAGGGTATTACAGGACACAGAGACCGAGAATGACCGAAACAACGCTGGATAATTAAAAAAAAACTTGAAATAAAGAAATATGTTCAACTGAGATTGAACTAAAATGATCATGGTTATTATAATACCTTACTAATTCAGATAACTAGTTTCGCAATACAAATCTGGATATGAAATAGTCCACAATTTTTGTTGAGATATTTCTTATATCAGGTTACTTTACGTGTCGTAAATAAACAACACGGCATTCACGGTTTTATTTCCCTTTCAAAGGAAGCCATAATCAGGATTTTTGCGTCAGAAAAAATGCATAAATCTCTACCGGCTTTAAACCTGTAGTTCTGTCGGTGATTCCTAGATGTTTTGCCTGCGGCTGCGACAAACATCTTCAGGAATGCGTTTTTTTCCATACTCACTCCTCAGTTATCGCCGTAAATTATATATTTTTAAAGAATAAAATAACGAAAAATAATGCAGTTGATTATAGGGCTAGATGGGGTAAGTGTAAATATTGTGGAAGTGTAAACTATGGTGAAATTAAATGTTTCTTACCTCTCCTCACATAAATTTTCTAAGTAAACTTCGAAATTCCCGCAAATTTTGACCTGATCCAGAGGTTCATCGGTCCACCAACAGAGGGAAGAAGAAGAGTTTCTTCCGATCGACATAACATCCGTCGCCAAGAAAGTGCTGAAGTTGAGACCGATGTGGTCTCGAAATCGCGATCTACTTAGAAAATTTATATGAGGAGAGGTAAGAAACATTTAATTTCACCATAAATTAAACCTCATAGTGATTAATTCCTATAAAGGTTAAATATAAGTGTAAACTAGTTCACCATTATCATATTCTTATATCATCATGTACTGATAAGTGTTGTCTAAACCACCTCATTATTTGGTTTGAAATTTGCACACATAATAGGACTGGTTATTTAACATTTATGAGAATATGTCTGCTGATTCTGAAGGAATTTTCAAATCGGAATTGTGTAAGTAATTCTGGAATAAATTATGAATGTGTTACATAATATAATCTATTATAATTATGTCTATTTCTATTTCTATGGGTATTTAATGCAGTTATAGGGCCTATTGTTTTAAAACATGCAATAACTGATTAGAATTTATTACCATGGTGAACTATCGCCACAGCAATTTCACACATGTGGGAAGCGTGTACCAAAATTGTCGGAGGTAATACTTTTGCCCAACTCATATTTATTATCAAATTATTTACTTCATGGTGGGGGTGTATGTAAGGAATAGGAATAGGGTGAAACCTACTCATATGAGAAAGACAACTCAAACCAATAATGATGTTTCAATCACAAATACACATTAAAATAAGAACGATTGGGTTAGAATTGAAGGAATATAAAATAGGTTGCACTTCATTATAGTAGCTTTTTGAATACAAATCTTTTGCAAAGTAAACATCTACAGACAATTAAGCTTCTAGTGTAGAACACATCATAAAGCGCGAAATGTATTACAAATATAACTTTAAAAGAAATTGAGATGTTGCAGTAAACAAAAAAAAATCTAGATCAGAAAAAGATGCTCTATTCACTATTTCAGTCTATCGTGTAGTTAGATTATACCAAATATAGGCCTACACTTACCCCAAATTAAAATTTTTCATAACACGAACATTGTATGAAATTTAAATAAATTATGTTATATCAATAAAGCAATATTAATATCAGTTATACGTCACATTTTAATATCTGCAGCAAACTTCAACCGAAATTTGATTGGGGTATTTCAATTTTTAAACGTAAATCACCTTAGTGAAGTGATTTCATGTTATTATGCTTGTTATTGTATAATTAACTATAACGTGTTTGATGCAATCAATCAACAACGAAAAGAGTAAACACATTGTAAGGTGGGATGGGGTAAGTGTAACCCAAAATTATGTTATATTATCTTTAGGTCTCTTTTATCACCATCGTTAAGAATGAAATATGTATTCATTTTATTTTTTCTATTTCACATTGTACCATTGTCGTAACTTTAGTGCCGCAAGGCTTGTCACAGCTCAACTATTTCTGACGTTAGTGCATTCAATCAACCCTCACCTGCTATCTGTATAAACAATTGAGGGGTCTATTGAGAGAGGAAGCTATGCCACTTTGACAAGAAATGGAAATAATGAGCGATATTTATATTAAACTTGATATTTTTCCTTTTACATATATTACATAACAGTAAGATAAAGAAGAAAGAAGTTACATCACCCCTTTATTGTAAAAAATAATTTCGTTATATAATGATTTATAAAACCCAATTTATTTCCATTTCTTTTCAAAGTGGCATAGCTCTCTCTCTCTCTCACTTAGACCCCTCAATTTCATCATCATCATCATCATCATCATCATCATCATCATCATCATCATCATGATGATGGACAAATTCGTTTTAGATCATGTGGCCTGTACGGTAAACCTAGCGAAGATGGTCTTGATCTTTCCACCGATGTTTTGATCTTCCTTGGTCCCTATGTCCAGTTGGGGTATATTGGAATGCCAATTTTGGAAGTCTATTTCTTGCCATTCTCCTCAGATGATTTTTCCATTCTTGTTGGTATTTTTGTATATCTTCATTTAAACTTGTTACTCCAAGTTTTCCTCTGATAATAGTGTTCCTTTGGTGATCCAGTCTATTAACTCCTAACAATGATCCTAAGAAGCGCATTTGGCTTACTTGAATTTTATGAGAGTTTCTTTTATTTAAAATCCAAATTTCACTTCCGTATTTTAGAGAGCTTTTGATGTGATGTTATGTAATCTTAGTTTTGTCTCTGTCCTCATCTGTTTACCAAAATGGCTTGGTATTACCCATTCATTTTATTATATTTTTGTAATTTTGAATCAATGTCACTCTTATACTCTGCAAATACACTTCCTAAGTAAGAGAAATCTGACACTTGTTCTATAATTTTTCCATCTTATATAAGCAATATGAACTGTGTCTTTACGGGGAGAACATATAGCAGTTACTTTGTTTATTTGCTGTTTCATATTTTCGTAGGTATCAGAAGATGGTATCAAATCATTGCTTTATTTGAATTCAAAGTCAGTTTTCATACTGTGTTTCAAAGTCGATATAATGCATACGTAGATATAGCTTCATAGTGTGTTTCAAAGTCGATATAATGCATACGTAGATATAGCTTCATAGTGTTTTTCAAAGTCGATATAATGCATACGTAGATATAGCTTCATAGTGTGTTTCAAAGTCGATATAATGCATACGTAGATATAGCTTCATAGTGTGTTTCAAAGTCGATATAATGCATACGTAGATATAGCTTCATAGTGTGTTTCAAAGTCGATATAATGCATACGTAGATATAGCTTCATAGTGTTTTTCAAAGTCGATATAATGCATACGTAGATATAGCTTCATAGTGTGTTTCAAAGTCGATATAATGCATACGTAGATATAGCTTAATAGTGTCCGTCGCCGTGGCTTAGTCGGTGGAGTCCCTACCTTCCACTCCGGCGACCGAGTTCAATTCCTGGCGGGGTAGGGGATTTTAAATCTCCACCTAGGGTCTGGGTGTGTGTGTCCTGTCCTTGTGTCTATGTGATAATTAACGAAAGTTAACAAACAGGTAAACAAACAAAGAAAAAAGGTAAAACAATAAGGAAAACCAGTATAAACGTTCTCCGTCGCCGTGGCGTAGTCGGTAGAGTCCCTACCTTCCACTCCGGCGACCCGGGTTCGATTTCTGGCGGGGTAGGGGACTTTAAATCTCCACATAGGGTGTGGATGTGTGTGTCCTGTCCTTGTGTCTATGTGAGAATTAACGAAAGTTAACAAACAGGTAAAACAAACAAAGAAAAAAGGTAAAACAATAAGGAAAACCAGTATAAACGTTCTCCGTCGCCGTGGCGTACTCGGTAGAGTCCTTACCTTCCACTCCGGCGACCAGGGTTCGATTCGCGGCGGGGTAGGGGATTTTAAATCTCCACCTAGGGTCTGGGTGTGTGTCCTGTCTTATGTTGGTATGTGTGAATAAGATAAAAGGGTTAACAAAGGTAAAACAAAAGGAAGAAGTGTAAACTTAAGAAAACGAGAAAGAAAAAAAAATATATTTTAAGGCAAAAAAAAACAGTTAACCTATCCCTATTTATCATTGACAAAACACAGCTTTCTAAGCACTAAAACTAAAAATCAAGTTCTATCGTATGAAGTTAACACTAACAAAACTATGTAAATAATTATGCAGAAAAAGTTGGATTGTAGAAACAACGGCAATGCAAGAGTGACAAGTAGAAATTGAAGATGTGAATTGTTTGACAGCGGTAATTTATGACATTTCAGGAGGGCTCGGATGACAAGTGGAATGAGTGATTTGTTAATTCGCGCAGTTTCCTACAATTGGCAAGTTATGGTGTTACAATATGTGTTATTATGTTACATAGATATTCAAGAAATCGCATGAAATTGGTAAATTTCCTATGAATCGATTTATTGGGAGATACATTGTTCTTCCGTTTTAGCTGTTTCTGTGGAACGCAAGAAGGTTCTGACTTCTCAGAACTTAATTAAGTTAATTAAGAAAACTAGTTGACGACAGATCGAAGAGGGCGTGCCTCAATTTCAAACCGAGATTGTGTTACAATCTGATTAAAAGGTTTGTAATTGCTAAGCAATTAAATTGTAGAAACAATCAAATTGAAATACTACCTACTTGTATAACAATTCATTTATACAAAGCAAAATTGATTTCAATTCCAAGTTACTACATCTACTTCTGTATCAAGTTTCTTGTGAAATGTGAAGTTTCATTTAAAGAACTCTGTCGCAATGTCAAATTATACTGGTCAACACGATTTTTGTCTCATGAGTACCAATATTTGTAATTAATGTAGTTTTTTTAACGTGTTTTCAAATATGTATTCGGAATGTCTCCATCACCCACAGTTTTTTATTTCAATTTCAATTAATGGATTTAAATAATTATGTTTTAATAAATTTTTTTTTCGTCCATTTGTCCATTGTAAAATAAAACCAAATGAGCTAACTCAGGAGATTTCAGCTATGGAAAAGAGATATCAAGGCAAATGGAATCCTAATATGCTGGCACATTATTGTTGGACCATCAAGAGGGATGCTCCACAGGCGAAATGCAGCAGAAAATAGTCATTTCTTATTTTCTAGGCGAGTCCGAATGTTCGAATATTGTGTAGTTACGAATGTAGAAAATATTAAAGTGTTTGAAATTATAAATTACTGTCTCTCGGAAACCTTGCGTGATGGAGAAAAACCAATATCATATTTGAATTCAGAAGAAAAAATACTATCAGAATCACATATTTTTCTTTCTGAGACAAAAAAAAAGTTTATTTTTGTTGCTCAGTGTTATCAATTCACAACACCCAGTTTCTTTAATAGATTAATCTTTATATTCTTTAACATATAAGATCATCAGAGTCGAAATTCGAAGCAGTGTGTAACTGAAAATATATATGACTATTATTCTACCAGTTATATTATATGGATGCGAAACATGGACTCTTATTTTAAGTGAGGAAAGGAGATTACGAGTATTTAAGAATGAAGTTCTTAGGGAAATTTTTAGAACAAAGAGAGACGAACAGACAGGTAAATGGAGAAAATTACATAATAGTGAGCTACATGGTCTTTATGGGAAGCCAGATTTAATGAGAACAGTTAAGTCCAATAGACTGCGATGGACAGGACATGTGGCACGTATGGAGAATGAAAGACGTGCATGGAGGGTTTTTGTAGGAAAACCAGAGGGAAAACACCGAGTTGGTAGACCAATAATGTGGGAGAATAACATTAATTCGGATTTGAGGGAAGTAGATTATACAGGGGATGATTGGAAAGCATTAACTCAGGATAGGGATATATGGAGAGCTTATGTCCGCGCGGCCATGAACCTACGGGTTCGATAGTGCCAGTTAGTTCGTTAGTGTTAACAACGTTTGGTGATAGGTCTTCAATTTTAAGCCTGAGGTTATTTAACGTGCCAGAAATCTATAAAAAATTATTTATGTCTTAACTTCTCTTCTGAAGGAAGCCGCAAATAGAAATTTTACACTCTGAAAAAAAAAAAATCGTTCCTGGCCGGCTTTGGATCTACGAATCTCGGAACCAGATACATTAATTTGCGAAGAATGCATAATTATTAATAAAGTTGGATTTTTATAACGTTACGTCACATTAACTAAACCCTCATGTTCAAAATTCTGCAAAGATCGTTCAACATTCAATTGATGATGAAGGAATTGATGAGGAACAATTTTATATAAAAAAGTATCGGTTTTGTCTTTTCATTTTTAGAGATATTAATAAGATAATGCTCGAAAATACGATCATATTTCTCCATTATTCCACGAATTGTCATGGCTACATCTAAAAGAGAGAAGAAAATCGCACTGTCTATTTCTCTTATTTAAGATCCTACATACCTCGATTCCCAATTATTTATCATCTCGTTTCAGGTATCTATCCTCAAACCATAACTTAAACACAAGATCAGAACATAGTCTCTTGCTTAATATACCGCAACGTAGGACATCACATCACTCCATGTCATATACCATCTTCACTTCTCGCAACTGGAATTCCCTACCACAAGAAATAAGGGGCTGCCGGACATTGACAACTTTTAAAAGAAATCTAAATTTATATTTGCTCTAACCTCGACTTCATTATTACCCAGTGTAATGTATATATATATATATATATATATATATATATATATTAATTGGTATTTCTCGTATAATTTATCATATTTCTTCTTCTTCTTCTTCTTCCTTCCAAGTATTAGGCCAAGGCCTGTTACGATCCTATAGAAAATTTTCCCTCCAGCGTTTCATAGGACGGCCCAGTGATCTTCGTCCTCTTGGTATATAATTATAAACAGCTTTGGGGATCCGATTTGAACTCATTCTTTCAAGATGGTGTTTCCAATTTAGTTGGTACTGTTTAATATATTCCAAAATTGGCGTAGTCTTCAATTCTTTTAAGATATCGGTGTTCCTTTTCCGATCCCATCTGGTGTAACCCCCTGTTCTGAGCATGAATCTCATTTCAGAAGCCGTTATTCTGCTTTCATGTTGTTTTTTAGTGTCCATGCTTCACTACCATAGGTATTTATCATATTTATGTTGTTATATTATTATAATTATTATTACTATTATTATTATCATTACTATTATTATTATTATTATTATTATCATCGTAAGTATTATTATTGTTATTATCGTATAAAATGTTGTTTGTACATGAAATTTACATTGCTACATTTAATGCATCTTTAACTGATTATAATTAGTATAGTGTATATCTATATTTGTCAAATATTTATTTGTATTTGTGCTGGTTGAGTGGAAGAGAAGACCTTACGGCCTTAACTCTGCCAGAATAAATAAAACATAATAATAATAATAATAATAATAATAATAATAATAGTAATAATAATAATAATAATAATAATAATAATAATAATAATAATAATAATAATAATAATAATAATTATTATTATTATTATTATTAAGATAGTCGTTTAGAAGATTCGCGACCGTTCATTCACATCTAAATGAAGCAGGAAAAAAATGCTTTCAAATTTCCTTTGATGGATGACGTAACATCGAATTTTCCTTAGACGAAAAATTCCATCGGCCTTTATCGTGAACCTCGGCCTCGTTAGAATTAACCTGCCGCACAACTGAAGACCGCTATTCTTAAACTTAAACATGTCTTCAAAAATTGTGATTATAATTTCCTTCAAATTCTCCTATACAATCACCAAACATTGATTATTCCAGACGATTTCCTTTATATATATCTCAACATGGGACAACTATCTCAGTTTCGAACTCAATTACCCCACTTACGTGTGTTTCGTGCTGATTACAAAATGCCTTATCATTTCTAACTTTCCCCTCTCCTTTTACCACCATGTATCTTAATATTTTCCTTTCACATGCTAAATTCATTACTGCTCGAGACCCACCTCCGTGTGTCAAAGAATGTGTTGTCTTAATTGTTACTACTACAAGAAGCGCAAACACACGGAGCTTGGCCTCGAGTAGGCATATGTATATGTATCAATTTCTTGGTGGTTCCTGTTTAATAATAATAATAATAATAATAATAATAATAATAATAATAATAATAATAATAATAATAATACAAAAGTAATAATACAAAAGTAATAATACAAAAATAATAATAATAATAATAATAATAATAATAATAATAATAATAATAATAATAATCATCATCATCATCCGGCATCATGGCAGCTGCCGATGTCTTCCGAAAACCAAACGCCATTCCTCTCTGTCCATCCATTGATCTTCCTCCAATCCTCTGATGTTCATAGCTGTTTATACCCCTTCTATCCAAGAATTCTTCGGTCTTCCTCCTTTCTATTGGGATCCAATCTTTGGGCAATCTTTACTCTGGCATTCTTTTGACATGGCCATACCACTGTAATCTTTTCTTTTCTATAATGTATATGATGTCTGGCTCCTCTTGTACACCTATAATTTCCCTTATTTCTTTATTTCGTATTCTATCCACTCTAGATTTTCCAGCTGATAATAATAATAATAATAATAATAATAGCAATAATAATAATAGTAATAGCAACAATAATAATAGTAATAATAACAATAATAATAACTTAATAATAATAAGTCTAGCACATATAAAATAATCTGATATGTATGTGAATTCTTTAGGCCTATTGCATTTTAATCTTTTTATAACTTATTATAATTTTCATATTATATATATATATATATATATATATATATATATACACTATGGTTTTATTATAATTCGGTTCTTTGTACAGTGCAATCAGTATAGCAGTGGACAGCAGACGCGAGGTTTGTGCTGTGCGGTGACGAAGGCTTACACGTGCCGACACGGGACTTGAAATGTGCGCAGATTCAGCAGTATACAAGCACATCCCACGCATTCACGGTCACAGTCAGATTGTGTGCTTCGAGTGGATAAGCTGCTCGCTCGCTTTTCCTTCTGTACTGAATGGCGTGTGTAAGTTATTTCAATTTTAAAATTTGTATCTTATAAAACAGGCGTGTATAATTGTAAACTGAATAACGTGTGTATAAGTGTAAAGTGTAAACTGTATAATGGCTAATAATTTTTCTACTGAACAATGTGTATGTGTTTATTTATGATCAATATTTGTTAACTCAGTCTGCCAGTCAAGTACCAAGACTTTTTGAAACACGATTCCAGGGTGTAAAACTTCCGTCACGTTCAACAGTCCATAATCTGTACAAACAAATTTTATAAAGAGGTGTAAAAAATGTATGGACAACGAAGGTGAACAGTTCCAGCACCTGCTTCAATAAAGTTGGTAAGTACGACAATTTGTAAAATAGTTACGAAAATATGTGTGGTTGCATCACCGCGAGTGCGTCAGCAGCGTATAGTGAAATCCCCGCGTCTGCTGTCCAGTGCTATACTGATCGCACTGTATAATCATGTTGATTGAGTTGAAGGAAATATCTTATGGCCTCAACTCTACCAGAACAAATAAAACATTATTATTATTATTATTATTATTATTATTATTATTATTATTAATACAATTATTACATTTTTCTTTAATCTTTCTTTGGCATATGTACAGTTATGATATAGCATTCGTACACTATTAAATTGAACAGATATGAACAGTCTAAAGAATGATACGAAACACTTAGTCATTTGAAACACTTTTTCTCACAATGTCCTATTTTAAAATAAATTAAACAAATAAAATAAATTGTCACTTCTATAGAATACATAATATATTATGGTCTTTAGGAGGCACATAATTCATTCTTACACACAAAGAAAGCTGGAGGTCTCACCTATTTAAAATTTGAGATTAAGTAGAGGTCGTTTCGACTTCAAATTCTCTTATCATTCGCTTTACTGAATGAGACACTTCGTAACTTAACGAGTTACATAAAAACCAAATGTATCATCGATATTTCGAAATTTTCTTAATTTTCCTTTATCTTCGATGATTTGGTAAGTTAAAGTCTTCTTTGCATGGACTATATAAGATATTTTTTGTTTTGTTTTTGATTATTAGAAAATACAGTATTTCAATCTTCAGTCAAGACTATATTAATAGAATAGAATAGAATAGATTTATTTAGCCTGGTGGAGTTAAGGCCATGTGGCCTTCTCTTCCACTCACCAGAACAAGCATATGTTACATATGAATACAAAAAAAATACAATAATAGTCATATAAAACAGGATAAACATATGTTACACATGAATACAAAAAAATTACAATAATAGTCATATTAAACAGGACAAACATGTTACATATGAATACAAAAAAAAAGTTACAATAATAGTCATTGAACAATTAATTATCTGTCATATTGAATAATAATGAAATTAATGTCTAATAATAGAATGAAACTAAATACAATTAAAATTAAATTAATGATACAATGAATAAAAAAAGGAATAACAGCTCGAATCTACTATGCATAAAAAGAAAAGAAAAAAAATACAAAGAAAGTAATAAACTACAATGAATTAATCTACGCTTTTTATACAAGGCATTAGGTAAATATATTAACAAATCCTAAGTCTATTTTTATTAAATAATGCAAAAACGCATTATTAATTCTTAAAAAAGTGTTTCTATAGAAGAAACACTCTTATTTTTGCTCGTTGCGATATACAGTTTGCCGGGTATTTTGCCTCACTATGATGGTTGCCAAGTAGCTAGCTTTGTTTCCCCGCAGCTGTCATAATTAATCTTCCAATATATAAAAATTAATGTTTGTTTGTTGGTTTGTTAGTTTGTTCGTACTTTATGCGTGGCTATACCATTGATCCGATTGTAATGGGGCTTTTTGCAAAACGTTCAGGAGATTCCCGGAATGAACGTAGGCTATAAGAGAGTTGTGATACTCAACTCCTACACCCTTAGAAATCGCACTTTGTAGTGGAAAACGTGAAAAAAGTAGCTCTTTGGTCGCTTAAATGGCTTACGCTACCTAAACCATAACAAATACACAAAATTAATGTTCACAGAATTGAATATCTCAAAAAGCTCTACAAAAAAGTCCGCGACAGCATATATTTATCTATTACGGATAACTCACAATAAGCATTTTTGTCTTTCATTGATGCCAAGAAGATCGAGACAAGTACGTAGATTCCTGTGCAAGCATAGCAGCACATGACGGGTATTCTTTTACGGATAACTCACAATAACGAATTTTGCCTTTTAGCTCATTTATGCCAAGAAGATCGAGATAAGTAGATTCCCGGGCAACACCGGGTAATCAGTACGGGGTATCTTAAAAATAGTTATGATACGTATTTATAATTATTTTTCATTTTACTTATTCAACTAATCATAAGAAGTACATTAATTGTCGTCTTTTAGCTCATTTATGCCAAGAAGATCGGGATGAGTAGATTCCCGGAGAAAGCCGGGTAAACAGCACGGAGTATCTAAAAATAATTAAGATATACATGTTTCCATTTACTTATTTAACTAAACATAAAACACATTAATTTTCGTATTTCAGCTCATTTATGTCAAGAAGATCGGGATAAGTAGATTCCCGGGCAACGCCGGGTAGTCATCACGGGGTATCTAAAAATATAAATTTATAATTATTTTTCCTTTTACTTATTCGACTAAACAGGAAATCACATTAATTTTCATTTATTTAGGCGTAGCAGCGCACGCCGGGTATTAGCTAGTCACATATAAAAATGCCGACTACCGTCACTATAACAATTCCGCATGTTAATACATTGTCAAGCACTGTGGCGTGGCACCCGGTTTTATATAAACTAACAACGATCATAGTGAGGCTATAATAACTGGGAAGGGTTATGAAGCCATTTAAGTGTATTGAACAACCACTTCGTTCGAAAGTATTGTGCAGTTTACTCAGACTCGTTATACAGTCTCTTCAAGACCCATTTTGTTTTCACTCTTGTGTACTATTCTTTATTACAATTAATTTCGTATGTTTCATAAGGAGTTTTGTCGAACCTGATGCACTCATGTAGTCCTACTCCGTGCTCACAGTAGAAATCAGACTCTGTAGTCCACGTTATTTTTTCTTCGATTCTTTGTGTCTACTGACTGACACGAACATGTTAAATTCACATTCAGCAGTTCACAGTACGTTTTTCCAGAAGTCTTTAACATTATTTTTATATTTAAGAGTAGATTCCAGCGCTTTTCCTATCCCTGTATCTTGTGTTGACAAAAAACTTCTACCTTTATACCGTACTTTATTCAAAATAGATTCAACAGAACGTGCTGAGACTTTTATTCCTCTATTCTACAGTTCAACTGCAATCTTGAGACCTGCTAGTTTTCTTATCCTTTTTCTCACATCGAATAATAAAATTCTTATCTCTTGGGGTGAGAATTTAGGTAGGTAGCTTCTATGTTTATTTGATGGACAAATTTTCTGTCTCTCTCCCGTTTTATTGTATACTGAATAGTCAAGTTGATTTTAACACTCTATAGCCTATTAGACATAACTTACTAGATATATATTTTAGTCTATTATTGTACATAACTTGTATTTTGTTTCCGTCTTTGATCCGAGGCTTGATCCTTGTGACTGCGAGTAATGTATAAGATACACCTGGAAGTGGGTTGCTAATCCGTTTTCATGGCGAGTTTATTATTCGTGGTTTCCTCCCTAGGCCGATTGCCTTCACCCAGCTCCAGAGCTCGGCCTGCCCCGTTATATTTCGGAATTGTCTCTCCTAGATGGGTTATCTTGCAGGACTAACGAACCCCATCCACCCGTTTGTCAATCTACGAGGCAGTAGATGTAGAGTTGCCTCTTCCGTCAGGTACATCGTACCGAAGGACTCCTTCTCCGCTGTTATCTGCCGTTGAGGTCTTCACCGTAACCCTGGCAAGGGGCCCTCACAAGGTACTATCAGCAGGGCAAGCTGAACCAAGGTTTTTTTACGAGGTGTTACTCCTCCCCCTCACCCTTTTTCAAACTGGTTTAGGACAGGATATGGCGGGTTATTGATTATTTATTTATTTCAAAATGAGAAGCCTCACTACGATTTTGTCCCATTTCGCTTTATCTGTGATAGTGCCAAATTTTATTTGATCTGGTCATTGCAGGTATATTCATCATCGTCATCATCACTGACACGATAGCCCCAAGTGGGCCTCGGCCTTTTTTAAGAAAACTCTGTTTATAGTCGCAGTTCTCCAGGTCTTAACTTCCAATATCCTGATGTCATTCAATACACAATCCTCCCATCTTAGTTCTTGGTCTACCAATCATTTTCTTCTCTCTAACGAGGGGCGGTCAGTCCTTAAGGTAACAGGGGCCCCTCTCATTATTTATTTATTTATTATTTATTTACTCATAATATTTTAAACGATCTTGCAGGTTATCTAATGTATATACCTCGTATTCATCACTTTGAATAAAGTTAATATAGGCCTAATTTATTCATAGTTAAGAACAAGGAGAAATACGAATCGCGTTATCCTTGCGACCAGAATCTCGCGTATAAGGATAGAGTTATTGTGGAGTATTGCCGTTGCAAGTTTTCACTAGTGACAAAAAATAGATCTTATACACGATTTTTCATCAAGTCGCTATATGAAAATGTGAGAGGATTTGTCGTGTAAATAATTCATTCTTTTGTTTGGGGATGACGATTCGTTGTGGACAAAGATAGGTGTGACAGACGTGTAAGATTATCCATAAAAGTTAAGAAACAAAGATTTTTTAAAAATCATGTGGACAATGAAATGACGGAGAATGGACCTGATGTAAGTTACAAACATTAAATTATATATATATATAATTTGGTTGTTTGTTGATTCAAATATTTTATATTTAAATGATTTTGACCCACCCATTACTCATTTTGCGAACCGCCACTCCCTCTGACTTTATTATAAACTTTCTTTACAGTTGCCATATCAATTATTCTCACTAAATATTCAGTCCATTTCAACCTTTTAATTTTTACACTCTATATATTAGCTTGACCTGTATCTGTCTATATGACGGAATTTTTCAACACGATTTTCTCCCACTTAAAAACATTGGATCGACTTGAAACTTTAGCTCTTTCTTTAAAGTGAATTGACCAGTTATATTACATGGATGCGAAACATGGACTCTTACTTTAAGGGAGGAAAGGAGATTACGAGTATTTGAGAATAAAGTTCTTAGGAACATCTTTGGACCAAAGAGAGATGAACAGACAGGTGAATGGATAAGATTTAATAACAGTGAACTATATAGTCTGTATAGGAAGCCACATGTAATAAGAACAGTTAAGTCTCATATACTTCTATGGGCAGGCATGTGGCACGAATGGGGAATGAAAGACGTGCATGGAAGCTTCTTGTAGGAAAACCAGAGGGAAAACGCCCAGTTGGTAAACCAAGAATGAGGTGGGAGAATAACATTAACTCTGATATAAGGGAAGTAGATTATACAGATAATTATTGGAAAACATTAGCTCGGGATATTGATGTATGGAGAGCTTATGTCCGCGTGGCCATGTACCTACGGGTTCGATAGTGCCAGTGAGTTAGTTATATGTAATGTGTAATGTTGATAAGGGTTTATTATAATCTCTTATCACCCAGACATATTTGAAAGTTGATGACAAGGTCAGGACACATTCAGATAAAGGGTTGTATTTTCATTTAGTATCTAACTATGGGTAGTTTGGTTTAAGAGTTATAATATAATGAAACATATGCCTTTATATTATCCACAGACGAAGAAAATGAAAGCAGTAGGTATTTCATTCGTCATGAGTGTTCCTTTATTCTCAGGTATAGTGGAGAAGGACTAAGTTGGCATGATTTCTGCTATCCTTGTCTAGAGAACTGTTCTTCCACCCTTCGCAAAACACAATGGGCTACCCTTGTAAAATTACTTAGGAATGCTAGAAAAACTCCCCCCCCCCCGACTTCCGTCCAGTCACTCTTGTGTCAGGTAATTTTTGTCAGTGGCGACTGGTTCAGAGTGCTCTGTTAAAAGTGACTGCAGAAAACTGGAGAAGAGCGTGTGAACACTCTGAAAAGATTGATGAGTCATATTGGCAGGCAGACGGTTTAATGGACGAAATTTGTGATCGGTTTGAAATAAATTTAGACGATACCGACGACGATGAAAATGAAAATGAAGACGTAGAAACTTGCCAGGAAGAATCTGTAGAAGAAGGGAATGCCACCACTGATCTATGATTACTACAGGAGTGTCTGCCCTACCGCTGTCACCGTGAAGTGATATGTGTATGAGTGAGAAAGGAGATGGCGAGTTCTCTCTTTCTCTTTCTAAAATATTCTAGACAAGTTAGCCCTTATGGACTATAGTATGCCATTGTATCGCTTGCAATTCCCCGTGCCCCCCTTCGTCCCGTGCTTTCATTATCTTCGTCTGTGGACTATACACACACTGCTCTAATATGCGAAGTCATAGGCGTCTCTTGCAGACATGGTAAGTATGACCAAACCCATAGCGTCTTTCTCACTCTGCACTGGGGCGTTGGCTATACAATTATTATGCATATATTATTGCCAGATCCCAGTTCAAGGATCCCTTTGAATGGCAGGAGAGCGGAGGACCGTAACATAACGTAAAAATTAAATTTCTATAGGCGAATAATAGAAATAAAAATATCTATTACTTTAAAAACAAATGTAAAACGCACTTCACTATATCACAATATTACTTTTAAATTCTTGTAAGCTCTATGAAACTGTGTCAGTTGCACTATACTTTATAAATTTATGTTTAAAGTAATATACACGGAGATGGGCCGACATGATGATGTTGCTCGTTCAATATTTTTCCCGCATTTGAAGAGACAAAGAAATTACTGCGTATTTAAGCTGTATGGAGGCGGCACTTCTGGAAGATTCCATAGAATAAATATTAAGTTGGTAGATCCGAGACTTTCAGAGCCGCGCACCAAATATTAAGGCATCCAATTAGAAAATGTTATATTTGATAACCGCCTTCCATGTGAAAGAGACAGAATATATATGTTACCAATATGACTAAAATATTGAAGTCAGCATAGATTACGAAATGCCGGGGAATAACCTTTCTTTACAATTGCAGGTGGTCATAACCGCGTATCGTATCGTTTCTAGAAGGAATGTTAATCACATCTCGGTGACAACTCGACGCCTTGAATTGAGTGCAAGAGCGAACTATAGGACATATATGCTTATTAAATGCAATAATTAAATCAAATTATCTTATGAGGATAGGGCGATGATAAAGATTCTTCCAGTATATATATATTCACACACACATGTATATATATATATATATATATATATATATGTGTGTGTGTGTGTGTGTTAGTTTTAGAATGTAAGGCAGTTTTTCATTCTTCAATTGTAATAAACTGATTGCTGTCTCAATTAAAATTCATTTGTGTGTGTTCTACTATTATGTCTAGCTACCTCACTTTTTTAAATTGGACTTGGCTTCAATTTCAAACCATCATCCAGACTAATTTTCCTAATCCTCAGTCTGGATATTACTTTACATCATCAAGAAGAATAATCTACGTGCAATTCAATTATCTCTTGAAAGAACACGATTTCCAGTAATCAATCAAATCTTACTTTTATTCAAAGTTCGAACAAAATAATTTACATTATAAATGTGACAAAAGTCATTACATGTTCACTCGGACATAAACTCTGCATACACCTCTCTTTGGAGCTAATATTTTCCAATAATTTCATATATAATTCAACATAATTTATTAAATTATGGTTGCTCTTACTTACCCAATCATTTGGGCACTATTCCTCTGATTTTCATGCAAGTGCCCATGACCCTTTTTCGTTCCTCATTCGCGCCACTTGTCCTGACCATACAGACTTAAATGTTCTCATTATAACTGATCTATCTTTTTGTAAGCCCATGTTTCCCTTAACAGAGATTTAGGCGCTCTTCCCTACAGGGAAGAATTTGAACCATACTAATTTAGTTACACTTGTTTTCGTATAGATGTCATTTGAGTGGTCCGTGGTAAGCGTTCCACCTCATACTGATATCTTGGAAACCAAGGTAGTACTAGGACGGGAAAATTTGGTAAATTTTGCTTAGAGGCCTTTTCATTCAGGCTAAAGGATCTTTTACGAGCCTGAAAAATCTTCAGACTCGGGACCCACGGCTTAAAGTCCCTCCAGGAGGACTTGCTCCTTGGATTTTTCCGTCCTAAAAATCCATCGACCCCGGCCGGGTTTGAACCCGCGACCCTCGGGACCAGAGGCAAGGAGCATAACCACTAGTCCACCGCGGCCGATACAACTGATTTATAATGTAGATAATTACGGCTCACTGATAATTAATTGTCTCCTGTCTGTTCGTTTCTCTATGGTCCAAAAACAATTCCCTTATCACTTACTCGTAACTTCTTCTTCTGTATAAAAGTAAGAAACTATGTTTCGCATCCATATAATTGAAAGAATTGCCGTTTTATACATTGTATTTTTGTCTAAATATTTCATTGGGAGAAATTGGGATGGCTAAAATGCCTGTAATCCATCATAATATTAATAGCGTATGTTTTTAGAGTTGAGCTACTGTTTAATTTATTTCTGCCTCTCATTTGTGTTTGCAATTAATAGTTCAAAGGTATCGAATTCCGCCACTTCTTCAACATTTCTCTCATTTGTTGTTAATTGTCTATTCTCATTTAATAATAATGTATTTCTATGTGTTAATGCACATCTAGCTTTATTGATATTGACTTCAGTCCCTCAAGTTACCAATGTATGGATTAGAAACAATATGATAAATAATAAAAATAGAAAAACACAGTTAAAGTAAATGAGAAGTGGTGTATGCATGGATACATTTATATGTTTTATTTCGAAATGTGGAATGTGAACCATGTTGACACAAACATGTTCTTCACAACTCGTTTCGCAGCAGTTACATCAACACTCATGTTTTTGTAGCGTATATTTTAATGGTCGTTTCATTTCGTACTTTGTGAAAGTTTTATTTTCCACGGATTTAAAGATGATGCCCATTTGCACTTGTTCATACCATGGCTTATAAGATTCATAAAATAGTAAAACGTTCTTCAAGATCTTCATTCAAAAATAACGCTTCATCTGTTGTAGGCTTAAACTGGGCAAGTCCACCGCTGCGCTGTAGCCTCAGTGCAACGCTATTGTTTCATACGCAGTTAACCCAGGTTCGATTCCCGGTCGGGACACGTTTGTAGGATGAGGGGTTTACGGATTTTTCTCGCCTGTAAGACACATTTTGGGAAAATCTGAGACCCAAATATCATCGGTCATTATAATTATCTCCCACGTCATATTCACCTTGTTTAGTATGAATGACTGAGTGAATGGCTAGTCTTAAATGTTTGTGTTGTCTCTGACATGGCTCTAAAGTTGAGCTGATCGCTCATCTAAGGAGACCTCCATTCTCTTGTGTAGTAAAAATGTATGTATGTGATCTGGAGTTACACATCTTTTACGGACAAGTCGTGTCCCTGTAGGGCATGCAAATAGATTAGATTTATTTATCCTGGTGGAGCTAAGGCCATGTGGCCTTCTCTTCCACTCACCAGGGCAAACATATATTACATCAGTATATAACAATCTCAATTAACTCTAATATTAAATACTAAATAAAAATTTGATCAAAAAGATAATATCTAATATATTACGATCTATAATGCAACCAGTTAATGTTAGTTAAAATTAAGACTAAAACTAATAATAAAATGTATACAAGCAAGACATATTAAATTGTCCCTGTTTAATGTATATATATAAAAAAACAATGAAAATTATGAGATATAGAAAACTAATTTTACGATTATACAGTATTTAAAACAAAACAAATGAAAATATTTGTTTTTCTTAATATTATTTTCATAAATAATTAAATTTATTAATTGTTAAAAGAATATTATCAGTGAGGTATATAAATTAGTTTGTTATTAAACAATTCTTTTGTTTGTTTTTGACGGATGTTATAGTTTGACAGTCTCCGACATAGGGCGGAAGGGAATTCCATGTTTTGGTAAATGAGGCCGTAAAAGATAATGAATAATATACAGTGTGATGAGGAGGGATGTAAAGGACAATGTGCTGATGGGAGCGAGTGTCAAGATACCTGGGAGAGAAGGTTAAACTATGGCAAAGAAAGATAAGCAGGAATTTGGAATAGGTTGTTATTAAGTAAGTAGGAACATAGTAAGCGTATACGCACACCTCAGTCACTGTCAGGGTAACTATACCCTGTTCGCTCTTAAAGTGATCCTCGTCAAAACAAAACCATGTGACCTGTTCGCTTTTCATTGGTTATGGACACAGAAGTACGTTGTATACCTATGCCGCTCGATCTCCGGCTCTGAAGTTTAGGTTGTGCGAGGGGTAAAAGGAGAAACTCGCCATCTACTGCCAATAAGGGAACAGTTGAATGGGTTTAGATGTCTGTCACAACCAATCATTGCTCTTGACGCAGCTATAGCGCGCTAGTACGGTTTGAAATTGCTGAGATGTTGTCAGCTGTATGTCTGCTAACCGTATACATAAAGCGGCCCCTCGCACTGAATATCCATATCGGCAACACTGTCGTGAAAATATCTGTGTCTGGACTGTTGAAGCAATATCCTTCCGCCATTCGCGCCACAATTACTGTCACATTTGACAGGAAGATGACGACAGAAGAATCTATAGTTTCTACCATTTTGTTCATGAGAATCGACTGAAGTATGACTCAAATGCATCACCCATATGTAATAAACTATTTTAAGTTGTAATTATTGATTAGGTTATTTTAGAATATTTTCTATGTTTTGAATATTATTATTTTCATTCACGAAGAATAACAAGAATATTCAGGGGACATATTTTTAATTTAATGAAGGGAATTACTTTTTCAAGTACTTATTGCTTCTACAACGTACGTCGGTGTCCATAACCACTGAAAAAAGAGCAGGTCATATGATTTTGTTGTGACGAGGATCATTTAAAAACGGACAGGGTTTACATCACAGTACAATCCGGAGATGAAGGGATTTTTAAACTGACCCAAACCCTCTGGCGGCACTATGGCCCTGGGGTCGACTCAGCCTCTAACGGAAACGAGTACCAGACGCTTGTTCTGGGGGTAAAGGCGGCTGTCACGCAGGGCTGACAACCCGGCTGACATAAAGTGCCGATTGTCCAGAAAAAGTGGGAGCCTTAACCTCCTACTTCCCGAAGGGCCTTCGGGCCTGTTGTGGGATAATTTTACTTTTACAATCCGGAGATGAAGGGAACGCAAATGCGGGATGAGGTAAGCAGGGGAATGCGACCGTCACAATATCAAATACGCCAAAAATACTGGAACAGTCACATGTCAGGCATCAGTGTGTGGTTTATTTAAGCCTATTCTGCTGAGGATTGTCCATCAGATTCGGAAATAGCACGCCCGCTGAGAGACTTGAAAATATTATTTCCATCCATCACGACATAATTTGTTTCATAAGACATTCCTGGTAGTCGCTTTATTTTAAGCTGCCGACTGTACAATACACTCATTGCAAATTAAAATTATACATATTTTGCTCTAAACTTATTTAAGAAGAATATACACCATTTACAGAATTCTAGCGTCCACCGCTGTGGTCTCGGGGTAGCGTGCTGCCTTGTTACGCAGCGGGCCCGAGATCGATCCCCGGTTGGGACAGTTTTTCTGGGTGAGGATTTTATCAGGGTTTTTTCCTCACTTGTAAGACAAATGTCAGGAAAACTTTAAGACCCAAACGGTCTCCGAAATCATATGGCCATCGCAATCATCATCATCATTCATATTCATCTTAGGTTAAGCTTAGGATTAGGGACTCTCCTGGCGCACCACTATCATCATGATCACCCATCATATCATCGAGGCAACGTAACCCCACCTTCCAGGCGCCCCAACCTCAGAAGTGGGTTACAAGTACGCCATGCCAGGAGAGAAACCAGGAATGTCGAAAGACAAACCTGGGGCATTTGAAAAAAAAAAAAACTATTGCATAGCGCCACAGGCGTAGAAAGCTCTTGGCTTACCAGGCGGGTGTTTGCCTCACATGTATTATACAAGTGTTAATCGCAGAGGCGGACCATCACCCATCCAATAAATGGGTGACATGTGGTCAGCATATCGGGTTCCCCAGTCGTTGTAGGTGGTTTATAGTTCATTATTTTCAATACGAAACACGTCATCAAATTCTTAATTGCATGCTCTGATATGTGTGTGTGTGTGTGTGTGTGTGTGTGTGTGTGTATACTGTGTATATCCACCGCTGTGGTCTCGAGGTAGCGTGCTGCCTTATCACGCAGCGGGCCCGGGTTCGATTCCCTGTCGGGACAGGCTCCTGGGTGAGGTATTTTTTCGGGGTTTTTCCTCACCTGTAAGACAAATGTCGGGAAGCTTAGGGCCCAACGGTCCCCGAAAATCATCCGGCAATCATCATCATCATCATCCATCACCGGTGTGGAAAGCAACGGGAAGTTACCACACCTATAAATCACTAGTAAATCTACAAAGCATAGCTTGGAAATGCTATGATTGCAGTGAAGGACCTGCCCCCGGACAGAATTACTATGGAATGGAATGGATATATATATATATATATATATATATATATATATATATATATGAAAGTTTTCTTGGGTTTTCCGCGTCTTGGATTCAAGTTCGGCCTCTGACCAATGATTCCGACGTTTCGGCATGATCCCACATGCCATTATCAAGGAATGATAAGTTCGAGTCACAGGTTTAGGTCTTATATAATAAAATACATAGAGTTTTCGCTGTGGTCCGTTTCCGAAGAAGTACACCCATCCAAGGCTTAGTTCTTATGTAGTTAAATACCTTCAGTTTTCATTGTGGTCCGTTTCCGAAGCCGTACACCCAATCCAAGACGCGGAAAACCCAAGAAAACTTTCATATTCATTCTTATATCCGCGAAAATCTCCAAATATATATATATATATATACTTGGTGATCTGGCATCATTAGGCCAATACTCGCAATCATGAAGAGACATGTATGTAATGTGCATTGGGTACCTCCTCTGACTCTTCTCCTTGAGTCTTGTTTGCTATGCGAGGTATCAATGAAGTAACCAAAAAACGTGAGAAGTTCAATACAAGTGCTAGCAATACAAGTACTACAAGGGGTGAGGTTAAAGATAAGGAGAGAGATAGAAAATATTATTTTTGGTTGCTGAAAAAAAATCATCTGCTTCCATTGTGCACGGCACTAGATACTGGTAAATTTGTCACTTACATATTGTGAGCTGAATTTATTTCACTGAAATGTTATGAACGGTAGTTCAATTTTATCTTAACCTGTATATAAGATGTCATACACTTTAGGGATATGTAATACAAATCCTGCTTTGTCCATATATTAACTCTTTCCTGTGGAAAATAGAACAGAATCATGAGTCTAGGAAAACATATTTCATATTTTCTGTTTGTGTATTCAAAATGGTATGTACCTTATCATTGCGCGTGAACAGAATAACCAATGTAAACAGTTGGATGCTTGCTTTGCTACAAAGTTATTTTACAAATAAGACCACATTTCCCCCACAACATTTTATCTCGCAATAATATGAAAATAATTAAACAACTTAAAGGCCTAATTACATATCATGGGGATTCTATGCGAGATGCCATTCTATGTAAATTCAAATTAAACAAAAACAGAAATTACAAATATGTGAATAATTACTCTAGCTATGTGCTATTTTAGAAAATAAATCCAGAAAATGACTGTAAATTGATTTAGAAAGTTACGTAAAAATAATCATAAGTAAGGCCACGAGTGATTTCCAAATTATCGATAAATTCACGACTCACGAAGTGAGTCGTTCGTGAGTCGTGAATTTATCTAGACAATTTGGAAATCAAGAGTGGCATTTGTTAGGACTATTTAACGAATAAAATTAAGCTGTTTACTCACAAATCATTATTTAAATACAGTTATTTTAAAATATTTATATATTTAATGTAAATGGCGATGTTTGAAAACAAATGAGAAACGATTGGTACGCTTCATTTGCTTCTTTTGTTCATCACTGCAACCAGATAATATTATTTACTGCCAAAGGAACGCAATATTGTAATAATGCACTCTAGTGGAGAAAAATGAAACACATTCAAACTGTATAGTAATTCATTTCTGGTATCCTATGATGTAAATATGTCAATTATATTTTTCTGGAATGTTATTACCTGGGAAAAAATACATTTAAGATGGTACAAACAGTGGTTTCTTTTTTTGGTGGTATAATCAATTGCCACAAATGTTTTTATATTAACTCCCGCATGCGCTATATGTTGATATTCATGCACTATATATACAATCTGGTAGCCGTATTTCTTGGTGAGTCAGTCACTGCAAAATAATGCTATGACCTATTCAGAATGTTAAAAGGGAAGTGCTTTCTTTATTATGATAAACTTTAGTTGGTAAATTCTAGGCGAAACACGACTGTGATTGGCTGTAAATAAGAAATCATTGATACTTGATTGACTCCCATTTGGAGCATGAGTTAAATAGTCTGAAATATGACGTACGTATTATCGTTGGAACAAGTCTTTTTTCATAGCTAACAACATAATATCAACTTATGAAAAACTTCTTGCTCTTCTTCTTGACTTTATAGGCACTTTCATGTTCCCACGCCACCCGGGCCTTTACGTGACAAGATCTGTAGTGAGAGGGATTACATACATTCTTTTTGGCCACACATGGACACGAGAGGCCTTTCCGAATGAGTGATGAGCTCATTGCAAGGCTTCCTTGCAGACAATACCAACATTTAAGTCGAAACACGTAATTCACTCAAACATTAAAACTGAAAATGGGCGAATATATTGATTATTGCGATAGATAATGTTCGGGGACAATTTGGGTCTTAAAGTTTCTTGATATTTGTCTTTCAGGTGAGGAGAAATAAAAAAAAAAAAAAAAGATCATCGCGCAGGAAACTTGTCTCGACTGAGGATTGAAACCGGGCCCGGCGCGGACGATAAAGCAACGCTATTCCAAGACCACAGCTGCGGACAATACGAAAAACACGCTAATAAAAAATGAAGGTCGCCGAGTACCTACCTCATTAAATCTAACCTACCTACTCTAACCTAATCTAATCTAACCTTCCTAAACAAATGTGAATAAGCATATTGCCAATTGGCTGTAGCGAAAACGTGAATAAACATTTCGTCAACCATATCGTTACAAAAAAAAATTATCTGGTAAGTTTCGGTAATTATTGATATAGTAATTAAGTAGTGGTTCGTTGTACAATATTCATATACTAACGTCTAACATTTTATAAATATACTATTCACTGTATTTGTACAATAATTAATTACTTCATGCAAGAAAGGCTTCAGTCCATTTTCTCTTTTTATGAAATTGAGATTTTATGTTAGTGTTTTCTGAACTCCTACAAATATATTTTCCCAATTAAAAGGGCGTGGAGGTCAATTCCTGTTAGTCAGGACGTGGTAGTAGTACAATTATTTTCTTGTGTTTTTAATGGACTATAAAGCTTCAAACCGACTGGCTTGGCTTTCCATATAATTGATGATAGTAATAATAATAATAATAATAATAATAATAATAATAATAATAATAATAATAATGATGCTTTATTTAGCTGGCAGAGTTAAGGTCATAAGACCTTCTCTTCCACTCAACCAGCGAATAGTAGAATTATACAAAAAATTACATACTTATTACAATTTTAACATGTTTTTAAAAGACAGACTAAACAAAATGCAATAATGATTTGATCTGATACTAGCTAATACTAACAAAAACATGGAATATAATAAAATTAAAATTATATAAAATAAAGTAAGTGGCTTCCTAGATGATTATTTATAGAATGCTCTATATAGTTGTTATGCAGTTAATGTTTTCATTGTGTCGAAATTAAGGTATTAATTAATTTGTATTTAAATAATGATAGCGATTGATAGTCCCTGACATGACTGGGAAGTGAGTTCCATGCTCTAGTCATAGATAATGTGTAAGATTCAGAGTATAGACATGTCCTGTGCTGTGGTATCAAATGTAAGAAGAATCTTGTGATCTTGTTCCTAAATTGCAATGAGCCGATAAATTTTGAAAACGTGTTGTTAAATAACTTGGTAAATATGTGTGCAGAATTTGGAATAGTAGGGTATGTTAATCTAAAGTACTTCTATCATTTAGGCGTAGCTATGATAAGGCCCGAAATGAAGGAGACACGTGGTCATAACGACGGGGATTGAATATAAATCGAATGCACGTTTTATGAGCACGCTGTAGTCTGTCAGATCAGTCAGTAATATGGCGCAGTGTGGCATTATAAGAGTCTGTACAAGTATTTGTGAAAAATCCAAGGAACAAGTCCTCGGGGAGGGACTTTAAGCCGTGGGTCCCGAGTCTGAAAATCTTCAGGCTCGTAAAAAATCCTTAAGCCTGAGAAAAGGCCTCTAAGCAAAATTTACCGAATTTTCCCGTCCTAGTACTACCTAGATGTCAGTGTGAGGCGGAATGCTGACCACGGACCACTCTAAATGACATCTATACGAAAACAAGTGTAACTAAATTAGTATGGTTCAAATTTTTCCTGTAGGGGGACAGCGCCTAAATCTCTGTATAGGGAAAACATGGGCTTACATTACAATACAAGTATTTGTTTTAATTTTTTAGGAAGGAAGTTTTTAAACCTATTTAGGGAGTGAAAAATTGAGAACACTTTCCTGCAGGTATTATTCACCTGGATTTCCCAGTCTAGGTGTTGGTCCATGTAGATACCCAGATTTTTTATTATTGAGCTATAGGGGATGTTTTTGTCATTTAGGAGAATGGTAGGGATATTTTCATAATTTATAATGCTTTGGATTCGTCGATGCCCTATAATTATGCATTGGGTCTTATCAGCATTAAGATGAAGTCCATGTTTCTTCGACCATTGGGAAATTGAGACTAGGTCACTATTTAGTTTGTCTAGTGTGTCATGTACATCCAGTCAGGATGGGAGAGAATGTAAATTTGCAAATCGTCAGCGTATAGGTGATGTCGACAATAAGTAAGTCTAGTGTATATGTCGTTAATATAGATAGAGAATAGAAGTGTTCCTAACACTGAACCTTGTTGGACGCCACCCTTCGATGATAGCCAGGATGAGGAAAGTTCTGCATAATTAGTGCTGGCTGAGAAGAAATATAACACTTATTTGAAGAAGATAGAGATTGTATTAACATTAATGAATTAACTACATTTCGCAAACAGAATGGCGTGGCTCGCTGGCAGCTGGCCCAATATATCCGTATTCCACGACTGTTCCTTGCTAAATGAACTACATAACTCTTCTTCTGTATTTGCTAACATTATTTAATATTTTAAAGTTTCCAGTTGTACTATGAACAAGTTTGCAGAAGGTTTACTTTATCTTTTGAGGGATATTTTAACAAGAATACTTTTAACCAACATATGACTGATTTGTGTAAGGAACTATCAATGATAGAAACTAGATGATTATAGACCAATTTGTATTCTTCCCTGTTTGTCTAAAGCACTGGAACATATAATTCAAATCCAGACCATGAGCGACCATAGGAAAAAAATCCAGTGGTCCGACTGGGAATCCATCCCGAGACCCCATGAACTGTAGTCAGAACCTCTGACCATTAGCCCATGGGGATGGCCACCATACACACATAATTGTATTTATACATTATAGTAACACAGAACACGTATTTTCTAATAATTTCTGTTTGTAAAGGTTTGTATTCAACATTATTTTATTTATCATAGATATATTTTTAATAGTTATTATTCTACCAGTTATATTATATGGGTGCGAAACATGGACTCTTACTTTAAGGGAGGAAAGGAGATTACGAGTATTTGAGAATAAAGTTCTTAGGAAAATTTTTGGACCAAAGAGAGATGAACATTCAGGTGAATGGAGAAGACTACATAACAATGAACTACATGGTCTTTATAGGAAGCCAGATATAATAAGAACAGTTAAGTCTCGTAGACTGCGTTGGGCAGGACATGTTGCGCGTATGGGGAATGAAAGACGTGCATGGAAGCGTCTTGTAGGAAAGCCAGAGGGAAAACGCCCAGTTGGTAGACCAAGAATGAGGTGGGAGAACAACATTAACTATGATTTGAGGGAAGTAGATTATACAGGGAATGATTGGAAAGCATTGGCTCAGGATAGGGATGTATGGAGAGCTTATGTCCGCGCGGCCATGAACCTTCGGGTTCGATAGTGCCAGTGAGTAAGTAAGTAAGTAAGTAAGTATATTTTAATAGTATAAAGAATATGTATAGTATTTCAAAAGCACTCAATAATTAAAATGTGAATATGTGGTTGGCCTACAGGACAACCTTCCCTCCTCGGCGCGACAGGCCTAGAAGGCCCCTGGCATACCTGCCGGCTTCTGGCCTCACATCTACATGTGTTAATCACAGAGGTAGGCTATCATCCAGCTAATACAGGGGTGACATGTGATCAGCATGTCGGGTCTCCAGCCGTTATAATTGGTTTTCTAAATCTGGAGCCGCTACTTATTATAGCTACCCAAATTCCTCACGATGCTGGGTGGGCACAGATCCCATACTGGCCGAAATTGAATGAGAAAACTTCATCTCCGATGGTGACTCGAACCAACGCAAGTCCCATAACCCTACGCCAAGGCATCCTGCCTTAACGACTCGGCTATGGCGCGGGACACAGGACAGCCACTCGATCACTATCTTTTAACCCTGATGAGGAATTACGACAAATTAAATTTTATTTTTTTTGTTCAATTAATATTTTACTTAAAGTTCCTCCCGGAGGACTTGCTCCTTGGATTTTTCTGTCCTTAAAAATCAATTAACCCCGACCGAATCTGTCACTCTCGGGACCAGAGACGAGAGCATAACTACCAGTTTATTTTGAAGTTTCACTGTGCATGCTGTGTAAAAATCACGAACATGTGTTCGTGGCAATTTAAAAGCATAATCTGTGCTTTTGGAAAAAGTTGTAAGATCTTTACCCTAACTTCAAAGTAGATCACATTTCAGTCTTTTAATAATTATGAAAAATATTGAACAACACTTTAATATAAGATTTGGATTTTCAAAATATGTATAATGTTTTGGACTTACCCCTGAAATAGTAGGAAGATCTATGAGGAATATTTTCAAGGTGTTTTCTGGCTACTTCCCATGTGGCCGGTTCAAATATTGTCCTCTCATTTCCTTCTTCTGTGCGGTTCTAAGAGAAAGAAACAATTTCCGACATACAGGAATATCTTTTACAGTACTTGCACAATATTTCCATGTATACTGTCGATTTTTCAATTTGGGTAGTTTTTTTTTTACTTTAACTGCTTGTGGTGCAATGCAGTCAGCTATGTAGGAAGCTTGAAGTGCTTTATCAATTAAAGCATAGAATAAAGTCAACATTTTTTTTATCAACACAATCTATATTAGAGTAGCATTATTTTGAAAAACAGGAATTAATTTGTTACAACTGCTTTCCTTTATTTTATTTTTTGCTTCCTCAGTTTTTGTTTGTCGCATAGTTCACTACATTCAGATTCGGTTATACTTGAAACTGCCACAAAATAATTCTGAATCACTCGACATTTCCACACTGAACTGTACAAGTCTTCAAACAGTACAAAACAACATAGATAACGTTATAACCAGCAACTTCGAGTAATAAACAATCAGCTGTTGAACATGCTGTAATCGAGATATCGAAAAAAAAAATTACAGGATGACCAACTACAAAATGGCGAATCCAAAAATTCACTGATCGGAAAATGGGACAAAACATGAATTATGCCCATAGTAGATTCAACTCCGCAATTGTTGCATTATATTTCGCTAAATTAAACTAGATCAAAAAGGTATATTTCTACACAACTACCGATATAGGATAAACAAAACATATATTTTTAAACTTTACCCTTACTTCGCCGTCTGGATCTATTGGTAGGTATTAAGGTGCTAGAACTTGAATGGCTGTGTCTATTTTGAAAAGAACAGAGTACAGATTAACTTGTATTGACGCAATGCATAGGCTGGTCTTTTTTTTTTCGATCGTCAGGTATCTACATGTTATTCAGCCATGGTCGGAATAGGGCCGACAATATTGAGAACTAATGAACCAAAAATGAAAAAGAAATTAAGATATCAGAAAGGAACTAAATATTTTCAAACCTACAGACCGAATAATTAAATATAGGAACGACTGGAAAGAACATATTGATAGAATGCCAGAAGGAAAATTTCCAAAATTATTGCTAAATTATAAACCGCACGGAAGGAGAAATGTTGGACACCCACACAGAAGATTGTCAGAACAATTTTAACAATTCTAGCCAACAGGCTTAATCTCTGGATGATGATGATGAACCACTATGACTCCACTTTTTATGTGATCCGCATTACATCAACGCCCTCTCTCAATCCTAGTCAGAGCTCATTGACTACATTTACAAACACTAGCGACACCAACAGAATTTCATCCAAGAATTTTTTTTGCCTTACAAGATTCAATATAAAAATATGTACGTTTTACATGAATTATATTGAATTATTATACGACACAGCGGAACGTTTACCTCCAGTCACAGCAGCACGGTTGTTGCGTCACAAGGACCATATATATTCGGGAACAAATAACTGCTTTTTTTTCTAATTTGTTTTCTAGCATTTTTTTTAATATTAATGTACGGAATGTGGATGAATGTAGATATGTATTATTTTGATTTAGTGCAGACATAGATTTTACTTATATGTAGCCTGTTATTGTTTTTTGATACAGGTGTATTTGTAGGTATTTGTTTATATTATTAGTTTTATTTTTTATTCATGGAAAAATAATGCACGTACGGCCAAGCAGGCCCGTGCGCAATGTAAATGCATATGTATTTTCTTTATTCTGAAAAAAAAGGCAATAAATTCCATATTCTATTCTATTCTATGAAGCACTTACCCAGCTTACTTAGGGTAATAGCTGCTCCATGCACACGTCATGACCATGGCGTGAAGCGAGTGTACGCGGGATAACGCGGTATTAGTTCGCAAAGCATCCATAAACGAAGCAGACCAGTGTTCTGCTGTGTCGGATAGTAATTCTTACAAAACACAACTATCTGCTTGGAAGAAATAAAGAGAAAATGTAGTGGGAAAGGAAAGTTTTATTTAAATTAATAGTAGGAAATTGAGTTGAAAAAATGGAATTGCAAAGAACAGACATTTAAATTATGTAATGATTTCTTAAATCATTTTATATCCATATACATCAATAATATATTACATCCATAATCACAGCAACATATACCGAAAATAGAGAGCTTCCTTCTTGTATAATAATATTAATATAATATTTACATCACTTTCTTATTTCAGTATTTACATTAGTTATCAATATAATTTACGTAACATAACCTCTTCTCCATAAGTTAGAGCAATCTGTTAACTTATATACTTTAATAATTATGCTTGAACACTGCTGAGGTTAAAATTATTTTAATTTTAAATTTGTACCTCATAAAACAGTCGTCCTCAACTATAATAACTTCTCTTATAAACGCCATCATGCTATTAAAATTCAAGGCCTTTCAAAGACATGCCCCATCCTCAGGAATTCTTATGATACTGAAATTATTTGTATATTTCATACAAATAATTTCAGTTCCATAAGCATCCCTGAGGATGAAGCGTGTCTTTGAAAGACCTTGAATTTTAATAGTGTAATGTTTATAACATAATTTATTATAGTTGAAGACGACTTTTTTATAAGGTACACATTTAAAATTAAAATCTTTTAACTTGTCATTGATAAACATAAGCACTGACTATAGCTTTTTAACTCACGGTACTGGGACACACTGCGGATATAAACAAAGATAATACTGTTTGGTTATGAATGAAAATCAAGTACAACAATATTATACGACACAGCGGAACGTTTACCTCCAGTCATAACAGCACTGTTGCTGCATCTCACGGACGTTTATACTTACTATGTATAGTCAGGAAAAAATAACAAATGAATCACTTTTATGTTCGTCATTGCTAGTAATCCCGGATACAAACATTAATTGAAACTCACAGATTGAAGTGAAGCAAGTGTACACGGGATGACACCGCATTAGTTCACAAACGAAGCAGGTCAATGTTCCACTGTGTCGGATAATACATACCTTACGCATGCAAAGTTCCGTTTCGTTCCGAACCAATAGCTATGAGAGTGACGTTACATGCCTAAGCCCCGTGATGCATCAAACCGGTTGTCGCCACAAGGTACCCCGATTCTGCCGTCAAGTCATTAGTGTAAAGTTTTTAGGGATTTCGCGATGTTATAGCTGTTCAGTGTTTTGTTAGCGTTACAATGATAGCTGCTCTTGAGTAAGAGTTGCCAAAACACGGTAAACTATAAAATATTCCTTTTTTATTATAGGCCTATTAAGATTATATATATGGTATGATAAGAAAAATAAATGCCTGGACGGGATTCGAACCCGGATCTCTGAGTCTGTACCTCAGCGTGATATCCATTACACTACCAGGCGAATCCAATTCAAACACTTATTTTTCTTATATATGTATTATACTCTCCATTATTACTAGATGTCGCGAGAACACTGTCTTCACTGCCATCTAGTAGCTGACTATATCAAGTAAGCAAATTAAAGAGAATATTTATTTTACTTTATAGCAGTGACGCTTTATCGATGTTATAATTAAATCTTTAACATTGAGCAATGCAAGCTTAATATGGTATGATAAGAAAAATAAATGCCTGGACGGGATTCGAACCCGGATCTCTGAGTCTGTACCTCAGCGTGATATCCATTACACTACCAGGCGAATCCAATTCAAACACTTATATATATGTGTGTGTGTGTATGTGTGTGTGTGTGTGCGCGGAATGAAAGATGTGCATGGAAGTTTCTTAAAGGAAAACCAGAGAAAAACGCCCAGTTAGTACACCAAGATTGAGGTGGGAAAATAACTTTAACAATGATTTGAGGAAAGTAGCTTATACAGGGAATGATTGGAAAACATTAACTCAGGATTGGGATGCATGGAGAGCTTATGTCCGCGCGGCCATGAACCTACGGGTTCGATAGTGCCAGTGTGTAAGTATATATATATATATATATATATATAATAGTAAGTTTATAACTGTATTGTTTATAATATCGGGAAATTGTAATAATAACAAGAAGAATTAATCGTTATCTCACTGAAAAAGTAATTTATTAAGTCGACATTTCAATCTCCTTGTATTAGATAATTTTTAAGACTTGGTTGTTTAATTGAACATTTAATATGTTTGTTAAATATCGGGAAATTGTATTAAATTTATAGAAAGTGTTCGTATTATGCAATTTTACTGAACATTTGTTATTCATATTTGGAAGATTTTGATGGAAATATTAAATAACAGCAATTGAAAATTCTTTCAAAACTGAAACAGGAATATCGATTAGATCAAAAACTCAACATGAAATCTTGTAATATGCCCTTTTACAGCAAATAGAAAGACTAAAACAACTTCAATATCTGGAACATTATAATAAAAATATTGTAGATGACTTTTGTCGTATGGCTGACAAAAAAAATCTTATTTATAAGTGCTTTAAAAATTAAGGCCATTTCGCGAATAGAATATTTTTTTTTATATCCAGTGTATTGTGCACATCTACAGTGTATAGTCGTGTTATCCTGTGGAAATTCATTTCTTTATTTTTGTAATATGATAGATACTATGTAATCCCTGCATGGTATGTTTACTTTGTCGTGGTGGAGTGGTTTGCATTCTTAATGACCCAGAGAGTTATGTCTGCAGTAGCATTGTATGCTAAAAGGTTACCCATGCCGAACAGATCGAAGCCGTTGAAAAAGTAACGATTTTTCACCAAAAAAAATATTACTGGCAAGAAACGCGGACATGAGTAAAGTTTTCATATCGGGAATGATAGAGGGACTTGTACGAAAACCACAGGGAAAGCCCCAGTAGGTAGACCAAGAATTTAGGTGGGAGAATTACATGAACCACGATTTGAGGAAATTAGATTATACATTGAATAATTGGAAAACATCAGCTCAGGATAGGGATGTAAGGAGAGTTTATGTCCACGAGGCCAAAGAGTCAGTGAGTTAGTTGATATACTACGGAATGGTAAAATGAGTCTTGATAATGAAATTCCTACAGCATTTAACCTTTAACTGCTGAGCAAAACCAGGAAAAAAATATGAGTAAGATTGATCAGTATAAAGGTTTGTACCCGGAAAATTCTGAATACGAGACTCAAACGCTACTGCTCAGTCAACATCCGCGATAAAAATAATTTTTGAATATAATAATCACAAGAAAGTGTTATATAAAATGTGTACAGAATACAAATAGTTAATTATACTCTCACAAAGAATTCAATGTTGAAACGGCAGCCATTGTTTGAGTTAAATGAAGGCCGATGAGAGATTCAACAACAAAGTCCAGTAATTGAACCCTCATAACAAACAAGCAAGAATCGAACCCTCAAAATCAGAGTTGCATACAAAACATACCCCTATCTCTCTCTCTCTCTCTCTCTTTCTGTTCTAGCACCCGAATTTACATTGTGCTTCAGGTCCATTTATCATACAAATACAAGGTACTGTGACAGAATCGATCAGAGCTACTTAGTGCCTTCAATCAGTGATCTCAACATGTCAGCAACAGTCCTGGGTTTTACGTCTAAACAAACTCGTTCTTTTCACATGTCGACAAAAACATTCCATTAATCTCGACCGTTGAAATCGTTGCTTCAATAACAGAGAGTTTATACTTTGTAATGAAATGAACTAGAGTATGTTTACGGACATCATTTGATATTTTCATCGATTTGTGTAAAAACCAATTCATAAAATATTTATATTTACAACTCAGGAAGAAATGTTTCAATGTTTGTACTCAAATAGGGTCTTGTGGAAGCAAATAAAAAAATAAATATTGAAATACAATATATATTTGTTAAGAATCGTTTATTTAGGTGACTGGTAGAGATAGTAGAATTCAAATTATTCTATTGTAACATTGAGATGTGATGGAATTAATAGTGAATATTGAATTATTCTTTTTGTACGTATCTAAGTTTTCTTATTTTCAAATACAGAACATGACAGTGTTTTACAAGACGTGTACTGAAAAATGAATATAACGTTTTTTGTCAATTCTCGTACTGAAAAATTAATGATGGCACTGGTCAACAGTGGTTTTGTTGCCCTTGATGTAAGATTAATTTCGGAATTATTTATGCTCACAATTCATGAAACTATCAATGATTTTGGAAGATTTGCTCTGTTTTTTATCTTTATTTTCATTTTACACTTTAAAAATCGGAAAATATGAAAAGAAATAACAGATATATTTATAATGTCAATTGTTTTTTGAAACATCACTCCATGTCATATACCATCTTCACTTCTAGCAACTGGAATTCCCTACAACAAGAAATAAGGGGCTGCCGGACATTGGCATATTTTAAAAGAAATCTAAATTTATATTTGCTCTAACCTCGACTTCATTATTACCCAGTGTAAGGTATATATATTAATTGGTGTGTCTCGTATAATTTATCATATTTATATTATTATTATTATTATTTTCGTATCATTATTGTTGTTACCCTATAAAATGTTGTTTGTACATGAAATTTACATTGCTACATTATTGTATCTTCAACTGTTTATAATTAGTATAGTGTATATCTATATTTGTCAATATTTATTGTATTTGTGCTGGTTGAGTGGAAGAGAGGGCTTTATGGCCTTAACTCTGCCTGAATAAATAAAGTATTATTATTATTATTATTATTATTATTATTATTATTATTATTATTATTATTATTATACACCGACGTAAATAGAAAGAAAAATGTCGAAAACCCATGTTATACTTCAGTGAAACGCCTTTAATGAGATTTTCTTCTATAATTTTTTAGGGGACAGTCTCTTTTTAAAGACCAGCAGTAATCTGCCATCATGTGACGGTCCCATCTACCCTGATACCTTTCCTCCATTACTTTTAGATCCTAAAGAAAGCGCTCTCCCTCACTATAATTTCCTAAATTATCCGAAATCTATCCAAGTGACTGTGGAGAAAGTGTAACTTTATACTCATATTTGCTCCTAGAATCTTAAACTTGTCAATATGTTTTGCACAATTTCTTTATGATTTGGTGCTTTATAGTTACCTAGGAAATTTTCTACTACCAATACAAAACCCTTCCAAGCTTCACTTTCCGGAACAGTTATAACTTCGATAAAATTTCCATATTTCATCAATTGCCGAATTTGAGGACCATAAAATATTCTGCCTTTTAATTTTTCCATACTGAGCTTAGGAAATTTTCTACAAATGTATTTGAAACATTCTCCGTCCTTATCGAACGCTTTGACGAATTGTTTTATCATATCCAGATGCACGTCGTAAGTACTTTAATTTTGTCAAATAACTGAGATCACGGCCAATGTGCGGAGTGAGGGGCGCGAGAGTGCGGGTCACGTGATGTTTGTATGCCAAATATCTTTAAAAGTTTTATCTTTAAGGGGGGGTAGAATTTAAGTTGGAATATATCTAACTTGCAATTGTCAATAATTGCAATTTTATTTCGTATGAATTATTTTGGTAATCTTTTTACATCTATAATTATTATTTTAAATCAAATCATGACTGGAGACATACATTTTATTAGTAACAAGCCGTTTAATGTTTAAAATATAAGATACGCAAAAATCATAAAAACTAGAGCACATTCAACACTTTAATGAATATATTCGTAAACGGTGCACTTGAAAACATAGACATTCGCTGAGATATCCAGAGCAACAAAAAAAAGTTTTTTTTTGTAAAGCTGTGTAATAATACAATTTTTGAGGATTAAGTATACGCCGTGAGTGCACATACATAAATTCAAATAAAGAACCGATAAATGCACAAATTATTGTCGCAGTATGTGAATAATTACCTGAGGAAAAGGCATACAGTGTATACTGATTTTTATACAAAACAATGCGTAAAATTACTTTTAATTGAATGAGAAGTTGAGGCAGTTTTAATCTAAAATCGCCATATTTACAATGACTATTTAACTCATGCCCCAAATGGGAGTCAATGACCAATCACGTTTCAATGATTTCTGTGTTACAACCAATCAGAGTCGTGTTTCACCAAATATTTATCAGTGTTATAATTACCATATTAAAGAAAGCTCCTCCTTACAATATTGCGTTCCTTTGGCAATAAATAGTATGATCTGGTTGCAGTGATAAACAAAAGAAGCAGTAGAAGCGTACCTATCGTTTCTCATTTGTTTCCAAACATCGCCGTTTACATTAAATATATAAATATTTTAAAATAACTATAGTTAAATAATGATTTGTGAGTAAACAGCTTAATTTTATTCGTTAAATAGTCCTAACAAATGCCACTCTTGATTTCCAAATTCTCTAGATAAATTGGAAATCACTCGTGGCATTACTTATGAAAAATATGCATTAGTCATTTGTTCAAACGGAATAGATAACTTATCCTTTTGGGATGCCAGATTATTCAAACTGACAAAAAACACAACACAGAAATAAGACAACAACTAAAAGTAGATGAATTAAATACAACACTAGAAAAATATAGGAAAAACTGGAAAGAACACTTAGCAGGAATGACTGAGAATAGAATATCAAAAGCAGCATACAACTATTCACCACGAGGAAGAAGAAGTTTGGGAAGATCAAAGAAAAGATGGAAAGAGCAGCAATTTGGAGCCGGAACAGGCTAGTAAATAAGCCTAAACCGTGACGAAGGAGCAGAAGATTATCCAATGAACTGTAAACTGTACATTAACTTGTCCATTTTCTCATCTGACGAAATCAAATGAGTAGGTCTACAGAATATTATGTAGCATATGGGTTTACTAATGAGTAAATTAGTAAATACACATATCTCTCTCTTCTTTGTCTTTCCCCCACTTATAGGTTTGCCGTCTTCAGTTTCCATTTATCTCTATCATTCCAATCTCCCTCTTCCAAATTCCTATCATCCATTATAGTTCTGATGTATGTTTTCCATTTCCATCTGTCTGTCACGTTTATTTCTTCCAGGGGGTGACCACTGGTATATATATTTTTGCCATCTTTCATTTTCCATTCTTTGTACATGGCCATGCCATTTCAGCGTTTGATTTTCAATCCTTTTTACAACAGATGTGGTGACATTCATTTCTCTCCAAAGGAATTCATTTCTTATTTTATCCTGTCTTGTTTTTTGGAGGCTTCTTCTAAAACAATCAAATTGAACTGTTCTAATTTTATTCTTTTGTAATTCCGTCAAAGACCAAGTTTCACTTCCATATGACAAAATATTCTGTATTATGCTCTTATAAATTTTCATTTTAGTTTCCTTTGTAATATTTTTGTTTCAAATTATTCCATGTAATGTCTTAGTTGCATTTTTTCCGATTGAGGGTCTTTCCACTTTTCAGCGGTTGCCCTTTTACCAGCCGGCTGCTGGCCCTTCACATCCACATGTGTCAATCACAGAGGTAGATGATCAACAGCCAGTGTAGGGGTGACATGTGGTTAGCATTTCGAGTCCCCCAGCCGTTATAGCTGGTTCCTCAACCTGGAGCCGCTACTTATTGTAGCTACCCAATTGCCTCACGATGCTGGGTGGGCACCGGTCCCATACTGGCCGAAATACCATGAGAAAATTTCTTCCCCCATGGAGACTCGACCAGCGCAGGTCTTCTTCCCCCATGGAGACTCGAACCAGCGCAGGTCCCGTAGCTCTGCGCCAAGGCTTCCTACCTTAACCGCTCGGCTACGGCGCGGGACAGTTGCATTTTTTGCCATTGCAATTTTAGTCTGTACATCTCTCTCACAGGTACCTAAACTTGTAATTATTGACCCAAGATATTTAAAAAAATTAACATTTTTTTATTTTCCCTGTTTCGAGTATGAGGTCATCCACATCCTTTCCCAAACACATATATTCTGTTTTCTGTAAATTTACATTCAGTCCCGATTTTTATATTCTTCCATTAGTATATTTATAATATATTTCATATCATCTTCATCCCAGGCAAAAATTATTTGATCATCTGCAAACATATATAAACCAGCAATATGATAGCGGTAACATGTTTTATAATGTTGGTTAACATGGCCCTAGCAGCCAATTGTTTTTTATTAGAATATTGACAGGTGTACTCCTGGCATAGAATAGCCCTTTTTAATACCCGTACTGAAAAAAGAATGACAATATTTTTAAAACGCGTCGCGTATTGAAAGATAAACGATAACTTTTTAATGCACGTACTGGACATGAATAATAACAATTTTTAGATACATATACTGAAAATGAATGCCCCCAATAATGCTCTTATGACACATACTGAAGAAATGATAGACAATATTTCAGGATGCGTACATGGAAAGTGGAATTTTCAAAACACATGATAAATAATGAAACTTTTACTTGCCACGATAATCTGATAAAAATAGACACGTGTTACGGAATCAGTAACTAGATCCCACAATTTGGTATCCTTTACGATATTAAGTTGCTTGATTGAGATGAAAGTTGGCAAGCAATCTGCAGAACACAGAAACCTAATTGAAACAGATCTGCTCTTAGCGCAAAGTCGAGAATCAGTGGGGAGGAGGGATGTTATAATAAGATCGAACCATATCTTAACCGCTGATTAATTACATTGTGTAACTGGCAGTATACTGGGTGTTTCAAAAGAGATGATAAAATATGTAGGGATGAGAAGTAACAACGAAGAAAAAGTTTTAATAATTGTGGGTCCGTAAATTAAGAAGTTGGGGCGACATTTAATTTAATTTATCAATCACTAGATAAGCGCAACATTCAAGTGCAATCAGAAACAACAACAAAGTTCTAATAAACTTTGGCACACAGATTAACTTGCACGACTAGGCATTCGTGAGATTTTCCACTATGCAATTCCTAAGTAATCAGATTGGTAGATCAAATTGAAAGTTTTTGGATCAACTCCTATTTTGTTTGCGTCTGTGCAATAACTTTCCTTCTCCTTTTTCTAAATATTGACTAGTATTTAGCGTTCAACGAACACCAATCAGCGAAGAAGCTTTTGGCAATTTAAGTATAGTATATAACTTACCCTACGTCTCCACGTGTGTACATGAATGCTATCTGGGAAGGGTTTCTTAAACAAGCTAATTTAATTACACTTACTTTCCTACAGATGTCAGCGAGTGGCGTGTGGTTAATACATCGCCTCAAAGACACATATAATAATCAAGCGAGGTATTATTTGGATGGGAAAGGCCGATTAAACTTTGCTTACAGGCACTAATTTAGGCTTAAGGTTTTTTACCAGGTCAAAAATCTTCAGACCTAGGACCCACGGCTTAAAGTACCTCTCCGAAAATTTGTCTCTTAGATCTTTCCATCCTAAAAATCCATCTACCTCGACCGGATTTTAATCCGAGACACTGGGGGCCAGAGACATGGAAGTTAAATCTAGACTACCTAGGACATTATTTTGGTATAATCTGTTCTATATTAGCTATTGGAGATTATATTACCTGGTAATCGGTTAATTTCAGAATCCATATTTGCTGGAACGGTTTTTGCTTCTCATCCCTACATTTGTAACCGTCATTTTTTAAACAACTTGTTATAATAACGTTAGAATAACTCTGGTATTAAATGTAAGCCTATTATACTTTACTGAAGAATGGAATTACGATTGTTACACTGACTAATTTTCATTAAAATACATTTTTATTTATCTGGCTGAGGTGGTAGCAAGCCTGCTTCCTAATCAGTAGGTCTGGGTTCGAAACCTTTAGGATTGAAAATTTTAATTATAAATTAATACAATTAAATAAATTGTAAAAAATTATCTACGAGCCAGGAAAGGTGACCATTTACAATTTTTATTCTCTGGAGTGTACTTCTAAATTCCTGCATTACATTGCAAAAACCCTCCTTAGTACGTATGTTCTGAAGGGACATTCAGCCTGATGGTGCTTTTCGAAAAGAGAATCCTACGTGTCGGCAACTGGGTTTCACCTTCTCCCTTCTCTTCATCATTATCCCCCACATAACACACTTCACAGTTACAAACACATAAACATAAACTCAACTCATACGCTTTTTACATAAAACAAGAATACATCTGCTTAAGTGGTGCATACATTTAAAATAGACCATGTTAGTGCCATCTATCCTATAAGCGCGGTACCCGAAGCAAGTTATGTGGAGTGGGTGTCATTAGAAGACACTCATTCACACATCTAACTTCGAATTGCATCTAACTAACTCACTGGCACTATCAAACCTGTAGATTCATGGCCGCGCGGACATAAGCTATCCTGAGCTAATGTTTTCCAATCATCCCCTGTATAATCTACTTCCCTCAAATCATAGTTAATGTTATTATCCCACCTCATTCTTGGTCTACCAACTGGGCGTTTTCCCTCTGGTTTTCCTACAAGAAGCTTTCATGAACATTTTTCATTTCCCATTTGTGCCACATGTCCTGCTCATCTTGGTCTACGAGACTTAACTGTTCTTATTATATCTGGCTTCCTATAAAGACCATGTAATCCACTGTTAACTAATATTCTCCATTCCCCTGTCTGTTCACATCTCTTTGGTCGAAAAAAATTCCTAAGAACTTTATTCTCAAATTCTCGTAATCTCCTTTCCTCCCTTAAAGTAAGAGTCCATGTTTCGCATCCGTAGAATGGTTGAATAATAGTTTTATATATTTTCAGTTTAACGTTTCTTGAAAGGAGTTGGGACATAGAGAGTCTCTGTAATGCATAATAGCACGCATTTCCAGAATTGAGCCCATGTTTAATTTCTTTGTGCATCTCATTCCTATTTGTGATTATTGTTCCTAGGTATTTAAATTCAGCCACTTCCACAAAATTTCCCTCGTTTTTCATTAGCTGTCCATTTCCATTATATAATGTATTTCTATGTGTGACCATGTATTTAGTTTTATTGATATTATAATCTTTTATTTATATATAAAAGGTTGTGTAGTTATATTAATTTGTGCAATCATGTGCTTACTCTAGAAATCTAGTTATTTAATTAAATTATGAAAGAGCGATTATGGTGAACAGGACCCTGGTAAAAATAAAAACCCACTTTTCGGCTATGGGATTTCAACCTAAGATCACCTAATTTATGAGTATTTTTTAAATGTTTTTTCTTACTTTCTTCTTCATTTTACTATTTTTATAGGTCACTTTGCTACTTTTGGCACAGGCATTTGACGCATATCCAGGTATAGGGAAAATATTTACAATCCCCTACCTCACAGGAGATGGGTCACCAGAGTGGAACGGACGTTATTAAACTCTATCACCTGAAACACTTATTCGGTAGAATACTTTCTCTTTACGAACTTTTCAACAATGTACAAATAGTTATACAGGGTGAAAATTATTTAAACCAACAAACTCTGCGAGGTTGTAGGGGACACCAAAACAAATCTTTTTCCCTAATGTAATTTTTTCCTATGAGGGTTATTTAAACCGGTAGAGGGAGTATTACGCTCTTCAGTTGTCATGGCTGCAACTGCTATTGATGGTAGGATTTGTTTTGAACACCAGTGTAGTAGTGAATTGTATCAGTTTACTAATGGACCGATACACCTGGAGTGAGTACACTAATATGTGTGGGCCGGTGTTGTTGGGGACTGTTTAATTGGGACATATCTCCTACCTAGCAGGCACTATTACAATTTTCTCGCCAGAGCATTGCCAGAATCGCTGGAAGACGTCCTGCTCCCTACAAGATAACGCATGTGATTCCAACATGACGGGGCACCTGCACATTTCAGTCGTCGTGTGCGTCGATTCTTGAACCAACGGTTTTCAGAAAAGTTGATTGGCAGAGGTGGTCCTGTACCATGGCCTGCTCGATCCCCAGATATGACCCCTTTGGATTTTTTTTTTGTGTGGGGAGAGATGCGCAACCTTGTTTTCACAACTTCTGTTACATCAGAAAAGGATCTGGTTGCCCAGATAGTAGCAGCAGCAGGAGCAATTAACGATACTCCAGGTGTTTTTGCCCGTGTTAGACAGAACATGATCCGCCGGTGTAACCTTAGTTTACATCTCAATGGAGGCATTTATGAACCTCTTCTGTAATTTAAGCAATTGCGTTGTGTTAATGTGTTGTCTCTTGGTAATAAAAAATGCAAAAGTGTTTGTTGGTTTAATTAATTTGCCGCCAGAGAAATCTTCCTCTACCGGTTTAAATAATCATTATAGGAAAAAATGATACCAAGGAAACATATTTGTTTTGGTGTCCCCTACAACCTCCCAGAGTTTGTCGGTTTAAATAATTTTCACTCTGTGTACACCGAATTTGACCGATATCTTAGATTATTATTTTCTAAGCTCTGATCGAGCAAGCGCATAATACACCCGAGTACGACAGATAAAATAAATTTATAAACAAATATGTGGAAAACATTTACAACATACGAAATCTGTATGGGTATGTATTTGGTAGCACAAAGAGCTCGTTCAAATTTCATGTATAATATTATACACGTAAAAGAATTGGAATCTTATTGAAAAATAGGTATTAGAATCAGTTAAATTTAAATGCTACATAATTTTGACTCGGTAATATGAAATTATGTAAATTCCAATACAAATACAAGTTAAGTAACTATGAACCGTCGAGACAATATAAAATTGTATTTTTTATAGCTGATGCTATATAAAATTCTACATTATTTTTTTCTTAATCTTCCATTATGGATTATACTGGATGAGTGTTGAGGTTAAAGAAAGGCGGAAAAAAGAGCAATAATGGTAGAATTATCTTCTCCCGTTCACCCCCACATGAAGGTGTTGGTACCACAGCTAGCATTATCACACGTAAGCACTGTTACACCACTAGACGTTAACGCTTTCTCAGTCCATAAGAGGATCAACAAGGCTGTAGCCGGTATATTATAGGTTTCACTTTTTTACGTCACGCAGTCTTTTGGGTTGTAACATATATATCAGCACGGCTCTGTATTGTAGATATAATCCCAGGGAAATCCTGCAAGAGACATTTTTATATGGAAGCTTTGATTAAATTGTGTAGTTTTTTTATCCCTTATTTCAGTATGTCATCATCATCATCATAGTACATTCACGAATTTAGGCCATTTGTTTGACCTGTTTCGGCCTCAAGAGAAACACCATCCAGAAGTCTTTTGAGTGGACGTCCTGGTCTTCTTCTTCCTGCAGGTTGATATCTTAACATTAGTTTGGGTATTCTGTGATCTTCCATTCGATGAACATGTTGTATCCATCTTGACTTATAATCAGAAATTTTGTTTTCTAAAGATTCCATGTGTAATTCTTCTAAGATGTCTTCATTTTTTTTGTGATATAGTAGTGTGTATCCTGCAGTACTCCGAAGATATCTCATTTCAGCAGATCTAAGTCTCTGTATATCCTTCTGTTTCAACGTCCATACTTCGCTACCATACAAAAGAGTTGAAGAGCCAGTGTTTTATACACTTTCAGTCTTGAATGCTTTTGGACTAACTGTGGCTTGAAGATAGAATTTATTAACCCTAAAATTCTTAAAAATTTAGATTTTTTGCATTTACATCCTTTTTCTTCTTCATATGAGATATTGCATCCTAGATATGTAAAATTATTCACCTGCTCCAATACTTCAGTATGTTTCAAACAAAAATAAATGGGAGATGTTCTGCATAGAGATGGTAGGAGTTACCTCACTCGTTTAACCCCTAACTCCAGAGATTTCGTCGCCGTGGTGTTGTCGGTATAGAGTCCCCACCTTCCATTTCGGCGACCCGGGTTCGATTCCCGGTGGGGTAGGGGATTTTAAATCTACACCTTAGGTCTGGGTGTATGTCATGTCTTTGTGCTTGTATCTATGAATACGGTAAAAGGTAAAAAAATGTAAAATAAAAAGGAAAACACTGTAAACTAAAGAAAAACAAGAATAAACTAAACAAATTGTCTGGATTTATTAAATAAAAGAGGGAGGCAAAATATGTGCCTCAACAAAAAACAGTCCACTGTTGTGGTTTGAGGATAACCTCGTTGTCTGGGACGCACAGGATCGAGTTCGTTCCCTGATCGGGACAAATTTCCTAGTTGAAGTTCCATATCGGGGGGGTTTCCTCACCTCTAAGACAAATGTTCGAAAAATATACGATCGAAATAGACACCGAAAACCATATCATCACCTTCATCAACATCATCATAGTATCACGAATTTAGGCCATTTGTTGACCTGTTTCGGCCTCAAGAGAAACACCATCCAGAACTCTTTTGAGTAGATTCCTGGTCTTCTTCTTCCTGCAGGTTGATATATTAACATTTGTTTGGGTATCCTGTGATCTTCCATTCGATGAACATATTGCATCACCACCTTAATGATGTATATCATATTCACCTCGTTAAAAATATGTCCGACGCAATGTGGTAGTCGCTGGAGTCCTTACCTTCCATTCCGGCGACCTGGGTTCGATTCCCTGAGTCAGAAAAGTGATTTTAAATATCTGTCTTAGGTCTGAATATGTACTCGTATCCTGTGCGTATGTGAAAAGAGATAAAAGACAAAAAGAGTAAAAAATGGAAAAAGAGTAAAACGAGAAATATAAACACATTACAAATACACAAGAGATACATATTCATAATCATCATCTTCTTCGCAGATTGAATTGCAAAGGTTTCGTTCCAGTCTCATGCAGAATCATACCTTCATCGTAGTCTTGGCCGTCCCATGCATCTATATCCATCTGGCTTATATGTGAATAACTGTTTTGTTATTACGTTCTTGATCCATTGTTTCAATGTGGCGGAATAGATTTTGCTTATATTATTTGACTCTGCCTGGTAAGCTTAATATGCTAAACTTATTCCTAATATATTTACTATAATTTTAATCTTGTAAAGCAATATCCAGCTACATGTCTCAGGAAACTCATTTATACATATTCTACTCGTCTGCTTGATTTTTAGTCAAAGTCCAATTTTGGAGCCGTATAACAATAGAGGAATAGCCATAATCTTGTAAATTTTTTTCCCCCTCATGTACGGTTTTCAAAACAATTTTTAATTAAAATTGTACCTTCTTAGATTAGAGCTGTAGTCCTCAACTTATAAAATATGTATGCTTTATTGTCTGAAAGGCCATTCAGAATCTCTAATCCAACTTCAGCAGATCTTTCTTCGCTATATTACTTGATGTTCTCGGTGCTGGTCCTAATGTAGTGTTGTGCGTGACTACATTAGGATCAGCACCGAGAATATCAAGTGATGTAACGAAGAAAGACCTGCTGAAGATGGAATAGAGATTCTGAAAGGCCTTCAGACAAAAAAAGCATACATATTTTATAAGTTGAGAACGACGGCTTTGACCTAAGAAGATACATTTTAACTTTATTTTATTCTATGACTATCCACCTCAACGGATTTAAACAATGAATTTTATTAGTATTAATTTTTAATTATTCCACATATGTATCCGAATTTATTGAGTTTAATTTCGACATCCCTATGCCACGTGATATCCCAGGTAATTAAAATGGTTTACTTGATCTATTATTTTGTTTCCAATATATATTTTTGTAAGTAGCTATTACTTTTGTTTTATTTACAGAAACTTCCAGACCATGTTCTTTTGAGCTAGCATATGACTTATGCATAACATATTGTAATTTATCTTCATAATCAGCAAATACCACTTGATCGTTCGCAAATAATACGGTATCAAAAATAGTATTATTTATTTTAAAATTATTTTTTTAAACAATAATACGGTATCAACAATAGTATTATTTATTTTAAAACGATTTTTAAAACAATGTTCCAATGATTTACAATGTCAATAGATATATTAAAAAGTGCTGGTATAGTATTATTTATTTTAAAATTATTTTTAAAACAACGTTCCAATGATTCAAAATGTCAATAGATATATTAAAAAGTGCTGGTAACAATGGTTTAACTTGTTAGACATCCCAGTTGATTTCCTAAGTATCGTATTTGGTGTTATATATTTCTGTTTCACATTTATTATCGGTATATAGGCTTTGAATGGTTTTTACTAAGTGCTGTGGGATTCAATTTATTTAACATTATATTCCTTAATTTCCTTTCATTTATATCCTCAACTGCTTTTTGTTGTCAATAAAACACATATATGTTACTAGATTAAATCCTTTTCGCTTTTTCATTCACTTGATTAACAATAAATATACAATCTAAACAGGATCTCCCTTTTCTAAAACCGTGTTGGGCCTCGGATAATAAACATTCAAAAATATTCAGAAGTCTCTTATTTAATATAATTATGAGTATAACTTTTATAACAACTATTTAACAAATTAATCTCACGATAATTATCACATTCCATCTCCTCTTTTAAATGTTCACTCGTGGTATTCCCCATTCATTAAGAACATGAGTATTTTTCAACATATGTTTAAAAAGTCCAACGACCTTCTTTTAGAAGCTTCAAGCTAATATTTAATTAATTCTATGTTTATATTGTCGGTTCCAGGAGTTGTCTTATTTTTGCTTATTTGTAAGAGTATAGTTAATTCTCCCATACTAATTTCGTCGATATTTTCACCAGGTTCAATTATAAATTGGAGTTCGTTTGTTAAGTCTTGGATCCACAAATCTCCAAAATATTGTAACAACTCGTGTTGCAGTCTAGTTTTAAAATATCCTTTCTTAATTATTTGAATATTTTAGGATTTCATAAGTATTTTCTTTCTATGCAATACATAATGATTTAAATCGCTATATATTTTACCCATCTATTGCGTATACATTTTCTAAAAGCTATTGTCACTAAGACACAGCAATATTCCTATTCTGTTCTATTTACAACAATTATATTACTTAAGGAGGTAAGATAAAGTTCATTCGTTTTCTTAACCAATTGTTTTATTTCGTCATTCCAATATAATAATTTGTTATGAAATTTAATTTTTTTCCGATTCCAAAAACTTGAGCAGCTGCCTGGCATATAATATTTTTTATCTCTTTCCATTCATTGTTAATATTTCTTCCTACCACTGAAGAGATATATATATTTAAGTCTCATCTGGTATAGTCTTATACTATATTCCTGTAATAAATTAACTTTAAATATATTTCTTGGTGTCAAATTACTTTTCCACCTTGCTGGTAAATCTATTTTTGTTTCAAGCAGGGAATTATCTGATTTTAATATATGTGCTCTTGTGTCGTAGACACAAAATATTTTTTTAGTTGTTAGTACATAATCAAGTATATTTCTACTTCCTCTTGTGACCAAGTGTACTTATGAATATCACGATGGGAGAAAAAATGTATTGTATATCTTTAATTTATTATAAAAACATAATTCTATCAGCATTTTACCGTTTCCATTTAACTTGGTTTCTTCACAGCTACCTGTTACCATTCAGACTTCCTGCAATTAATATATATATATATATATATATATATATATATATAATATTTTGGATTGACTTTCTTCAATGTCAATTGAAAATGTCTTAATATCTTCTTTTATACCCCCTTCAAGAATATATAGGCCTACTGCTGTTAATGTAACATGGCCTCGAATAGTTTTATATTTTAGTTTTAGAATACTCTCATTTACAATCTCACACCAATATATTTTATTTTTCCAATCCTTCCTTGTAATAATTCAATTGCTGCTGCATATCTACCTGTTGCAGGTTCTCCACTGTAAAATAATATGTAGTGTTCTAATTCTTTGTTTCCATTCAGTTTATTCTTAGTTTCCGGGATAATCGCAATGCAAACTTTCATATCTTTCAATTCCAATTCCGGTGCAAATCCCCGTGTGTTCCAGATACATATTAAAGATTACACTTAAAGGTTTAAAATCTAACCTGAGATCTTGGTCATCCTCGATTAAAACTTCGGTTAGAACACTTCGTTGAAAGCTGAACTTGGCACATGTTCCTAAAGGCCTACAAAGAAGTTTAACCGAAATTTTAGCTGAGAATACCTCAATCTCAGATCGATTTAATCATTTTAACATTTTATATAGTTGATAGATTATTATATTGATTCTGTCTAAGTTGCCGAAAGTTCAATATGAAAATAGCGTTAGAAAAAAACAATACGATGACAGTAAGTTCTTTGAAGAAACAACTTAGAATTAGAAAGGTAAATGATAGAGCAGGTTGTAGTAATCAAATATTTGGGTGTGGGAATATCTAGCTGGGAATCGTTAATAATGAAGTTACACATCAGGCTAATAAAACAGCGAGAGTGACTGGGTGTATGAATGATATCATATGGAAAAACAAGTACTTAAATAAATATACCAAAATAAGAATATATAAAGCAGTGATACGCCCAATATTGACCTAAGCCTCCGAAACAAGAGAGTTACAGTTAAAACAAAACAAGCTTTAGAAACAAATGAAATTAATATCCTGAGGGTGATAGTATGTAGATCAAAGAAAGATCAAATTAGAAATGAAGAAGTAAGAAGGCTGTTGAATATTCAGGCAATAGGCGAATGGGTGGGAAAATAAGGTTTTGAATCGAATAAACACATTCCGAATGACACCAGATAGAATTGTACGCACAGCAAGATATTAAGTTACCAAAGGATGGGAGGAGGACACCTGGAAAACCAAAAAAGAGATGGAGGGACTATTAATTCTGGATGGAACAGGTCATGGACCTAAAGCAAAGAGAAGAAGAAGAAGAAGAAGAAGAAGAAGATATAGTAACCTAAGGGTGGTTCATAATGACTTTTGAAAGCATAGTATTTGTACATTGAAGATCCTAAGACGCGATATGATTTTGATATTAAAGTTTCTATAAATAATATGAAATAAAAAAAATACAGAAAAACTCTGTTCTTTCCGTGAAGGTTAAGCTAAAAAAACCTTAGCCAACCGGACTTGCTGTTCATAATTTAATTTAGTGTCACAGTCATATACTATCTTGTTCAGATCATTATTATCTGCACCTTCTCATTTTGTCATCCGGACTGAATCAATCGCGCCTCACTTGTGTCCATCTATGTTTAATATAAGAATGTAATTTTTTATGACATATTTATTTATAATAAGGGAGATTTTCGTATTATTTTATCCAAAATATAGGTCGGCACATTAAAAAAACTGAAGTTTGGAACAAATAATTATTAATATTTATGTTCTATTTTAATTATAAAAATTCATATGAAGGCCTACTTTATAATAAAAATAATTATACGAGTATTTGAGAATAAAGTTTTTAGGAAAATTTTTGGACCAAAGAGAGATAAACAGTCAGGCGAATAGAGAAGACTTACATAATAGTGAACTATGTGGTCTTTATAGGAAGTCAGACGTAATAAGAACAGTTAAGTCTTGTAGACTGCGATGGGCAGGACATGTTGCACGAATGGGAAATGAAAGACGTGCATGGAAGCTTCTTGTATGAAAACCAGAGGCAGTTAGTCGACCAAGAATGAGGTGGGAGAACAACATTAACTATGTTTTGAGGGAAGTATACTATAAGGGAATAATTGGAAAACAATAGCTCAGGATAGGGATGTATGGAGAGATTATTCCAGGTAGCCATGAACCTACGAATTCGATAGTACCAGTGTGTTAATTAGTTAGAATACTTATTTAGCTATACATACACATAATATTGCCAAATTTCTCGAGCACGTTCTGCCGAGCTTGTATCGTGTAAAAGTAATTAAACGATACTAAGGAATATTGGATTTCCCAGATTACTCGATTGTCTATTTAAAAAATGCATGAACTGAACCTGTTTCTTTAAATATTCATAACTTTATAAAATTTTTAATAATTTCTTTAAAGACATCAGAAGCAAATATACCTTTAATGCCAATACTCAGTGTTACGAAAATTCAGTTAGATGGAGGTAAGCAACATATAGTAGTGCAATTACATACTTGTCATCTGGAATAGAAAAATAAAATGTCAACTTATGAAAAAGTATCACAAGTATATTTATTTTAACATACATTTTATAAATTATAAAACTTTAAGTTTGTGATGACTTAAGTTCCCTTCATAAAATAGTACCATATATTCTGGAGCACAATGTTTTCAGCCTGTCTTCAGAAGCAAGGGAGATTAAAAATATACGCTAGACTCGCTAGAGAATTCCTTCTCCCAGATAATTTCGTCAATTAATCTTAATTTTTCAAGAACGAAAGTAAAAATCAAAGATTTCACTCCATTCGCAACAGCCATAGGAGGCCCTTTGCCTATCAGTTGGCTGGTGGTATCACATCCATATGTATAATTTACAGAAGTGGACGATCATCCAGACATAATAGGAGCGACATGCGGTCAACATGTCGTGTCCCAGTCGTTATGGACCCACTTCAGCAACCAAACACGTCCCCAGCTGGTGCACTGGGGGAAAGGTCGGTAGATCTGCTAGACAGTCCTCCCGGTCAAGTCCAAGGGACTCGTGAACCATTAGTGGGGTCGGCAGGAGTTGAGCGTCTTGTCGTACTATTTGCTCATCTGTTGGAGCTTGCGAGCTCCGTACTGGCCCACAACAGCAGCAGAAGGCGTCCCTGGGGGCAAACCAGGGCTCGGCTCGGACCAGTGCAGAGGGGAGCAACTGTACTGGTTCCTGGCTGAGCCTACGGGCTCGTCGACAAACTGTGGGGTCGCCAGGAGATGAGCACCTGGATGTACTAAAGTCTCACACTGTGGGGCTTGTAGACTCAAGCCCTAGCCGGTCTCACAACGGCTGCAGGATACGTCCCTGGAGGCAGAACAGGGGAACGGTCGGTGGATCTGCGACAGCAGTCCTCCCGGCTAGGCTCATGGAGCCCGTGGACCAACTGTGTGGTTGTCAGGAATGAGCGACCTGACTACTACGAAACTCAGCAATTCCCAGAAGTTGCAACTCCAACACCCTCTCCCTAGGGGTGTTGGTTTCAAAGCCGAGAACTTGAACGTGGACGCGAACATAAGATAGGGAGGACAAGAAATCTAGGACTTGGGAGTATGGTTATGATGACCGAGGTATCCCAAGGGGTGGGGGAAGGGCCTAGATGTCCCAGTCGTTATAGCTTGTCTTTTTTTAATCTAGAGGTCTTTTGTAGCTATCAAAATTATTCTAGATGTTGGATAAGAATCAGTCCTATACTGGGCAAAATTCCATGAGAAAATTTCTTCCTTCAAGGGTACTCGAACTGACGTACGATACCGTAGGCAAGATGCTTTTAGAACACTCGTCTACTGTGCACGAAGCAGAATCCAATTATAGGAACTTTTTTCGTTCACACAAAACATAATATTTTTAAAAGAAAAAAGCAGACTTTTGAAATACGTTTTTTGAAAGTTCAAGAGAAAATAAACACTTGACTGTATTGCTGAACGATTTACATTTTGCTGGTTTCAAAGAAATGAGAAGCTGCAGTAACGTTCTAACCTCAGCCGAAAGATGGCTCTATAGAAGTATAGATAATATGAAATGAAATCCCACAGATGTTTTAAAAATTTGCTTTGTGAAGTGGAAAACATTGTAACAGATTGCTCCATCGTATTGTATTCAGAAACTTTCAAATTATGAACCTCGGCTGGTTTGTGTCATAATATTTGCATCCTGTTTGTGTATTTTTTTAGTAACTGCGACATGCATAATAAAACAAAATAGCAGAAGTTCACTATATACGCATACAACCATTCCTCAAATCACTCAGGTAGAAAACAAACTGGGAACACGTGTATATTTTGGGAATTTTAAAATACTTTAATCATATTTGTAATCTTATATAATACATCCATTATCATTAATGAGAAGTCTTAAATATTTAGACAAACTGTCAGTGGAACTCCCTCGTAAATACTGGGGGAAAGTATAGTTGCCGAAATCATTTGAGCTCGCTCAGTAGGTGCCTGTGAGTTTGTACTAGTTTCTCGCCCTGAGAAGCTCGCAATACCACAGTAGTATGTCTCTTTCTCTAACCTCTTGTCTCTAATGTTCTTGACACACAGCGCTGGTGGGTTCAAACCAAGGTTTTCATTTTTTTATTTGAGCTTGTCAGGCTGTACCTTACAAATCATGATTATGAGGAACGCATCACTCTTTTTATTCAATTTTTTTGACGAATAAATCCATTGAAATATATTAAGCGTCCACACCATATTAAAACGTAAAAGGCAAACGAAAATTAATCTGGAAAGATTTCCTGTACACAAATCTAGTGAAGACAAAACTGAGAAAGGAGAGAAGTGCTCTCTTTTACTGTTTCCAGGAACATATTTTAGATGAGGAATTGTAGTCTGTAACCAATTATCGAGGTTCCTATGGATGCCACCTACAATAATGGTAATAACTAAACAATCATGTATTTCTGAATACTTTCAACACTTCTGTAACACTAAAATTCACTTTCATTTTGTACCAAATTTGGTGCAATCAATAACTGATAAGAAGTAGGTATACTGAATGTATTATGGTAGTAAGTGACCATGGTACGAATTGCCTGGGACTAATTTCTGCCGAAACTATACTACTCATTATATTATGGTGCTTTTACAGCAGATTCAGTACGATAGTTATATACAGAGTGACCCACTTCAAACTTTCACCTCCGATAGTATATTAAGGAATTCTGTTACACAGAAAACAATTACAACTTAAATTACATCGAGGGGGACGTTTTATAAATTTGTTTTTCAAAATCAAATGAATTCCAAGGTATGACGGTCACATTACTTTTTGTTTATGGGAACTATTACCCGTTTAAAGAGAAAGCGCAGTTGTTGACGGAGGGCACTGCAGTCGTGTTTATGCAGGAATAGAACATGTGACGCTGCTATCTAAGAGTGCAGAGGGGAATGGGACGTGGGACGCTGGTTGTGTACAATGCCTTATATGACGTCACGTGTAGCAACAAACAGAGCTTCGTAATTCTTCCGCCTGCAGAGATATTTTGAATGACTAATACTTACGTTTTGTGTCGTAAATATTAAGTTAGCTATGCCTACTCACACAGACTATTTTAATGACGTGTATTATTTTAACGGGACGTGTAAATATAAACAATATCTGACGTACCCTTCCCTATGTCTAGTGTATAATGTTGATATTGTAATTGAACACACTATCCAATACTATGATACAACCCGATACAACACTTATTTCTTCAATTCTATGCTGAACAACCAACTGAACAGACATTCGTGAGGTGTTTCAGAAAGGCTTTCGGGGCCACAGCCGACGGTTTACATGTGTATTAGGGTATCCCAAGTCTCCTAATATATAAAGGAGTTTTTTTTTCACAAAATCAAATACGCATACCCTCTATTTTTTCTGTTAGATCTTAATAACTTCCGATTGAGGTTTTAAGCGGTTTCCCTCAATCCAAAGAGCAAATGCTGGAATAGAACCCCAAAAGGTCCGCTTCCGACTTCACTCTCTAATTAACTTCAAAATTAAATTCAAAATTTAAACCGGGGCTAATGTATTTTACAGGAACCCGGGGTTCTACCTATTAAGGAGGACCAAAATGGATCGCTCACCGCCAACACTTAAGTGATGGCCACAGAGCTTTCCATCTATCTATCTTAATAACTCAAATAACAAATATTATTGCAATTGGATCATGACAACCCGTGCTGACTTCAAGACACGAAAATTTGTACTGGGTTAGTTTAGAAGGATTTAGGGCCAGTTTCACCAAGAGAGGTAACTGTATTACGCCAGTTTAAGCTATGCATTATACGTGGGGAAAACTGGCGTAATACAGTTACCTTTGTTGGTGAAACCGACCCTAAGAATTAAAAGTTTATGTAGTAAATAAAATAGCAATAAAACGTATAACTATTTACTAGTTTACAATAAAAAAACATTATTGTTCAAATTTTGTTCGCCTTAGTTCACAAGTATTGACATGTTTCGAAGCAAGTCGGCACGGGTTGCCGTGGGCCTACATACATCAAATTATACTTACAATTGTTTTAACATTATACAAATAAATGAGTTAGCGTAGTGGTTAAGGCACTGCGCTACAAGCCGGAAGGTCGAGGGTTCAAGTCCCAGTGGGGTCAGGATTTTCAAACTGACCCAAACCTTCTGGCGGCACTATGACCCTGGGGTCGACTCAGCCTCTAATGGAAATGAGTACCAGACGCTTGTTATGGGGTAAAGGCGGCCGCCACGCAGGGCTGACAACCCGACTGACACCAAGTGCCGATTGTCCAGTTAAGTGGGAGCCTTAACCTCCTGCTACCCCAAGAGCCTCCTGAGGCCTGTAGTGGGATTACTTTACTTTACAAATAAATGAAGAGGGTATGCGTTAAAAATAATATATTTTTGGGACACCCTGCCTGTGTATGGGCAAGTTATGCTAATTTTCAGTAGTGTACCCTATTTAAATGTTTTCACAAAGATGAAATGGTTGATATGATATTAATTTACGGAGAATGTTTCCAAAATACCAAACGAGCATAACAATTGTAAGCTGAACGTTTCCCAGTGAGATGTCATTCAAACCGTTCAAATTTCAGTAGTATTGTTAGAAAACTTCCAGAGACTAGAAACTTGAGTCCACGAAAGCGAGTTCGAACCAAGAGAGTGACAAGTGAAACAGCTGAGGTATTTGTTCTTGTAGCTGTTGCCATAAATTCTGAGACCAGTTCTCGCGAAATGGAAAGATGTATTGGAATCAGTCGAACAAGCGCGTTGCGCATTCTTTATCGGCATGAGTTCACTCATTCCACATATCGCTACATCAAGCGCTTGACGGCAATACTTTCAAAATCAACTGGAATACAGCCAGTGGGTTCTGAACCAAGACTTGACTTTTTCAGTAGGATACTGTTTCATGGAAATGTCAATGTACACAACTTGTATTTCTGGGCAGTAGAAAACCCACATTGGCTTCGTCGGGTACAACAACAACGTCAGTGGAATGTTACTATTTGGTGTGGTACCGGTGTTGTAGGAGATCACATCGTTGGCCCGTATTTCATTGATGGCAGACTTAATGGGTGAAAGTACACATGGTTCTTGATATGTACCTAACATGTACTGATGGAAGATCTTCCGCTGAATGTGCGTCATATGATGTGGTATCAACATGACGGATATCCTGCTCATAATGCTATAGTGGCAGGAAATGCACTAAACCAACAGTTCCCAAATCGATGGACAGGACAAGGTAGTCATGTAATTATTTTCTGTGTAACAAATCCTTAACACACTTCTCGGAGGTGAAAATTTTAAGTTGGCAACTCTGTATATACAGAGTGTAGAAAGTATTGATACACTTAAAAATAACGCAGGCAGAAATAAATAATTTAACTATTTCTTCACTGTATGCAAAAACAAAAATATAAACCTTTAAATGAACTCTATGAAGTTAAATACAAGCAGTTTCATCTGTTTTAACATGACAATTAACTAGTAAAAATGTAATCTGTACATTAATATAAATTAAGAAACAAAAAGTATTGATACAGTACTAAGTTTTGATCAACAGAATGTACACATGAAGTCGAGTGGGGGTGGGTCTGGTAGTGTTGTTATTCACTCTAGCCTTGAGTACCTTGCCGTGTAGTTGTGTGTGTTCTGGCTGCAGATTAACGCTGAAATGTGGCGCAAAGGTAGAAAGACTACAGTAGAAGAAATTGAATTAATTATTCGTTTGCATAATTAATGTAAATCGCTAAATGAAGTTAGTGAAATAATTGGAAGGCCAAGAGTAACCATTCGACATATAATTAACAGAATTGGCGAACGAAAATCTTTCGAAAATAGCTACAGATCAGGACGTCCTAGACAACTGTATATTAATGTTGAAAAAAATAATGAGAAAAATAAAGCAAAAAGCTCGAAACAGTGCACTTAAATTAGCAGCTAGTATTAAGAGTGACTTTAATATTAGTATTTCTGCTAACAATGTTCGTAACAGTCTATAGGCTAACGAATTGCATGGGAAAACAGCCCGTAGAAAATGCTTTGTAAAAGAAGAATACTGATAGAAACAATGAACTAAAGCATACATAAACAGCACCAAATAATTTAGTAAAAAAGTACATTTTACTAACGAACCTAAATTCAACATTTCCTGTTCCGATTAAAGAAGACAATTCTGGAAGAATTGAAATGCAGAGCTACAACGAAAAATCTCCAACCCACTGTGAAACATAGTGGTAGCTTCTTATTAATGGGGGGACACATGAGTACCTCTGGAGTAGGGGCCGTGCATTTTACCGATGGTATGTTGGATTACAATAACTACATAAACATACTGAACAACAATCTTCATACCTCTGCAGACAAAATGGGGATTAGATAAGTTTTTTGTAGTTTTGTAGTTAATGATCCCAAGCACACCGCTTTCGATAGACATTTATGGATTTTTATAACACACCAAAGTATATGCAAAGCATCCGCAGTCTCTGACATAAACCCCATTAAGAAGTTATGGGAACATATGAAAAGGAGAATTCGTTCAAGGCAGGTTTTCAACAAGCAAGACTTGAGAAACGCTTTGGAAGAAGAATAGAGAAATATACTTTCTTCAGTAACTTCCAATTTAGTCGAGTCGATGCCACGCCGCGTCGTCTTCAAGTTAACTTGGAACCAAATGGGCTCCGAATCAAGTATTGATCTAAAAAAGTAGGGACTCAAAAAATATATAATATGAGACTGTATCAATACGTTTTGTTTAACATTTTTTCTTCAATTATAAATTGTTTTTTTACTCGTTAATTGTTATGTTAAAACAGAGGAAAATGCGTTTATTTAACTTTATAGAAAGCAATGTAAAGGTGTATGATTTTGTTTTTGTATATAATGAATAAATAATTAAATTATTTATATATCTATGTGTGCTATTTTTAAGTGTATCAATACATTATACACTAACTGTATACGACTACATGTAGTTAAAAATTCACTTACTTACTTACTCACTGGCACTATCGAACCCGTAGGTTCATGGCCGCGCGGACATAAGCTCTCCATACATCCCTATCCTGAGCCAATACTTTCCAATCATTCCCTGTATATTCTACTTCCCTCAAATCATAGTTAATGTTGTTCTCCCACCTCATTCTTGGTCTACCAACTGGGCGTTTTCCTTCTGGCTTTCCTACAAGAAGTTTCCATGCACGTCTTTCATTCCCCATACGTGCAACATGTCCTGCCCATCGCAGTCTATGAGACTTAATTGTTCTTATTATATCTGGCTTCCTATAAAGACCATGCAGTTCATTGTTAAGTAGTCTTCTCCATTCACCTGTCTGTTCATCTCTCTTTGGTCCAAAAATTTTCCTAAGAACTTTATTCTCAAATACTCGTAATCTCCTTTCCTCCCTTAAAGTAAGAGTCCATGTTTCGCACCCATATAATATAACTGGTAGAATAATAGTTTTATATATTTTCAGCTTAACTTTTTTGAAAGGAGTTGGGACATCAAGAGTCTCTGCAATGCATAATAGCACGCATTTCCAGAATTGAGCCTATGTTTAATTTCTTTGTGCATCTCATTCCTATTTGTGATTATTGTTCCTAGGTATTTGAATTCAGCCACTTCCTCAAAATTTCCCTCATTTGTCATTAGCTGTCCATTTCCATTATATACTGAATTTCTACGTGTGACCATATATTTAGTTTTACTGATATTTACTTCCAGTCCTAATTTCTTAGTGTTACTCAATAGTGTGTGCGTGTTGGCCTTCAGTATCTCCTCGCTATCGGCCAGTAGTACTACATCATCAGCATAAACTAAATTCACTTTCTCATTTATTCTTGATGGTGATAAAACTGAACCTCAACTTCAATTTCTTATTAATTAAATCCGAATGATTGCATTAAAAATCACAATAGGTCTACATATTTACAGGGTGTGACTAAATTAATATTAGATGCTTTGAGAACTTACTAGCAGTCCCGCGCCGTGGCCGAGTGGTTAATGCAAGATGCCTTGGTACAGAGCTACGGGACTTGCACTGGTTGGAGCCTCCATGGGGGAAGAACTTTTCTCATGGAATTTAGGCCAGTATGGGACCAGTGGCCACTCAGAATCATGAGGCATTTGGATACCTACAATAATTAGCGGCTCCAGATTGAGAAAACCAGCTGTAATGGCTAGGAACACGACATGCTGACCACATGTCACCCTTAACTGACTGAATGATCATCTACCTCTGTGATTAACACTTGTGGATGTGAGGCTAACATCCGGCTGGTAGGCATAGGGCCATCTAGGCCTATCGCAACATGGAGTTTATTTTTAGTGGGCACCAAGACGGTTAAGTTTAGCACAGGAACTCATGTCCGGAAACATACCCAAATTACCACAACACACGTTCAACTCTCTCGCATTCTCGGCGACAAAGTTTAGGGTATTATGTACGTCATTCATCAACCACCTGATGTCCCATGCCCACTTAATTTTTTTTTTATATTTTAAAATGTTTACATACCATCCAGTCGAGTTTGTGATCAGCCCAGAGTTGTTTGTACCTGATGTTGTGCTTGTAGTTTTTAGTTCATACTGTGTTGATATTGACCATGGTGAACTACACGTTTGCTGAACACGCCGACTTGGTGTTATTGAATGTCTAAGCTCGATACAATGGGAGGGGAACAGTGGATAGGTTGTGGTGGCCCAATTGCTTGGCCTGCACAATCTCCTGATTTGACCTCGCTAGACTACTCCCTTTAGGATTGAAATTAAGGTGGTTTGGAGAAGGAGAATCAGGCCTATTGCAAATGGATGATTAATTTGGGTAAAAATAAATCTAATAAAAGTATAACATTTGAGTTGCATTCAGAAAGTATTGTGTAAACAATCCATTTTCATTGAATTATTTATTATTTTTTATAGGTTTTAAGCTATTTTTTATTTCCCTTATTGTTTAGTGGGCATATTTAAGTAGTCATGAAATTAAATAAAGTTAGAAGAGGAATTAAACCTCTAATGAGTGCTTTTAAAACACAGAACGTATCACATGCAATCCATAAATTTAATAAATAGAAATCAATCTGAATCACGCCGGTTTGAACTAAGAAATACCTATGTGGCATCCGAGAAATATCTACTGGAGCGAGTTCTGGTACCGTATTTGTATTAACATCGGTGGTCGTCAAATCCAGCCCTTCTTGTAAGCGGATCCAGACGATAACTAACAGTCGTCTTGGAGAGTAACGCGTGTTGTGGTTTTATGCGAGTGGCGGGAAAACGATACGTTACCGGACATGATTTCTTCTGCTAAACGTAATCGTCTTGGTCCTCACGACACATCCTCAAAGTCTGTAATGGAAATTTAGATACGCTTTGTATTTTTTAACCCTTAAATTGGCGAAATAATAATTTCTCATGTCAGTTATTCAAATGTATCGAACCGCAAAGAAAATCATGTAAAAACTCTAATTTATCATGTTAAATTGTTACGTAATTTGATACAAACTTAAGTAATTTATAATCATTTGTTTTTTATTGTTTTATAAATATTAAAAAAATAAATGAAATCAATGTACCTTGTAAGATACATAGTGAAGTTAAGGGTTAAAATATTACCATAATACAAAATCTTTCCGAGGCTTGATCCTTGGGACTGCGAGCAATGTATAAGATACACCTTGAAGTGGGTTGCTATCCCGTTTTCATGGCGGGTTTATTATTCGGGGTTTCCTCCCTAGGCTGATCGCCTTCACCCAGCTCCAGAGCTCAGCCTGCCCCGTTTTATTTCGGAGTTGTCTCTCCTAGATGGGTTATCTTGCAGGACTAACGAACCCCATCCGCCCGTTTGTCAATCTACAAGGCAGTAGATGTAGAGTTGCCTCTTCCGTTAGGTACACCGTACCGAAGGACTCCTTGTCCGCTGTATCTGCCGTTGAGGTCTTCATCGTAACCCTGGCAAGGGACCCTCGCAAGGTACTATCAGCTGGGCAAGCTGAACCAAGGTTTTTTTACGAGGTGTTACTCCTCCCCATCAGCCTTTTTCAACCTGGCTTGGGACAGGCTATGGCGGGTTGAAGAACAAGAGGAAGACCTGCCAAGAGATGGATAGACAGTGAATGCACATCCAGTACGTCTTCCTCCGAGAAGTGATTTTGGAAATAAACAGGATGAAAATCCTACAAATTAAGTTTTAATGTCATATCATTAAAAACTGGTTTTAATTCCTTCCTGTACCTCTAATAGCCGAAGTTGAGTCCTGGCCTCTTTTTTTTAGAGTTTCTTGACCAATATGATTTAGTTACATTTATTTCCTACAGATGACGTGAGTGATATTTTGTCGGAAAATCGCTTCAAGGGACATCTATTAGGCAACTACGGTATTATTTTTCAGAGGAAACTCTCTGTTAAATTATGCTTAACGGCCTGTATTTTTCAGGCTTGAAGTTCTTTTACGAGCCTGAAAATATTGAAACTCGTGACACACGAGTCCCTCCTGGAGGACATGTTCCTTTTAATTTTTCCATCCTAAAAATCCATCCACCCCGGCCGGGTTTGAACCCGCGATCCTCGTGCTTAGAGGTAATAATAGATTCTATTTTTTATATTTATAATACCATCTACTTTGTATCACTCTTCACAGCTGAGACCCTTCAAAATAAGTTCCAAACTTACTGGATCACAATTAGATAGCCGCCCATAACAAGTTGTGACACTCATTTTTTCCAAGTTGAATTTTAAATGGGAAAAGGATGTTAATTGCACATGGGAACTTTTCGACGTAAAAACTGCTTTAAAAAATAATATAGGGCTACAACTTTATTCTGTGCGTCTTTTTAATTCATTTTCGATAACTATTATTCCATGTTATCATTCTGAGATCAAAAATCAAATGAAAGATATAGGAAAAAAAAAACAGGTAAATCACCTTTCTAAGAAACCTATGAAAACGCTATTAATTAAACAACATACTGCACCTATTTCTGTATTTGTATGCTAAACTTTAAAGGAAATAAGCCCATAACTAAATTATTCTCTTTTACTTTTGCACACTTCTAAAAGATAGCTCTTTGTATGGAGAATCTATAGTAGGCCTATATGAAACTCCATTTTTATTGTAAAACGTTACTTACCTGTTTTTTCGTTCCTCTGAACTCTTAAAATGTAATTAACTGCACTAAAGACTTCTCACTTAATGATAAAGACTGTGTTTCCAGTTTGTATTACATCATATTTTGTCCATTATCTACATATAAAAAGTTATTTTCAGCTATAAACTTATTTTCGTGAATATTTATTTTATGTAAAGCGTTTATTTTTCCCGGGAAAAAGGTTTTCTGAGATGCAAGGAGCATCGTCGATATTCAGAATAAACTAGGGTGAAAAATTATGTTTTCATTTACGTGGAATGTTCAGAAATCATCTTGTGACATTTAAAAAAACTTGATAAATTCATACAATATTGCAATCAACGTCGTTACACGTAAAACTATTTTCATGAAGTACAGAATTATATTATGATGTGCGATTTTCAGAACAGCGTGTTTTTACTCCGTGACTTTTCATGTTATTGCAAGATTTATATATATCCATAATATACGTAACATACTTAAGCTATATTCGGAAAAACTGCACTTAAACTAGCGTCAAATATTTTCAAAGTCCTATAGAATAACAGTGCGTATGCGCCAGAGTTTATAGAGCCAGCAATACCACATATCGATTATTTATCATCCTAGATTACTATCCGTCGCTATGAAATTTAAATGACAAACATTTGCAATAAATCCCCAAATCTATGTTTAGAAATATATAAATAATATTAAAATTACCAAATGTTTATTAAAAATGGGTGTATACTTACTTATCACTCTCGAACGCTGATCCAACAAGCAATAACCCAAAACAGCGATAGAAAAATCATAGACAGAGTAATATACTCTGTGGAGAAAATAGCAGTTAGCATCACAATATTGTCTAACAGTGTCATAATATTGTGATTTGCATATTTAAATAAATACTTCAGAATTGTCTAATACTTTTATAAAAATTGTTTGAAAAAGTTTAAAATATTAAATAATGTTAGCAAATACAGAAGAAGAGCTATAGTTTACAACATAAGTGAACAATCAAGCGCTAGTAGAAATGCAGTTGAGCCCTATATTCCCATGAACGATATATTTCTACGTAAATCATATTATTTTATACAATTACACACTTTTTAAAGTAAATCATAATAAATTGAATTAAGGATTAAATAATTTATCTATGCTTTGTGTATTATCAAATGTCGGAATATCCGTATACACTTGGGGACATTAAAATGTCTTGAACCTAGCATCAATGTTTACTAATAATCACGGATATAATGTACGTTGCTGCCTCATCTAGTCAACTCCTTGATTCTTATTTACCAAGCGAGTTGTCATTAAAATAACGCAAAAACAGTATAAGTGCAATATAAATACTAGTCACGTGTCTTAATTCGAAAGTTCACATAGACGGTTCTTACGTATTGTATTATATTTAACAGAGTGATGGATCAATAGTATATCTATATTTAAATGTATTACATTTTTCTGTAAAGCTTTCTAACATTTGAGTACGGGCAATAGTTTTTTGACAAGTAACTACGTGGGTTCTACACTTATCAAGTGGCATTTGTTCCGTTTTTGTATCAAACGCTAAAAGTAAACACAAGACAAGAACTGAACTAGAACTGTTTTAGAGATAGGTGAAAACAAATAACGTTCCCGATACACAAATCAGCCCTTTTTATTTATATTATAAATATTTTTAATGTCCTCTAGTGTATTACGATAATAACGAAATGGGGCTCAACTACACTTTTACTAGCGCTTGATTTTTCAGTTATATTATTGTAAACTATAGCTCTTCTTTTGTATTTACTAACATTATTTAATATTTTAAACTTTTTCAAACAATTTTTGTAACATTATTTAAATATGCAAATCACAATATTAAGACACTGTTAGAAATATTGTGATGGTAACTGCTATTTTCTCCACAGAGTATATTTCTTAGTCTATGATTCTTCTATCGCTGTTTTGGGTTATCGCTGGTTGGATCAGCGTTAGGGAGCGATAACTAAGTGTACACCCATTTTTAATAAACGTTTGGTAATTTAATATTATTAATATATTTTTTTAACATAGATTTGGGGATTTATTGCAAATATTGGTCATTTAAATTTCATAGCAACAGATAGTAATCGAGGATGATAATCAATATGTGGTTCGATTGTGGGTTATTGGTGGCTCTACAAACTCTGGCGCATGCGCACTGTTATTCTAAAGGACTTTGAAAATATTTCACACTAGTTTAAGTGCAGTTTTTCCCGAAATGGGCTGAAATAGCTTTGTTATCTCTCCATGAATTCTCAATATGCCAACTAAATTGGCAATTAATTAAGTTTATTATTCCAAATAACTTATTAAAGTTCTGAAAATCCAAATTTAAAACTTTATTTAATTATTGTATGAAATATATAATTCCAGAAATATGCTCAAATATAATGGAAAATTCCGGGAAGACGTGTGAAAAAACAAAAATTGAAACGAATTAATTTTAATCAGTACTTCAGGAAATGAATATTTTCAAGTAAGAAATGTCACAAGATTTTTTTTAACAGTTTGCCCCAGAGAAAATTGCACACTGCACTAATGTAGGAACAAGTTTATTTTTGTAAAAATTCATGGCGGAAAATGGGGCACAACTGTGAAAATCGTTATATCATTGTATCTTGAAAAATATATACGATGAAGGTATTTAAATTCAAACTTGTGAGATAAATATAGTTTTCGATTCACTTATACTCGTAATTTTAATTTTTCGACATCAAATGGATTATAAGATTTACATTAAGAAAAACACTACACTCCACTAATTTAACACAAACATCTGAATCTTGCACTGTATCGTTTTTAACAATCTTAATATTTACATATTATAGACCCGTACACACTCAAACAATACTGTATAGCACATGCAAAAGAAGCAATTCTAATATCACAGTATAGTATTTCACAAAAGTCATGTGTTACTTTAGGTGCTGACCTCTTCAGGCACCTTAAAGAACTGTTGCACCATCATTAGGCAAGAACTGATAATATAATTATAAATGTGACATACACAAGATTGTCCCTTGTCTCCTTATTACTAAATGGAACGATTTATGGCAAATGAAATTCCAACAAAATTACTCGTATTGCGCTATTTAAGGGGGGTGATGGGTGGAATTTCTACTTTCTACATTTTTTTAGCTACACTCTTGATTGGTTGTACAAACATTCGCAGCATGATACATAATGATGTGTTTAAGTTTCATTCTTGTTAGACATTTATTTTATGAGTTATTAAATATTATATTTTAAAAAAATTGCATATATTATAATCGTATCCTCAATATTTATGTCATTACAAGACTACAGTAAGTAAAATATATAACTTTAATTTTCCAAAAAAAATATTTTATAAGTTATAATAAGATACAAATTTAATTTTGTCAATATTAACATTAGTGATTGAATCAACCTTCATTTGTTTCATTACTACAAGTGATACTGAAAATTCATAACTGTGAGTTTATGTATTCATATTTTGTTTTATATATGTAGGGCCTATCCCCTATTACTTGTATTCCAATTTTACGATAGGCTGTCTTAAAATAGTCCTAATAATTTGTATACTATGAACCATTGATGATAATCCTAAGGGGAAAATGCTGGATTGATTAAATGGTGGCGACATGTCAAAATTTGGGCATCAAGAACTAGCGGAATGTGGTTAAAGACAGATTTACCTAGCGAAAAATTCTAACAGAAGCTGAGGTCCTTAATAGACTGTAACGCAAATTTCACGATAATGCATTTTTACATATTGGTAAGTTCATTCTGATTAAATTTAAGATAATCTTCTTTTGCACGTACGCGTTAATATTTATATATTATGATCCTATTTAGTAGGAGGCATTTCAGGTAGGAAGTTTCTAGTAAATCTCTCGAGTTGTTAGTCTTGCGTGACGGCCACCGTTGCCACAAGAACATGCATCTGGTACTCAATTCCGTTAAAGGCTGATTCCACTTAAGAGCCATAGCCACTGCCAGAAATTTTAGTCCACTTTAAAAATCTTGAACCCACCGAGAATCGAACCAATGAACTTTTGGCTTGTAGCGTATTGCTTTAAACAAATGCGTATACAAGGTGCTCTAAAATTTCCCTTACAAACTTCTAGCACTCGTAGAGGGGACTGAGTTGATAATATTCAGAATTGGAAACCATGTCCGGAAACTTATTGTTTCCGTGCTACAGCCGTTTGAAAACAAGCATTGCCTGAACGTACGTCACGTGTTTCAATAAGTAATAGCTTCGCGATTCGTCTAGATCGAAAATTTCCCTATCGAGTATTCCTAGACTTGGTGTTTTTTTTTTAATGTCAAAATTTTTCGAAATTTTAAAATCTTGAAAAATTGATTGTGTAGGATGTATCCGGGATTATTAATGCAAGTCATGATTCACTTTCAATTTTGTTTCTTTGGTTATTAATGAGTTGAATTGTAAAACAAGTGATGTACTGTGTCACGCCTTATAATAAATTGCTTGTAAAAGTAGTCGCGTTAAAAACATGCTTTCAAACGGCTGTAGCATGGAAACGGTTAGTTTCGGACATGGTTTCCAGTTCTGATCATTATCAACTCAGTCCCCTCTACAAGTCCTAGAAGTTTGTAATGGGAATTTTAGAGCACTCTGTATATACCTATTGAAGTAATGAAATTCGACATAATATGAAATAATCTAACAACGTTGTAAGTCTTGGAGGGTAATAATATTTTATTTTTCCAAATTATTGCCTCAGATGCGTTTCAACTATAAACATTTCAATTAACCTAACACCTCGCATCTGGACCTTGCAACGTAAACGACGTTCTTAGACTTGACTATAATTACCAGATCAGATATATTTTGTAACAACAAGTTTATAGTTTGTCAATTTTTTTTCAGAGGAATTAAACCCAATGGGTACAACTAGGACACGACACACACCCAGTCCCAAGGTTGAGATTTTAAAATCCCTTACCCCACGGGGAATCGAACCCGGGTCGCCGGAGTGGAAGGTAGGGACTCTACCGACTACGCCACAGCGATGCTGTTTTTTTAGTGCCAAAATTGATTAGGCTTTGGTAGGTAGGTGGTATTTTATGAAACGATCTGAGGTAATTAGCATTGCAATTGAAAGCTGAGCGTGATAGGCCGAATAATTTGTTTAGAGTTATTTTATTTCGGCCTTGAAATTCTTTTGTGCATCGTAAAGCTACGACTCTGGACCATGGCTTTACCTAATTTCCGAAAGAACCATACTCAGCAATTTTTCACTCTGAAAAACACATAGATTGTAGATTGACTTGCACTCGCGAATCTCGAAACCAGAGTAACCACTAATCCACTGGGTCCGACATTAGAATTGGAATTTGCCAAAAAATATGTAACTAGTTTTGACACATGAGGGACCGGGTACAATTCAAATATATTGGCGAAATAAAATATCTACATAATTTTCAGAAATATGTTCTTATGGAACAGATGTGCATTCTATTATTGTTACTGGAAGGAGAATATATTTTAAAACAATACATTCTAAAATGGAATAAGAGACAATCTTTGTGCTGCCATATAGTAAAGAACATTATAGGCTACAGGTGGCAGTCCGTAGCATCATATATTACATTTATTTTAGGATTGAACTTACTGTATAACGTAATCAACAGCTGTACATGAACATCGACAATTAAAATCTGATATGTTTGTTTGTTTTCAAATTTATAATCTTTATACAAATGAAAGTTGTTTTAAAATTTCGAATAAGCTTAATACTATCATATCCTTAGTTGTTAATATGAAAAAAAAATAGATAGATTAAAACAAAAACAATAGCCATATTTGTAAGATATTTATATTTGATTTTTGTTGAAAAAATTAAAATATTTCTTCATATCCCAGTTAATGGATTATTACTAAAAACTGTCTTAATTGGGCCTAATATATGGTGACGTATCAATTTCTGATATTTCGGAAGTATTTTGGAACATGAAAACTATTGCATCATATTTTTACACGTGATTAAATGAAATTATGGAAGAACATCAGTATTTCTCAGATTATTGTTTAAAATTTATATGGTATTTTAATAGCTCTATCAAAATTTTCTGACCAAATTAATCTAATAGGACTGTGTTTCATGTCCTTAAAGGCACCGGGAAGTAATTTTCCAGTAAAAAACTAAATTATTTTTAAAATTCAGAATCTTAATTTGTTCCCAATATATATATATATATATATATATATAAGGTTTCCAGTATAAAACCGGACACTCTGCGGCTGGCAGAGTGAAATGCGGACGGGGAGAGAGCGCTGCCTGACGGGTGAAACCCCGTGAGGCGTGTCCGGTTTTATATTGGAAGCCCTGTATATATATATATATATATATATATATATATATTAAACCGCATAAATTAAATAGTTTTAATATTTTTTGTCCAATGCCACCATGTTGTCTTTTATAACATTTCTGGCTTTCTCTCCTGGCAATGGCGGAATTGTAATCAATTTCTTTGATTGGAAGGCGGAGTTACGTTACCCCGATGATATGATGGTGATAAATGATAATGAAATACGTGAATTTGACTTGTATATATGTCTGTTTATGATATACAATGATCCATAATTAAAACGGAGCAATTTCCTAATATATAGGAGGTATAGGCCCCCTACGTTTCCCAAAAATACTAAATTCAGTATTGTTGAAAAATTGTGACGTTATACAACAATATTTATTTGACACAGTCGTTAATAATTATTATTATATCACCTAAAGTCCATTAACTTAGCTTAAGCTCTCATTTTATAGGTACTTATACGTACCATCGCCACCCGGGCGTAAAAATGATAACATAATTACAAAATTAATACTGAAGGAAATATAAACATCGACTGAAAAAAATGCCTTGGAAATGTAAAATAAGGTAAAATAATAAATCTGCAGCAGCTGCTCATGTGTGGATAAAAAAATCACAGAATTGCAAGTAAAAATGTTTATACAATTGAAAAACAAAATACATGTATGAATCACTATATATATCAGAAACAGACATAGATACGTAGATGTTTAATCCACATGTTTATTTACTTAAAAACTGTGTATCTAATTTGTGGTAGACATTTTGTATACATACCTCTTCTGGGTAGAAATTTTAAGTTATTACATTTGAAAATAACATAGTTTCGACAGAAAAATTACTATCCGTGCCCTTAAATTTAGTCTACCCTCAACAAATATTAATCCTATGTTTTTATTGCATATACCGATATTGCTAGACCCAATATTAAATGTATATTCATAAATCGTGTAATTATTATTATTTGAATATCAAAACGTTCTGTTAGTGCAAAAAAATGGATTTTTTATTGGATTATATTAACAATTTCATTAAATATTGTATAATTATCTTCAGTCATTTCTATTATGTTTATTCACGTGCATGAAAGAAAATGAAATTACTGGAATTGTTATTTTCATATGCAAATAATTTGGCACGGTTACTAACAACTTTATATATGGTTTCTTTCATCGTATACGGAAATGCAAATAGCAGTTTTAAAAACACATGTTTTTGTAGCATTCATGTCATTCAAATTTCAGGCTCTGTACACAACACAAAGGAAACGTTGGAAAGGTGTTATCTCTTTGAAAACAGAGTCCTTGATAATAGATGCATTCATTAATCATATATTCGTCCTTTTGTTGAAGCTTGTAAAAACACAACTTTAAACAAGCATTACAGTTTGATGTTTCTTTCAGATCTAACAGAAATACTAGAACCACCGCAACTGTCTCGTCAGAGTTCTAAATATTTTTTTCTCAATTAAAATGTCAATATTTTGTACTGAAGTTATATTTTACTGGCTATTTTTTTAGAAATCCAGTTTTATCACATTAGGATATATGTTACGTATTTCCGTTCAGTGAAATTCAAATTATTAATTTTGTCAAGTTTTAAATATATTGTAGAACTGTAATTAATAGCTCTACTTTATAATTGCAATTTTAGTAAATTTTTCAGATGTATCTTGTCTTTAAAACTTAAAACGTGGGCAAATTTGGGAAATATTTCTTGTGACAGGAGATATTCTATAAATATTATTTAGCTCAATTATCCTTGATTGTTCATCTGAAATAAATTATTCACATTCAGAGTTTAAAAACGTTTGAAACTTAACCCTTAAATTAGCGAAACACTAATTTCTCGTGCCTGTTATTTAAATCGATAGGACTGCAGTGTGTAACTGTATGTTGTGTAATTCAGTACAAATTTAAGTAATTGCTACTCATTCGTTCATCTACTCTTTTATATAAATTATTAAATAAACAAAAGTAGGTACCTTATAAGTTCTTTTGCAAATTTAAGGGTTAAGCATGTTTTATAATTTAATTAAAATTTTTGGACTGGAAATCTTTTTTTATATATAATCTCCTATTAAAAATAGACAATGTCATTTGGATTAAATAAAACCAAATAATATTAATTACATGATTCATACCTACTATGAAAAGCCCCTAATTATAACTCCATTATGTTTTGCTTTTGTTCATGATTTACAACTGAAATTGTGAGCGTGATTGATTCTGATAGTGAATTTGTTTAAACTTTTGATCATAGAATTAACAATTTGAACATTGTATTCAATCTAAAATGCAAACATTCGTCTATGAAAGTAATTCATTCTCTTTATAGACAAATTATCAGATAGTTATATCCCTGGTAGAAATGAAGTAAATCTCTTACATACTTTGGTAGAACACTTCGACAAATCAAAAAACAGTGTTATGTAACTGACAGAACGTACAGCTTCGGGACGTTTTATATTTGGACCCCTTAGTATATATATGTAAATTTATTTAATATTTGCATGCTGAACTGGTGCATGTAGGACACATGCTATATGCCGTCTACTTTGTCTTATACCGTTCCAGTTTAATTATCAACACTTGGAAGTAAGGCCTTATCAGTATGCATATTGGATGAGATTTAAAATAAATGCTCACTTTTGATTTAGGAATGAAAGTTCGATTTAAAATACTATTCCCTCTTACATGCGCTGCACTTAAACTGTGAGGTTATATTCACAAAGGCTTGACTTCTTAAGAAGAAGCTAAATGTTGATAGAAATTTGTTGGGGAGCAGAATTCTGCTCATCTGTGGCACAAAGCAATCATGTAGACAAGAAACTGATTAGTTTATTCGCATTATTAAGAGACATTTCGAGGAAATCGCATATGCGTTGTGTGTGGTTGTATATTTCACTTTTGTTTTGTTCAAATCCATGTCTGGACCCTGTTACTTCTTCCGCTTGAGGATCCGACGATCTCCGGATGTCAGGATACACCACGACCTCCTGTGCCAGATGCTTCGTGTCCGTTACTGCGCCATCTCTTGCTTCTAAATGTTGAGTAATTGGAATCAGACAATGCGCAATGGGATGTTGATGTCGGTGGATCTGTCGTACCCATCTGAAGAGAATCCGCACTGAACCTGCAACGAAAAACACACATCACTGTTATTAATATTTTTAGTTAATTATTATGAATACTTTACGGATCTGAATTAACATTTACAATAACCCATGTTTACGATTAATAAGGTTTGTATTTCTATTCAATAAACCGGTCGGGACAGGCTCCTGGGTGAGGGTTTTTTCTCACCTGTAAGACAAATGTCAGGAAGCTTAGGGCCCAACGGTCCCCGAAAATCATCCAACCATCATCATCCTTATCATTTTCAGCATCATCCTTCACCGGTGTGGAAAGCAACGGGAAGCTACCACACCTATAATTCCTTAGCAAAACTGCAAAGCATAGCATGAAAATGCTATGATTGCAGTGAAAGACCTGTCCTCGGGCAGAATTGCTATGGATGGAAACCGAATTGGCGACGCTGCTTCATTAATACTAATTGCTTGAATATTATTTTTTTGTAAGGGCTATTTTATGAGATTTTTAGGAGATCTATATTTTATATAAGTCCACAGCTGTGGTCTCGAGGTAGCGTGCTGCCTTGTCACGCAGCGGGCCCGAGTTCGATCACCGGTCGGGACAGTTTTTCTGGGTGAGGTTTTATCGGGGGTTTTCCTCACCTGTAAGACAAATGTCAGGAAAACTTTAAGGCCTAAACGGTCCCCGTAATCATATGGCCATCGCAATCATCATCATTCATATTCATTTTAGATTAAGTTTAGGATTAGGGACTATCCTGGGGCACCACTATCATCATCATTACCCATCATATCATCGGGGCAACGTAATCTCGCCTTCCAGGCACCCCAACATCAGAAGTGGGTTACAAGTACGCCATGCCAGGAGAGAACACCAGGAATGTCGAGAGACAACCTGGGACATTTACAAAAAGAATATATATATATATATAACATCTAGATTCTAGCTAATCACTAGACATCGGAATTGAGCACTGATCAACGCTAGATATTATGTACTCAAAGTATAGATTATGTGTAAACAGCTGGAAAGGCAGTGCAAGAATCAGGAAGCTCTGTTTGTTGGTACACGTGACGTCATATAAGGCAGTGTACACTGTCAGCGTCCCACGTCCCATTCCCCTTTGCACTCGTAGATAGCAGAGTCACGTGGTCTATTCCTGCATAAACACGACTGCAGTGCCCTCCGTCAACAACTGCGCTTACTCCTTAAACGGGTAAAACCGCGTTGGACGTTGATATTCAGGGCCACACATTGGAAGGAAATAAAGAATGTAGTTAGGAATGAATGACCATATTTATGTTCGTTTTATAAATAGGGTCAATCTGGCCATTTATTGGTACCTCCTTCTACTGAGTGGCCTTCAATAGTGACTTCTGACGCAGTATATGTACACTGGCTTTGCAACTGTTTAAAATGAATCTGTACCTAGAGGTGATGGGGCCTCAATTCCGAAGTCTACAAGTCAGCTTTATACCGACTGTTATTGAAAAAGTTTGAACAAATAAATGTATTAACTGAATTCATATTATTACTAAATTGCCTTTTCAATTTAAGAAATAACTCCTAATGTACTTTTATTTAACTAGTTTGTAGAAATCCAGCATAAATTAAATACATTAAAATAAAAAGATATATGACAGTAAATAAATTAAGAAATAGGATCAAAATTTATCACGCTCTACTTTCGGTTTAAGTATGCTGTTAAATATTCATGGGAACTTGGGAGTGGCGTTGGTAAGTATTACACGTCTCAGCGGAACGTTTACCTCCAGTCATAGCAGCACTCTCGCTGCGTCGCACTGACGTAGATACTAAACATGTATAGTCAAGAACAAATAGCAAATGAATCACTTACCCAGCTTACTTAGGGTATTGCGCTTCAGTCCTCGACGCCATAGACTGACGTGAAGCGAGTGTACGCGGGATGGCAGAGCATTAGTTCACAAGTCATCAACAAACGAAGAAGGTCAGTGTTCCGCTGAGTCGAGTACTATATAATTTATGGTTGTTTACTCCTTTCTTTGTCCTCCCTTAGTCACAACCCTTTCGAAAACCGGGAAGTAGCGAAAGTATTTTCATATAATTATTTTATTTTGGAAAGTGGTATTTCAACATAAAATTTTGTTTCACGCATGCTTAAAACACTGTTTTAGATAGCGAAAATGAAAGTTGATTGAAAAATATTCTAAGAGCAAACACACACTCTATAAGTAACACTAAGGAATGGGGCTGGAAAATAAACATCAATTAAAACACATAGAAATACATTATATAGTGGAAATGGACAGTTAATGACAAATGAGGGAAATTTTGAACAAGTGATTGAATTCAAATATCTATAAACAGTAATTAGAAACAGGAATGAGGTGTAGAGAGAAATCAAACATTGCTCAGTTCTGGAAATGCATACTATTATGGATTATAGGGACCTTTGCCGTCCCAAGTTCTCCCAAAAACATAAAAATTAAAATATTGGCGAAATTGTAACCCATTTCTCAAACTGGAACATCTAGAAGGCGCAGTTACTTTACCACGATGATAATGAAGGGCCAGGAGAGTTCTTAACATAAACTTGACCTACAGCCAGAATATGGGCGATTGCTGAAATATTTTCATTTAAGAAAAAAATTCGCATAGTCTGGCCGGGAATCAAATTGAGGATCCCATGAACTGTAGTCAGAAGTTTTGATAAAACTGTTATTCTCCCAGTTCTATTATGTGGATGCGAAACGTGGACTCTTACTTTAAGGGAGGACTAAATATTACGATTATTTGAGAATAAAGTTAAGAAAATTTTTGGACCGAAGAAAAATGCACGATTGAAGAAAACTATATAACAATGAGTACACGACATTTATGGGATATAAATATAATAAGAGTTAAAGCCTCGTAGACTACGATGTGCAGGACATGTCCCACGGATGTGGAATTAAAGAGGAGCGTGGAAACTCATTATAGGAAACCAGGGGGAAAGCGCCCAGTAGGGAGGCCAAGAATGAGGTGGGAAAATAACATTGCTCATGATTTGAGGGAAGTAGATTATACAGGGGATGACTGGAAAACATTAGCTCAGGATAATCACGTATGGAGAGCTTATATCCGCGCGGAGATAAACTTACAGGTTTTATATTGCCAATAAGTTAATGGTAGGATGAAAATTAAGCCATCCTAACAATAGAAGGTGACAATAACATCCTAGTGTTTGCGGGCTGGACATAAAAATGCGAAGTATACTTTTCCATTCCCAGAAAATAACTAGGTTTATTTAGCCCGTGGTATGAAATCTCCCTAACTCATTATAAATGAGAATTTTTACTACTATCACATTAATTGGTAGGAATAATATTTAATTTAATGTTGTTTATGTTGTGTCATTTTCAAGAGAAAGAATAGCGAAAGAATTTCAGTTTATTTATAAACTGTTTATTTTAAGACAAGACAACATAATACATTCTAAAAATACTAATCAAATATGTACACTAGAGATAATTAATGACTTGTTAAAACAGCATGTTGTCTTAAAAAAAGAGATTAACGAGCACTCTTTTTAAATAGAGAGAATTAGAAAGAATATACAGCCTTAGATATGTAATTTGACCGACTGTCAAAAGCTAAATACCTCTTTGTACAGATCCCTATACACAATAACTAAAGTAGAAATAAAATATACATTAAAAGTATTCAATCAAATAAAAAAGTTAAAATAAAGCTTTATAAATAATTTAAAGGATCATGGATTATATAAAATCTTTGTAACTAACAGTGTCATAAATAATATTGGAGTGTTTATATTTAAGAGTTTTTTGTTTAAATTAATTTAGTGAATACATTTAATTATTTAAATAAGTCTATCGGCGTAATATCGATGGATGAATGATTTGAAGCTTTTATTATTGAAAGTTTATGATATACAAGGCTGGCGACTGAAAATATTGTTGCAACATTTTGGCAGATGAAATCGAAAGAAAAGAAGTGGATGACATGCATATGGAGTAGTGGTGGAATGAACATTTTAGGTAGGAAAAAAAAAAACGGAAGAAACCATGAGAAAACCTCCCTCTGACTCCGATTCGTTCATTAGAAACCTCATATTGAGTAACCGATATACGAACTCGGGACCCAGAGGTGGAAGCGAGTGAGTGTGTAACCACTTGCACCACGGATCAGCAGTATAAATTAAAAGTGCTGGTATATACACATGAACATATTTGGGATGCACAGTGTTCCAGAATGTTAAAAACAGGCAAAAATAGAATTTTTTACATTTCATTAGAGGCTAAAAACGTGAATAATTCTATTCACAAGTAGATGGGATAAAAATCTGCCAAATAAATGACTCTCTATATTAATTGTTAGACCTAATTTTCGGTCCGCGAAATTATGCATAATAAAAACGGATTTTATGCCACATTTTGGACATACTATTAACATTTTATAACAACTAATTTAATGCCACTCACTATAACTGTGTTAAATAGACTCGTACATTTATACTAATGCATAGAAAAAAGAGCCCACATCTGAATTATAATACAATTAATCATTTGTATTTCGGACTTGATAAAAAAAATCAAAAGTATCTTGAGTTAGACGCTTTCGCCGCCATTTGCCAGGACAATTTTTAAAGCAAGGTGTACATAAAAGTGTTGGTAAACTAACACGGGTGAAAACATTTGCTAAAACGTGCTAATTTTGATTTACGAAACACTTTAATAAACTCCTATTGAGCAGATAACGCGTGACTATCCAACCCGTGCTCGTGCGTGCGCTTGCATTCACATGAAATATTGCAGTTCATTAGGCTTCATAATATCTAAATTTTCGAACATATTGTTCAATTGTGTAATTTGCGGTGGTCTGTTAATACATTCTATAAATTAGAAGGGAACTGTATTAAGTTCTCCGTGAATAATCAGGTGAAGGTCGGAATAATCAAATCAAACATTTGTTTCTATTTGTGTTAAATTCTATAAACATTGACATCATGTCTGAATATTGTGTGAAGGAGATTCGTGTAGAGGTATCACGGTAATGCAGCAAGACATTTAACAAACTTGGAAAGTGTCGCCTAATAGATAATATTTTTCTTAAACATAATTTTACTTGGCTTGAAAAGGAGGAAGTGTTTTTAGTTTCCTTGTTCATCTACCCTCCAACGCGATCTTAAATGTAAAGAAAACGTCCTAGTGTCAGTTTTGAACCTAGTAGTGATAGAAGTAAAAAACCGAAAAACTGAAGATCTTCGACATGAAAACTGGTCCAATGAACTCGCATTTGCAACTAAAGTACTCTACCTTAAAAGGAACAAGGAGAGGGAAAGGCATGGACAGATACATTGCGTATAATAACCAATTAAAGACTCTCTATCAATTATGTAGACCCTGATTTTTTATACTCATACAATTGTTAATCTTACACATGTGGATGGAATTGGAGCCTAAATAGTGAGTTCCAGATTTTATCGAATAATTCTCAATCTGGGTCAGTCTGGGATGTAGTGAATATTTTCCACATATTTGCTTGTACCTACTTTCTCTCGGCTGTACTTATGTGTATCAGGCACAGTCAAGACCGGAACTTAAAAAAAATATTCTCCAGGATATCAGATAAATTCCATGATTAAGGCTTTATGTAACATATTAATTTTAGCCTATATAGGCGACTCGGTTCATTTGGTATCTCGAGAAATTTAACACTATTCTGATATTTATTTAATTTTCCTATTTGTCAAGTATTAACTAAGATAAGTCCATAAAGTGTAATATCCGTCAATGTGATTAGATTATTTGTCATTTGAATTATCGCACTGTAGTGAAAAAAATGTTACCAATATAAACAAGTGCTGAAGTTTTCTTATTGATCTCATACAAGTGTGACCATGTCTAATGGAAGGAGAAAGAAACTGTTCTGTTCAATATTCAAGCTGGATTGTACGTTACTTGTCAAAACCTGAAATTTCATATTATAAGGTAAGATTGTTTCATTACGTCATTTGTTATTAAATCATCAGGACTTAGTTCTTTTATGTTTTTCCTAATATAAAATGGCTGCTCTAGAAATAATGTTTTCCTTTAAAGCGGCATACTGGTGTCCTCTATATGCTAAAATAGGCTATATACTCGATTCTAACAAAAGTAAGGGGTAGAAACTTCCCTCGAGGAAATTTAATTTTTGTGAAAACAGGACTGTGCGTGGTATGTTACAGATATACCAGGGGAATAAATTAACTAATATTTACGATCAGTAGTTGGAGAGTTTTGAAAGATGGATGGTCGACTTTCTGAGGAATACAATGTGCCCCTTAAAGGACATCTTTGTGTTCATCTTTAGGACCACATGACGTTGTCATTCCGAAGAAAAGAGACAACTAACACTGAAGCAATGCCAGAAGATGCGTTAAAAGCTTCAGAGGTTCTCACCGGAGGTGACGGAGAAGGATCTGGGCTCCAGCTGAACTTGAGATTGATGTAGTCTGTATATAAATATGCATCTTGGACCTATAGGACCTAGAGTTTCACATGCTATCATTATTTTCTTCAGTATTGTTCATCTGTATTTAAATAAATTTACTTTCATAAACCTTGTACCACTCTTCTTTTTATTTTGAAAACTACTGCCAAAAAGTCACATCCGGAAATTTCTCGTAAGTTGTTAATTAGTGTGTTCTGTGAAAACTAATTTAAATATATATTTTTTAGATATTTATTGATATTTGCAATGCAAGTATATTTTATAATTTTGTTTTGAAAATATAACGACAAACTGTACCAAATGTCAAATTATTCCCAAATTGACTGAGTATCCCCTTCTCTACGGTTTATAGTATATTTTTAAGATAATTAAATAAAGTATCATCATCATCGAACATTCACGAATTTAGGCCATTTGTTGACCTGTTTCGGCCTCAAGAGTAACACCATCCAAAAGTCTTTTGAGTGGACGTCCTGGTCTTTCTTCTTCCTGCAGGTTGATATCTTAACATTTGTTTGGGTATTCTGTGATCTTCCATTCGATGAACATGTTGCATCCATCTTGACTTATAATCAGAAATTTTGTTTTCTAAAGGTTCCATGTGTAATTCTTCTAAGATGTCTTCATTTTTTTTTGTGATCTAGTAGTGTGTATCCTGCAGTCCTCCGAAGGTATCTCATTTCAGCAGATCTAAGTCTCTGTATATCCTTCTGTTTCAATGTCCATACTTCGCTACCATACAAAAGAGTTGGAAGAGCCAGTGTTTTATACACTTTTAATCTTGAATGCTTTTGGACTAACTGTGGCTTGAAGATAGAATTTATTAACCCTAAAATTCTTAAATTAAATAAAGTAACAAACAATAATTTAAAATACAATTTTTTCTTCGTGTTTTTTTCTTATTTTCATGTTACCCTCCCATTTATAGACCTTAAACACCTGACACACTGATAGTTTCATTATCCTGTGTTCAGAATACTTAGAACCTCCACCGAAGATACACAGAAAAAGCAGACAAAGTGCATGTAGCAAGTAAACCTTAGTATATGATTACATCACATTCCGAGAACACTTGAAACATGCTGTCAAAGACAAGTATTCTAAATGTATTGGTTGTCACGATAATCCAGATTTTAATGATCTAAAATGTTTAAAAATAATTTATAAAATGACGTGAAAACACTGTAAATAATCTGAAAACTTATAACAAATGTCCGAAAAACCCGAAATATATTTACCCATTGATAAACTAGAAATTTATTTTATCTATTTGATTTCTAACAGTTTATAATAATGTGAAAATAATTCAGGCGTCGGGAACCATGAGGGCCTAAAGCACACCGTCGTCGGTTTTGAGAGTTTAATCTGTATGCAGGCCCTGACATCTATTGACATTATGGCGGGTATTCTGCACAGATAACCTCCTCGACCTACCATGCTTAAGAGACGATCCAAGTTGTAACCTCGCGGACCGTTACTGAGAGTACAATAATTGAAGTATTATTTTCGCCTGGTCAATATATCTTAGCTTAAAAAAGATTAAAATTTTTAAAGGTAGAATATTATTTTATACTTATATTGGCAAAACTTCAATAATTTTTGCAAATATAGTATTTAATCTGTGTCTCTGTTTATCATAGCAATGATTGTTTTTTGTATAATATAGGCTCTGAGGTATTTTAACTTGGAAAACCCTTATAGGCCCATATTTACAACTTTGGACTTTTAAATTTGTAATTCAATCATTTATAAAAATTAGCGTGAGTCTGTTTGTCTCTCCTTTATGCACTCAAAAACTACTTCAACGATTTAATGGTTTCCTTCCATCATTTTCTGGGACAATTAACTGATATAACATATTATTATACATACTATAGGGTCGGAGCTAAAAAATAAAATCAGCATCGGTGCATTAAATAAGTAGCTTTTTTGCCTTTCGCTGCCTAAATCATAACACATTACTGTACACAGAATGTACACAAAATTGAATATCTAAATATATATATAAAGACCGCGACAGCTTATGCCTATCTTTTACGAATAACTCATAATAACCGATTTTGTCTATCAGCTCATTGATACCAAGGAGATCGGGATGAATAGATTCCCGGGCAAGCGTAGCAGCGGCACGGCGGGCATTCTTTTACGGATATCTCACAATAGCCATTTTTGCCTTTCAACTCATGTATGCCAAGTAGATTCCCGGGCAACGCCGGGTAATCAGTACGTGGTATCTAAAATAATTACTTTATAATTTATAGTAAAGTAAAGTAAAGTAAAGTAAGTAAAGTAAAGTGATCCCACAACAGGCCTCGGGAGACCCTTGGGGTAGTGGGAGGTTAAGGCTCCCACTTTTTCTAGACAATCGGCACTTGATGTCAGCTGGGTTGTCAGCCCTGCGTGACGGACGCCTTTACCCCCAGAACAGGCATCTGGTACTCATTTCCGTTAGAGGCTGAGTCGACCCCAGGGCCATAGTGCCGCCAGAAGATTTTGGTCAGTTTAAAAATCCTGACCCCCACCGGGACTTCAACCCTCGATCTTCCGACTTGTAGCGCAGTGCTTTAACCACTACGCTACGGCGTGCCCCCACTATATAATTTATATTTTTATTTATTCAATTAAACATAAGACACATTTAATTTATTCAGACGAAGTAACGCACGCCGAGTATTATCTAGTATTTAATAAATATTACGTGCTAATATCCATCATGTATCGTTATTTCATCATCTTCATTCATGGATTAGGTCTGTTGACCCGTTCCGACTTCAGCCCATCTCTTTCTAGGGTCTGCCCACATCTCGGGTGCCTTTAGGTTTGTATTTTGTTATTTGTTTTGGATATCTGTCTTCATTCATTCTGTCTATGTGTTGCTTCCATTTTTGTCTATATGTATCCATTTTATCAGTTATTGCAAATATTTCAAGTTCCTGTCTTATTTCTGTGTTCTTGATTCTGTCTTCCTTAGTGCACCCTTTAACAGATCTCAAAAATTTCATTTCTGCCGCCGTTATCCTACTTAGGTCTTGTTTTTTATGTATCCAGGCTTCTGAACCATAGAGCAGTACCGGAACTGCCAACATTTTTATAAAATTTCAGTTGGGTCTCTCTTGTTGTTTTGTTATTTAGTGTTCGTTTTATCGTACCACATATTCCCTGGAATTTTGCTATTTTATTATTTATATCATTATCATAATTAAATGAAATGTCACATCCTAGATAATTGAGATGGTTCACCTGTTCTATGATTTTGTTTCCTATTACTATTTTGGATCTGATTTGATTTTTCCATTGGAATGCCATTACCTTAGTTTTTTCTATGTGTATCATTATTTATGACTTGTAACTGACAGCGGAAAGGTCGAGAGAAAGAATGATACGGACATTAGTAGGTATGTGTAATACCGCGTTGGGTTCTGTGAACTAAGTCGTATGACAAAGTGAATAGTCAGATAAAAGGATTAAATGTCGGGTATTTGAGTGCTTGTGCTTATTTGTAGGCCCTTGAATACAAAATGTCAATATAATATCAGTGGAAAATTATTTTCAAAGTCAAACAATGGGGTAAAAGTCACAAAAATGTCAAAATATGGAGAAAACCCTAATATAAAATATAGCCTAAAAAAAATAATAAATCTGCATTTATATATTCCGAGGCTGTGGTCAGGAATATGTGCGAATTATCAATGTCTACTATTTCTCAGTTAAAATGTAACATGTCCTTAAAATCTTGTTTCTGGTTGTTATTATTCAACAATAATTTTAATACATACATTTTAAATTAACCCTTACATTGGCAGTGTGTCCTATAAGATACATTAGTTTAATTTACTTAATATTTTAATAAAGTAATGGAAAATTTGAATATATCAATGGCATCCGACTAGAAGGAGGAAGAGAGGGAGACCGAAGTTAACATGGAAGGAAAACATGAAGACATTAATGCAAGCAAGAAGGCTAAGCATTGAAGATGCCCAAGATCGTAGGCTTTGGAGGTTTGGCACGGGAAGACGGCAGCAGCTGTAAAAAATCGAAGATAGATAGAATAGAAAAATGAATATGTAGGTATTATTTAAATTGGTGTCAAATTGTGCAGTATATTGTATATTATACGTAGGTAATAATTTGCGGTTATGCATGACTTAATTTTACTGCAGTCCGTTACTTTAATGACGACAACGACGACGATGATGATGATAGAATAGCTTTATTTTACCTGGCAGAGTTTAGATCATAAGGACTTGTCTACCACTCAATCAGGTTAGAAAAAATACAAAACTATTCTTACATCTAAATTACAATAAACATGGTACGTGTACAATATAATTATTATTTACAAAATATTTTAATCTAGAGCTAAGGATTGAAATATAAAATGTATAGAAGATAGGCCAACACGCGCACACTATTGAGTAACACTAAGAAATTAGGACTGGAAATAAATATCAGTAAAACTAAATATATGGTCACAGGTAGAAATTCAGTATATAATGGAAATGGACAGCTAATGACAAATGAGGGAAATTTTGAGGAAGTGGCTGAATTCAAATACCTAGGAACAATAATCACAAATAGGAATGAGATGCAAAAAGAAATTAAACATAGGCTCAATTCTGGAAATGCATGCTATTATGCATTGCAGAGACTTTTGATGTCCCAACTCCTTTCAAAAAACGTTAAGCTGAAAATATATAAAACTATTATTCTACCAGTTATATTATATGGATGCGAAACATGGACTCTTACTTTAAGGGAGGAAAGGAGATTACGAGTAGTTGAGAATAAAGTTCTTAGGAAAATTTTTGGACCAAAGAGAGATGAAGAGACAGGTGAATGGAGAAGACTACATAACAATGAACTACATGGTCTTTATAGGAAGCCAGATATAATAAGAACAGTTAAGTCTCGTAGACTGCGATGGGCAGGACATGTTGCGCGTATGGGGAATGAAAGACTTGCATGGAAGCTTCTTGTAGGAAAGCCAGAGGGAAAACGTCCAATTGGTAGACCAAGAATGAGGTGGGAGAACAACATTAACTATGATTTGAGGGAAGTAGATTATACAGGGAATGATTGGAAAGCATTAGCTCAGGATAGGGATGTATGGAGTGCTTATGTCCGCGCGGCCATGAACCTTCGGGTTCGATAGTGCCAGTGAGTTAGTTAGAGTTAGTTAGTTAGTTATAGAAGATAGCAAAGTCATCAGAACTTTGGTTTCTCCAATTTACCGAAAATATGAATTCCATGAACCATCAGAATTAGAACATAAATTTGACTTGAGGCATTCGCTTAGAATACGCAGATTCTGCATGATGGATTTTTGTTTTAATTTTTTCTGGTGTAGTTCACATTTCCACATTAGTACCTACAGGCTAACCAGTCGGTCATGGCCTTACGTCCTATAGCGGTGAAAGTCCTATAAACAGCCATCTTTGAATAAAATCAATATATCTCGTTTTATGTCATATGTTTTACATCATTTTGCTATATGTAAAAATTTCGATAGATGCAATACATTTGGTCTTTCCTCTAGTTTGTCATTGGCTCATAAAATATTGATTAGTGAACACCAAATATTTATGTTACAAGCTATGGGTGATTGAAAACCAGACATACGGGTTCAATGTTGATACACCGTACTTCAAAGTTCATCTCGGGACCCTACATAACAAATTCATTTCCAAACCATCAACTAACATTTTATACGATTTTATGCATTGCTGCATACTAATCATGTTTGTTTAGGTTTTTCATTGCCTATTGCAGAAGATGTGAACGAAAGTGACCGGAGTAACATGGCCATTTTATTGTGTTTCTATTCATAACAGCTATCCGGCTAGTCTGCCGTGCCGGCAGAAGTGGTGGCAAGCCTGTTCCTGACTAGCGATTCTGTGTTCGGTACCAGGCGGGGATGGAACTTTTAATTCTAAAATTAATTTAAATTAATTTAATTGTAAAATTTTCAATTTCGGAGCTAGGATGGGCGGTGATGTACATTTTTAATCGCTAGATTGTACACCGGATTGCTGCATTAAATTACAAATCCCTTCCTAGTACGTACAGACTTTGAAACAAATGATGGCGCAACTATTGATGGTGGAAAGTTAAAAGTTTTGAAGAGCGATTCACACGAGTAAGTTGTTACATGTGCTGTCTGTCTCCTTTGGGGTCAAACACGGCGGCATAAGGGGCCAATCATAGATTTATACTAATCGTTATTGAAATAATTTCAAGAAATACATTTATTAATTCAATTTCAAAGTTAAGAGAGTTATCAGATGACTGAAAGCAACTAATGGTCTCTTAAACTAATCAATAGTAAATTAGCGCTAACTTCTGATGCTGTATTTGTATCGTTCGCTTCAGTAGAGCAGTCAGCAAGATGCTTTCTTGCGACAGTGCAGTCCCAGGTTCGGTCCTGGTCAGGATTTTTTTAAAATAACGTCGTTATTTTATTTTATAATGCCTACACGTTACCAGGCTACGTTATATAAATAAATTTGTATATATAGGGAAATTAATTAATTAAAGGAAACAGCTCAAATATATATATATATATATATATATATATATATATATATAATTATTAATGAATAACGATTATAAAATCTCGTTACTTTGTTTAGAGCCATAACAAGATTGTTTATTTCCACTACTAATGTAAAATGCGTCTGATTAATTTAAATTAAGACAAGTTAATATATAATTTAATTATACAAGTAAGTCCTGGACCATTGAATCGCTTCAAACAGACAGTTTCTAACAGGGAACGGTTGTGGTCTAGTGGAGAGGGCTTCCATTTCCGATGCAGGAGGTCGCGTGTTTAATCCCGCTATCATGTTTTTTGTCTCCCTCTCGTCCTTATCTCAATTAATTTTCTTTGTTTTGTTTTATTTTTATGCTTTGTTTTGTTTACAGCATTTACTGCATTACTTATACACGCGAAATTATTTTCCATTGCACGGCACACAACGAAATAGAACGAATTTTAGTTTCACAAGTAGTTTTACAGACGAGAAATGGATGCATAAGGAACTGTTATCGAAAGGATAACAAAGAGAGCTTTACAGTGGTGTGGACATGTACAACGGATGTCGGAAGACCAGTGGCCTAAACAGGTGTTAGATTGGATGGTATCAGGCAGAAGGAAGAGGGGGAGAAGTAGAAGAACATGGTATGAGGGAATACATGATGTCATGATGAAGAGGAGTATGGTAGAGGGACAATGTGAAGATAGGAATCTCTGGAAAGCAGGAATCAAGGGCGAACTGCTGTAAAGTAGAAAACCTCTATTAGGTATTAGGTAGGTAAATAGTTGTATACTTGTGAACCAAACAACTGACCTCTGGTCATGCGCAGTGGCTTCGTTCCGGGACTTGAAAATTACCTGTGCGCCAACAATTATTTCAAAGGCATACATAGGTTGATAGGCATGTGGTACTTTTGATAGCGATTCATTCTTCGGTTGGGGATGTTAAACCAAGAGCCTCTTTAATGCTTTTATATAAAAGTAGGTCACGTAAATGCACCCCTCATACAACTCACTGTACACTGCACAAACACATAAACATACACTCTGAATAGGCCTACGATACATGAATGCGTTATCTATGTGTGGTGGTATGCTCAAGCGAACCGTAAACTGAAAATAGACCGTATTTATGTTAACTAAGAGCCCACCACGGAACTCGCAATATGAGAAGTGCATGGGGTGACATTAGAAAAAACACACACACAATTTCCTGTATCTGTAGTATACTTTAATATGGTTGACTTGTATCCCAGGAGCCCGGATTGGATTTCCGGGTACACTTTATGATTTCCCCTTATTCGCCTGACCACAAACTCAAAGATTCCCGGAAAATATTTTGAAATGTTGCGATTTCTGTAAAATATACCGCCTGGTTCCACGTCTGGCTTTGTTCATTGCATTTCATTTAAATTTTTATTGTAAATTAATTTTCCTTTCGGTGTAGGTCTGGAAAGTGAACCGCACACCTTCGTGAAGCTATTTGCTATTCAATATGAAAAAACGTTAAACACAATTATTGTATTGTAATTTTTTGTATTGTAAGCCCATTTTTTCCCTTTACAGAGATTTAGGCACTCTCCCGCTACAGGGAAGAATTTGAACCATACTAATTTATTATTATTGATTTCGTACATCTCAATGATGGATAAATCATATTTGAAGAGAAAAATTATACGCTCAGACCGGGACTTGAACCCGGGACCCTTGGTTCTCTAGACCAAGTGCTCTACCAACTGAGCTACCTGAGCAAGTACCGATCTAAACGCAAATGATTTGCGTTTAGATCGGTACTTGCTCAGGTAGCTCAGTTGGTAGAGCACTTGGTCTAGAGAACCAAGGGTCCCGGGTTCAAGTCCCGGTCTGAGCGTATAATTTTTCTCTTCAAATATCATACTAATTTAGTTACACTTGTTTTCGTATAGATGCCATTTGAGGGTCCGTGGTCAGCGTTCCGCCTCGTTCTGACATCTAGGAAACCAAGGTAGTACTAGGACGGGAAAATTCGGTAAATTTTGCTTAGAGGCCTTTTCATTCAGGCTTAAGGATTTTTTAAGAGCCTGAAAATCTTCAGACTCGGGACCCACGGCTTAAAGTCCCTCCCGGAGGACTTGCTCCTTGGATTTTTCCGTCCTAAAAAATCCATCGACCCCAGCCGGGTTTGAACTCGCGACCCTCAGGACCAGAGGCAACGAGCATAACCACTAGTCCACCGCGGCCGATCTAAACCCAATTAAGAAAACTAATAACAAAATTGAGGAAGTGTTACGATCAAGTGATTAGTTAAAGGCTATAATGCTACAATGCACTCACAAAAATAACATTTATGTTTGAAGAATTTGTTCTCAGAATTATTTGAAAAGTAATGCTTTCAAGTACAGAGGTAGGTTTCATTGTGAAGAGAAATACTGACACTCACACACAATGACGTAACACAAAGACGATTAGTACGCTGTGCAAGTGAAGCATTACAGACATAGAGAAAATCTTACTGATTCATTCTAGTGCCGTGGTAAGTGTCGTAACTGATGTTTCCATATCCTTCAGAGGAATTCGCTCCCATCCTATGAAGAAAAAAATAAACATGTAAATGCATTGTTCATTCTTTAATGATCTTTAATCTTGTCTGAATTCCAGGAACAGAAATAATGAATTCTGTAATATTACACAATGCAACAGTGAAAAAACTTTTTTTTCGAAAATGTAGGCATTCATTTTGTATTTCGACCTCCTGAATTCGAAAATTATATTAAAAACATCCACAGTTTTTGCACAAATCAATATTTGGATGGTGTATAGAGACTTGAAAGTTTGGATAAGATTCTAGGAAAACAATCAGGATATACAAAATTTCCTTGTTTCATCTGTGAATGGGAGTCGGGCTCGTGACAAACATTGGGAGCAAAAACAGTGGCCCCGTAGGTTGAAATTGGTTCCAGGGGACAAAAATATGAAGTGTGATCCTCTAGTGAAAAGAGCCCCCTCTGCACATAAAACTGGGCATGATGAAGCAGTCAAAACATTACCTAAGTATAGCAACTGTTTCAAATATCTATGCAACTAGTTCCCCAACCTGGTAGATGCTAAGTTGAAATATATTAGATATTCGGAAACTAATGCTAGATTAAGATTTCCATCATTCAATGAATGCCGTGGATCGAGAAGCCTGGCCTCATTTAAGTGTGTTGTTCAAAACTTCCTGGAAACAATCTTATCCCAGAGTATATCGACATAGTTCAGAACATTCTGACGACATTTAATTGCTGGGATGCTTAATGAGTTTAAAGCTACATTTTTTAAATAAATGTCTTTACTTTTATTCCTCCAAACTTGGATTCTGTAAATGAGGAACAGGGTAAAAGATTCCATCAGGATATCAAGGACATGGAACGACGATACCAGGAACTTGGAATGTTCGTATGATGGGCGACTACTGCTGGATGCTTCACCATGAGCACATGGATATTCCTCCTAAGAGGAAAAGCATGAGCCACGCCAAGACAACTAAGAAAGCAGGAAATTAATTATTTTAGTGCTTCTTTTGTACCACATTATCTGTTTGAATCTGTTCAGTATGTGTTTATTTCAATATGTTGCTGTTTTAAAGTTGTATTCCACTTCTACTTGATTCATGTGCCATATATATGTACTACTTTCTTATGCGATATGATTATTGCAAAATATGCGATTTATGCAAAAACTGTGCGTGATACAATGTTTTGAGTATCAGTTTCGAATTTCAGAGGTCGAAATACATAAGGAACGCCTACATTTTCGAAAAAGGTTTTTATGACCTTGTGATTTGTTGTTCTGTGAATAATGTATAAATATGATAAAACTTCCACTTTTCCCAGTTAAGAGTACTTTAGATTAAACTTTTTTTCGACATCATAATCGTTCAGTATTATTATTATTATTATTATTATTATTATTATTATTATTATTATTATTATTATTATTATTATTATTATTATTATTATGTTTAATGATGAAGTAGAAATCGAAATATGCAAAATTAAGAATTATGATGACCTTGTAGAAGATTTCGGGGCTGTTGGCCGTGGTCTTGAGACTTGTAGTTCCCCGACGTTTCGCCAGAGACTGCGTCCGGCATCCTCAAGGGTTGTTTCAAGACAATAAATCTTGTACAAGATCATCATAATAACTCCGGCCGTGAAAGCCTAAGTCAAAATTAAGAATGTTTAAAACTTCAAATATCACAGGAAGATAGATCATGAAAATTTTAAAAAGTAGACGGATTTGGAGAAGAAAACGAACTATTGGAATGCTAAATTCATTGCTTTGGAATAGTAATATTTCAGGTAAAACAAAGAAAATAATGTATTAAACAATAGTCAAGAGAGTGATGACGCTAAATAGATCACATGAAGGAAAATTGAAAGACATTGAATTAGAAGTCTTTAGAAGATCAACTAAAAAGTCAAGGAAAAGAAAAAAATAAAGGAATAAGACGTTATATATATATATATATATATATATATATATATATATATATATAATGTAATACAATTGATACACGACAAAAAAATACTATGGTTTAGTTCGATTTAATGTCTAGTTTGGCAACTGGGCATGAGTTTGGATCAGTTTGGATTACATAGAGAATGTTTATGAATTCTATGTGTTGGATATGTGCCCATTCTTTTAAATGACGATGGTCAATTTGTATTATTTTGGGGATGAAATCCATCATTAGTGACCGTTTCTTGGATCGGTGGATCCTCATATGTGATAACGTGAGATTTAAAATAATTATTTAAAGTATTATTAAAAAGTGAACAAACTGTGCCACACATTATTATGGAAGTGATAGATTGTGAAATAAATGATTAATCTTCAACCACTACATTTTAATTTGCTATCAGCGTCGATAAAATACCAACATGTTTGGTTGGACATGTGATGGGAATGGAAGATGGAAGACTGGCAAATGGACACCAGAAATGTGAAACAGGAAATGAAAACCAAATGAAAAATGGATAAGAGGAGTAAGAATATGATTGTATGGAACTGAAAAGCCCAAAAAAACAGATGCATAAAATAGTTGACTTTTATATAATATTTTTATTGTATCGAGGAAAAACTACAGTATTGTAAAATCCATAAATAAAATAATAAAATATTATTATTATTATTATTATTATTATCATTATTATTTATGATAAGGAAATAGAAATAATAAATGAAAATCTGCAATTGCTTGATCAATGGAATACTGTGGGATAAAAATATAAGTAATAAAAATAAAATTAATATGTATCATGCAATCTTAAAAGCATCATTTTAAGGAGCAGAATATTTGCCATTAACAACAAAAAACAAATAAGTATCTTTTGGCAATGGAAATGGGTTTTATACGAAGGGCAGTAAGAATTTCAAGAAGAGAAAACATTAGAAACTCAGTTGTAAGGGAGAAATTGAAGATTGAAGCACTACTTTGGATTATATTAGAACTCCGCAATTAAGATGATACGGACGTATCCAACAAATGGAAGAGGATCGGTTACCAAAATGTGTTTTGGAATGGAAACCTGAGGGAAGACGAGGCAGAGGAAGACCTAAAACTTCCTGGAGTCAAGGAATATATTTAGACACGAAGGAGAAACATCTACAACCGGGAAATTGGATGGACCGACAAAATTAGCTATTAGGAATCGGACGATGTCAAAGACATTAATCAACCGATTATCTATCTATCTATCTATCTATCTATCTATCTATCTATCTATGTATCTATCTATCTATCTATCTATCTATCTATCTATCTATCTATCTATCTATCTATCTATCTATCTATCTATCTATCTATCTATCTATCTATCTATCTATCTATCTATCTATCTATCTATCTATCTATCTATCTATCTATCTATTATTATTGCTAACTCATTGGCACTATTAAACCTGGAGGTTCAGGGCTACTCAGACATTAAGGTAACAATATTAAATTCAACTTTACATTGAATATGTCACTATTTCTCATTATTCCTAGTTTTCGCTACCCGTCTCAATATTTCTCTCCCCTCTTATAATAAGGTCTGCTCCGACCCAAAAACTTAAAAAAAAAACAAGCTTATTAGAATATTTCATTAGACGATGAAACATGCAACCAAGTTCTAGGTATATCATTATTCTTCTCTTATATTTTACACTGTCATTACCAAGCCAATAATTAAATCTAGTTATAGATTATTATTTTAATATACATTATATCTTTCTTATCTATAAATTGTGTAGGTATATTATATATTATTAATTTTATTATAAATAATTCACAATTATAGTTTGCATAATTTAACCCTGGTGAAGTAAAGATCTTAGGGTCTTAACTCCATGAGGGGGAAAAATATGTATGTATATATATATATATATATATATTTTTTTTTTCAAATGCCCCAGGTTTGTCTTTCGACATTCTTGGTTTCTCTCCTGGCATGGCGTACTTGTAACCCACTTCTGAGGTTGGAGCGCCTGGAAGGCGGGGTTACATTGCCCCGATGATATGATGGGTGATGATGATAATGGTTCGCCAGGAGAGTCCCTAATCCTAAGCTTAACCTAAGATGAATATGAATGATGATGATTGGGATGGCCATATGATTTCGGGGACCGTTTGGGCCTTAAAGATTTCCTGACATTTGTCTTACAGGTGAGGAAAAAACCCCGATAAAAACCTCACCCAGAAAAACTGTCCCGACCGAGGATCGAACCCGGGCCCGCTGCGTGACAAGGCAGCACGCTACCCCGAGACCACAGCGGTGGACTAAATAAGGTAAAAAGTAAAAGTGATACCAGAACAGGCCTCAGGAGGCCCGTGGGGTAGTAGGAGGTTAAGGCTCCCACTTTTTCTAGACAATCGGCACTTTATGTCAGCCGGGTTGTCAGCCCTGCGTGACGGCCGCCTTTACCCCAGAACAAGCGTCTGGTACTCATTTCAGTTAGAGGCTGAGTCGACCCCAGGGCCATAGTGCCGCCAGAGGGTTTGGGTCAGTTTAAAAATCCTGACCCCAACGGGACTTGAACCCTCGACCCTCCGGCTTGTAGCTCAGTGCCTTAACCACTACGCTACGGCGTGCCCCGGTGGACTAAATATATTCTTCTTCTTCTTATTAATTATTATTATTATTATTATTATTATTATTATTATTATTATTATTATTATTATTATTATTATTATTATTGAGAATAGAATACCAAAAGCAGCATACAACTATTCACCACGAGGAAGAAGAAGTTTGGGAAGACCAAGGAAAATATAGAAAGAGCAGCAATTTGGAGCCGGAACAGGCTACAAAATAAGCCTAAACTGTGAAGAAGAAGAAGAAGAAGAAGAAGAGATTATTTTTAATGCTGAGTTAATGTCTTCCAAACATTCCTTGAACTATTCACCTCATTCATGGTTAGTGACAAACTCTCGTCTCATTGTTATTATTGCTAACTCTGTGTTAAATTCCGTAAATCTGATGTATAAAAATCAACTCGTTATTTCGAATTCAACACAGATTCAAATCTTCAAATTGTACACTGAATAAGTGTCGCGTCTTGTACAATCATCATAATAATCCTTACCATTTAATAACCTTAGCAATAACTTCCTTCTTTAACAAACTACACTGCTCAAAACAATTAGAGGAACACTATGAAAGACGCAAATATTTTTTCATTGGATAAAGGTACAAACATGAAATTAATAGAGTACATTATTTGTGGTTAATTTATTTATTTATTTATTTATTGCTCATGTCAGTAAAAACAAATGAATAACGCTGACAATTAACTTTTCAAATAATTCCGCTATGTAAGCAATTGAATCTTGTGCTTATTTTCCAAAGTTAAACACTCGTTATATAGAGTTAGTATCGTGTATGGCCTCCACGACATTCGATGACAGTTTGGCACCTTCGTGGAATGCTCCCAATAAGATTCTGGATTTCCTCTTGCGGGATATTCTCCCATTCCTCCTTCAGAGCATCTCCAAGTTGCTGCAGAGTTTGTGGAGCGTGATGTCGGTTCCTGACCTTCCTGTCTAGAAGATCCCACAAATGTTCAATAGGGTTGAGGTCTGGGCTGACCGCTGGCCACTCCATTACCTCAATTTCATTCCTCCTCAGGAAATCCCTGGTGACAGCCGCAGAATGTGCCCTGGCATTATCCTGCATAAACAGAAATCCAGGGCCTACTCCAATGCCAGCAGGTACTACATGCTCTTCCAGAACGTGCTTGATATACCGGACAGCATTCAGTCGCTGGGGAACAAGTACAAGGTCCGTACGATTGTTGTACATAACTCCGGCCCACACCATTATGGAACCTCCTCCGAATCTATCAATTTCCTGTACAGCCTCTGCAGAAAATCTTTCTCCTGGCCGTCCCCACACCCTCAATCGACCATCACAACGTGTAAGACGATACCTGGATTCGTCCAAGAAGAGCACAGACTCCCACTGGTTCAGGTTCCAAACACCATGGTTTTCAGCATACGTACGTCTTGCTGCCTTATGCCCATTTGTTAAGCGTGGTTTTTTTTAACGGGTCTTTTTGGACGAATATTCTCTTTCCTTAATCTGTTCCTTATGGTTTGGTCTGAAACCCGGATTCCGGAAGCCATATGAAGGTCATTCTGCAGGTCTTTTGCAGTTTTTGTACGCTGTCGAAGAGTAGAAAGAACAACGTATCTGTCATCCTGGGGGCTTGTTTTAAATTTACGGCCCTGGCCACGTCTTCTACAATACTGACCTGTCTCTCTGTGCCTGTTGTGTAACCTGGACACCACGGAAGGAGAAACCCCAAGCTCTCTAGCCACTTGTCGCAGAGATTGACCTTGTCGTAAAAGATGTAGAGCATGATACACTTCAAACTCATTTAAATGCCTCATTTTGTCAGAGACTTCAATAAGCAAGACAATAATCAACATTCGTCACTATAGCAACATCAGGAAGCTTACCAATTAGAAGTGGCCAGTGCCTTCCAAAATAAAAAAAATTCTCTATATTTGTTATTTGAGGTAATTTCTCTGTATTTAGGCCATGGATCTTTAAAATTTGTATCCAATGATAAAATTAATAATTCAATTTAGATATTGTCCAACTTTCAGCATCACAGCTTTAAAAAACAATTACTTATTCAATTTATTATAAGTGTTCCTCTAATTGTTTTGAGCAGTGTATTAGTCAGCAGAGATGAGAATAGAAACAGAGATTTGAAAACTATTGCGGTGTAAGACGCATGCTATCCTAATGCTATCCCTCCGTCCTAAACCTATCTTGGTTGACTGATGTGTATCCGTGATTATGTAAGTTTGATTAATAGAATGACATATTATAGACATAACTCCTACCATCCTCCAGATTCTCTTGAGTAACTAGTTACATTAACTAACTTACTAGCTCTATTGAACCCGTAGCTTCATGACCGCGCGGACATAAGCTCTCCATATATCACTATCCTGAGCTAATGCCTTCCAATCATCCCCTGTGTAATCTACTTCCCTCAAATCATAGTCAATGTCATTCTCCTACCTCATTCTTGGTCTACCAACTGGACGTTTTCCCTCTGGTTTTCCTACAAGAAGCTTCCATGTACGTCTTTCATCCGCCATACGTGCCACATGTCCTGACCATCGCAGTCTACAAGACTTAACTGTTCCTATTATATCCGACTTCCTATGAATATCATGTAGCTCAATATTATTTAGTTTTCCATTCACATGTCTGTTCATCTCTTTTTGGCCCAATTTTTTTTCCTAAGAACTTTTTTCCATTACAAGATATAATTTCCGGATTCTCAGTGTACGTTTGTTAGGGATAGATGTAAATAAAGTAGTAACGTTATTGTTAATATTATTATTATTATTATCATTATTATTATTATTATTATTATTATTAAAGCAGCAAAGAAATCATGGAGATAGATAGATAGATATATAGAGAGATAGATAGATAGATAGATAGATAGAGAGAGAGAGAGAGAGAGAGAGAGAGAGATATTATAGGATTAGTGATATTATAAATGAAAGTCCATATGAATATTTTGGAGGTAATTGAAGAACGGAAATTCAAATAGTTTGGTAAGTCAAAAGGGCGTGGAAAGGAAGAATTCCAAAAATGATTTTAGGATGAAATGCCGAAGGCAAAAAAGAAGAGGAAAAGAACGAGAACAATGGATGTCTATGGTTGGATACAAGGGGATTATGAACTCGAGGAATTTGAAACATATATGAGATAGAAATTTGAGTAGAAGTAAAATTACCTTAGGGTGAAGGCAAATTCTATTGAATAAATGTGTTTAAATACATTATTATTATGAGATAATATTAACTATAATTTTCATACATACTGAAATGAAGATGTTGAGAGCAATAGCAGGATACCAAAAGGCCAATAAAAAAAACGAATCTATAAGAACAGAACTTAATGTATTTAATCTCTGCGAAAGAATAAAATATTATTAAAATGCGTATCTTCAGCACGTATTAATGAATGAACAGCGCATACCAAGAAGAATGTATAATTATAAACCAAAAGGGAGAAGAAAGTTGGGAAGACCATTGAAGAGGTGGAAGGGACCAATTCGACCTATAATGAGATCGGAACAGGCCATTGGGCTTAATACTGTTGTTGATGATGATGAATTTCATACATTAATAAGATAAAGCATTAAAAATATAATTAAACGTAAAATAACATACTCTGCTTGTAGTACTATGGACTTACTTACTCACTGGCACTATCGAACTCGTAGGTTCATGCCCCGCGCGGACATAAGCTCTCCATACATCCCTATCCTGAGCTAATGCTTTCCAATCATTCCCTGTATAATCTACTTCCCTCAAATCATAGTTAACGTTATTCCCCCACCTCATTCTTGGTCTACCAACTGGGCATTTTCCCTCTGGCTTTCCTACAAGAAGCTTCCATGCAAGTTTTTCATTCCCCATACGTGCAACATGTCCTGCCCATCGCAGTCTACGAGACTTAACTGTTCTTCTTATATCTGGCTTCCTATAAAGACCATGTAGTTCACTGTTATGTAATCTTCTCCATTCACCTGTCTGTTCACCTCTCTTTGGTCCAAAAATTTTCCTAGGTACTTTATTCTCAAATACTTGTAATCTCCTTTCCTCCCTTAAAGTAAGAGTCCATGTTTCGCACCCATATAATATAACTGGTAGAATAATAGTTTTATATATTTTCAGTTTAACGTTTTTTGAAAGGAGTTGGGGCATCAAGAGTCTCTGCAATGCATAATAGCACGCATTTCCAGAATTGAGCCTATGTTTAATTTATTTGTGCATCTCATTCCTATTTGTGATTATTGTTCCTAGGTATTTGAATTCAGCCACTTCCTCAAAATTTCCCTCATTTGTCATTAGCTGTCCATTTCCATTATATAATGAATTTATACGTGTGACCATATATTTAGTTTTATTGATATTTACTTACAGTCCTAATTTCTTAGTGTTACTCAATAGTGTGTGCGTATTGTCCTTTAGTATCTCCTCGCTATCGGCCAACAATACTACATCATCAGCATAAACTAAGAGCTTATTAATACCATTGAGTTGTAAACCTTCCTCATTCTCTAAAGATTTAATGGCATGCTCTAGTACAAAATTAAATAGTAGAGGTGATAGTGCATCTCCTTGCTTCAACCCATTCTGGATTTCAAAAGTGTCCGAAAACTCTTTGCCTACACGCACCGTACTCTTTGTGCCATTTAGACACATTCGTATAAGTCTAACTATTTAGGAATTCCGAACTCCAGCAATATACTATATAACTTCTCCCTCTTAATTGAATCATATGTTTTTTTGAAGTCTACATATAGTTGATGTACAGAACCATTATATTCCCATTTATTTTCTAAAATCTGTCTTACACTAAAAATCTGATCTGTTGTAGACCTGTTTCTTCTAAATGCACATTGATGATCTCCTAGGATGTCATCAATATAGGGAGTAAGTCTGCTTACTAATATATTTGTTAGAATTTTGTACGAAGTTGAAAGTAATGAGATGCCCCTGTAGTTGTTGCAATCAGTTTTATCTCCTTTCTAATAAATTGGTACGATAATTGATTCCTTCCATTCACCTGGAAGAGCTTCTTTTCCCCAAATCATACTAAGCAACCAGCGTATCTTGTCCATCAATTTTTCTCCCACGGATTTAATCAGTTCTGCTGGGATCTCATCTGAACCTGATGCTTTATACATCTTCAATTTTTCAATCGCCATTTCAACCTCTAACGCACTTGGTTTTACCATATATTTATTATACAGATTGTTTATTTTTTTTATTTACACAAAAATATATAAAGATAAATAAGCACGAAGAACAGTAAATGAATACTTCTAATTTTCGAGTTCAATTCTGAAAAATTGTATACAATTATTTTTTCTACATAAAACTTGATATAATATAACAAAGTTGAACATTTCGTTTTTTGTGATGCAGCTATTCATCTTGCTAGGTCACTAATTGTGGGTATATTTAGTATTACTGCTGTGGTGAAATATGTAGGGCATAAAACGTTATTAAAAATCGGACTGTTGTAAATTCAAAGAATTTTGGGCTAATAAACTATAAAACAAATAATTGGGAAATATAAATTTCATCAGCAAACCAGTTTTAACCAATTATGATTCGTTTGATTTTCAATAAACATAGTGTTATTCATGCGTCTCCCCAGGGATTTAGAAATTAACAGTGTAAATAAATATAGCAGAGATACTGGCTGGTTCGCTAAAATAGAGCAAAGAGAAACAGAGCAGATCGAGAGTTCTCTTTGGGGGGTAGCAGGAGGTGATGTCGCAGCTTCATTATGCAATGGAGTGGGGTTTGATACAGTTATATACATTTATACAAACATAAAACAAATTAAAGTTTTATTTTATTCTGTTCTATGATTAAAATATATATACAGTCAATATGCCCATTTCACCAATTAATGTTTTAAAATGGTCAACAAGTTTCTACAGCCAAGCTGTCATTCTCAAGACCACATATTGACTGAAGACAAAATTGATAACAAATAAATAAACAAATTCAGTTAAAAAACAAACTACGTCACATGACGCAATCATTCATAAGTAAACAAAACATAATAAAACTAATCCTCTTTTGTTTCAATTAAAGAAAAGAGGGCGCTGTACGGAATAGGGCCCTTGTCTTTATTCATGATTTTATCTTTATTTTTATAAATTTCCAAACTTTCAAGGACGTCAAGGAATTTGAAATCAATGACCGAACGAATCAGCCTAAGGTTAGTTTTATTGATAGCATGACCGTAATCAGAAATATGTATATCCGGTATTTATGAAATTGGATGCAATGACTGTGATATGAAATATGTTGGGCAAACCAGAAGATCCATTTTAACTAGATTTAATGAACATATTGCCCATTTTAGACTTAACAGAATTGAAAAATCTGGAGTTGCCCAGCATATTTCTGATTACGGTCATGCTATCAATAAAACTAACCTTAGGCTGATTCGTTCGGTCATTGATTTCAAATTCCTTGACGTCCTTGAAAGTTTGGAAATTTATAAAAATAAAGATAAAATCATGAATAAAGACAAGGACCCTATTCCGTACAGCGCCCTCTTTTCTTTAATTGAAACAAAAGAGGATTAGTTTTATTATGTTTTGTTTACTTATGAATGATTGCGTCATGTGACGTAGTTTGTTTTTAACTGAATTTGTTTATTTATTTATTACCAATTTTGTCTTCAGTCAATATCTGGTCTTGAGAATGACAGCTTGGCTGTAGAAACTTGTTGACCATTTTAAAACATTAATCATTGGTGAAATGGGCATATTGACTGTATATATATATTTTAATATTTTATCACCAAGAAGATCACTTGTGTATTAAATGTTCTATGATTGTTAAAAATTAATCTGATCACGATAATCACAATACTTAAAACCGCACGGTGTTTAAGTGTCTCAGTTACTTTGCATGGAAAGTGTGAAATGACGTAATCCACCCTTGAATACTCGTAGGATCAATAATGGCATACACCAATATATGGTTCTGCAAGTACCAAGAACAAAGTACGATATTTAACCTTTTACACGCAACGAGACCCGTAAACATGACTTGGTTCAAAGAATTACGCCTTTACTGATGATAGTATATTACAATGTGAGGTTGGGGAGTGGTTTTTACAGATGCGAGGAAATGTTTAAAAACCGAACGATAGCGAGGGTTTTAATTTCCGAGATTGTGTATAATACTTCACAAACGTGTGATGTATATTATTTTTGCGCGATGGTGTTTTCAAAATAATAAATAATAGTAAAAAATATTATCTTTGTTGGAAATATTTGCCTTCATTATAAACAACTGACTAACGTTAACAGTGTCTGAAATGTTTATTAGTTGAGACTACAACAGGCCGTGACACCAAACAGTCATAAAATGGCAGAAAGTATGTATTTATAGTTTTATATTGTTTCAAATAAAGTTCAGTTCTTTTAAAATGCAGTGATTTGTTTCATATAATGTATATTGACACTACATTTCGGATATATTTTTGTATATACATTGTACATAATATACATTAAGGGCAGTGGTTTTATTTCCCGCACGAGGTTTGTAATATGTACTAAAATTACAGTATAGTTATTTAGGTTGGCAACTCCGAAAATGTAGGAAGTTGAACTTTCAATCATGGTTGTCATTGCTGTGAGTTAGACGAAACGCACAATCGCACAACAATTATATTTTACGTTGTTCTGCTTGTATTAATTGTAATGGGGTTTGTATTCTGAAATATAAATATTTCCGCCTGATACGTGTTGAAAGTTAACATTTGTTTTTATATTTAATTTCACCAGAGTATCTTCTGACTTTTTCTCTTGTATTCACGTAATTGTAACACATTTGTAAGGTTGGAAGGCGGAGATACGCTTCCTCGATTACAAGGCAGATGATAAGTGATAAAGTACAGAGTCCTTAAAACTCAACTTAACCTAAATTTCAGATCATGGGGAAAAACAAGAATAATTTTCTGAATAAAGTTCTGATCACAAAGACAAAGTAAACACTGACCTCAGGCATATATTTTTATGGTCCAGACAATATGGGCTGAAACTAAATGTAAACAAAATATTATAAAATATAACAATAATTATCGGACATCCAAGGCTATTACACTTCATAAACAATGGCACTATTCCGGCTGTCACATTAGATTAATGAACAAATGCCTTAACCGGAACCCGACTTCCGTTAAAAACTTGGAATTTTACTTAGATTCTAATTTAAAATTGGCATGTGCAAAGTAAAACAAACATCTAAAAGTATCTTCTCCATAATGCCATTCCCTAAAGCGACTTAAATTAAACATTTCTTCTTCCTACAAACTCGTAAAGGAATTTTATAAATCCAAACTAACTTTCGTCATGCCGCCTGGCCGCATTTGACTACTGCGACGTTCTACTAACTGACATAAGTGACGGATTGTCGGACAAACAGCAGCGTGTCCACAATATGTGTATCAGATTCATATTTAATGTTCGAAAATACGATTACATTTCTCCATTATTCCACGAATTGTCATGGCTACATCTAAAAGAGAGAAGAAAATCGCACTGTCTAATTCTCCTATTTAAGATCCTACATACCTCGATTCCCAATTATTTATCATCCCGTTTCCAGTATCTATCCTCACACCATAACTTAAACACAAGATCACAACATAGTCTCTTGCTTAATATACCGCAACGTAGGACATCACATCACTCCATGTCATATACCATCTTCACTTCTCGCAACTGGAATTCCCTACCACAAGAAATAAGGGGCTGCCGGACATTGGCATATTTTAAAAGAAATCTAAATTTATATTTGCTCTAAACTCGACTTCATTATTATCCAGTGTAAGGTATATATATTAATTGGTGTTTCTCGTATAATGTAGGGCCTATCATATTTATATTATTATTATTATTATTATTATTATTATCGTATTATTATTGTTATTACCCTATAAAATGTTGTTTGTACATGCAATTTACATTGCTACATTATTGTATCTTTAACTGTTTATAATTAGTATAGTGTATATCTATATTTGTTAAATATTTATTTGTATTTGTGCTGGTTGAGTGGAAGAGAGGGCCTTATGGCCTTAACTCTGCCAGAATAAATAAAGTATTATTATTATTATTATTATTATTATTATTATTATTATTATTATTATTATCATTATTATTATTATTACCATGAGGCTGATCTGATCAGTTAAATGTGAACAACCGCTTCTGTTTAAGTTGCTAAAAGTTATGTATAAGATACTTGTATTTATCGAGAAAATGATGTAGCTAATTCCTACTCTATGTTGAATGCAGTAACTATTCCGAAAAGAGTCTAATTTCATACATATACTTTTAATGGTATAAATATATAACTAGCTAATACTCGGCGTGCGCTGCTACGCTAAATAAATGATAATGTATTTTTAAGTTTAGTTGAATAAGTAAAGCGAAAAATAATTATAAATTTATATCGTTATCAATTTTAGATATTCCGCACTAATTACCCGGCATTGCCCGGGAAACTACGTATCCCGATGTTTTTATCATAAATGAGCTGAAAGACAAAATTCGTTAATTCGAATTATTCGTGCTGCTGCTCTGCTTGCCCGGGAATCTACTTATCCTGATCTTCTTGGCATCAATGAAAGACTTTTTGGTTATTGAGAGTTATCGATAAAAGATAAACATATGTAGTCGAGGGCTTTTTTGTAAAGTTTTTGAGATATTCAATTCTATGTACATTAATTTGGTGTATTTTTTATGGTTTAGGCAGCGTAAGCCATTTAGGCGTACAAAAAGCCACTTTTATTTTACTTTTTCACTACAAAGGGTGATTTTCAAGGGTGTAGGACTTGAGTATTAAACTCTCTTATAGCCTATAACCTTCCCGGGAAAGTCCTGAACATTTTGCAAAACGCCCCATCACAATCGTATGTGCACGCTTGTCCAGGAATCTGCTTTTCCCGATCTTCTTGGCATGAATGAAATACAAAAATGGCTATTGTGAGTTATCCGTAAATGATGAACATATTCTATCGCGGACTTTTTTATAGAGTTTTTTTTAGATATTCAATTCTGTGTAAATTAATTTTGTGTAATTGTTATGGTTTAGGCAGCGTAAACCATTTAAGCGTAAAAAAGGATGTTTTCCACTACAAAGAGTGATTTTTAAGGGTATAGGAGTTGAATCACAACTCTCTTATAGCCTATGTTCATCCCGGGAATCTCCTGAACATTTTGCAAAAAAAAACCATTACAACCGGATGAACGGTATGACCGCGCATAAAGTACGAACAAACAAACAAACAAACAATCATCATCATCATCATAGTACATTCACGAATTTAGGCCATTTGTTGACACCATCCAAAAGTCATTTGAGTGGACGTCCTGGTCTTCTTCTTCCTGCAGGTTGATATCTTAACATTTGTTTGGGTATTCTGTGATCTTCCATTCGATGAACATGTTGCATCCATCTTGACTTATAATCAGAAATTTTGTTTTCTAAAGATTCCATGTGTAATTCTTCTAAGATGTCTTCATTTTTTTTTGTGATCTAGTAGTGTGTATCCTGCAGTCCTCCGAAGATATCTCATTTCAGCAGATCTAAGTCTCTGTATATCCTTCTGTTTCATCGTCCATACATCGCTACCACACAAAATAGTTGGAAGAGCCAGTGTTTTATACACTTTTAGTCTTGAATGCTTTTGGACTAACTGTGGCTTGACAAACAAACAAACAAACAAACAAACAAACGTTAATTTTTATATATTAGATTGGTTCACTGTTATTAGATTTCCATGTTAAATAATTTTTCTTGTCGTTTGTTTACTTTTGTTAACGGTAAAACCTGCCACAGATAGATCTCAAGAGCCGCGCTGAGACACTCAGCCAACGACGAGGAAGAGCAGTGCGTGATCGGGTCCTGCAATTGCAGATATAATACCACTTTCCTCTATGGATGCAGAATCTTTATAAATATGATATGTTAGATAGAGTTCTTGCCACACACATGCAAACATCTTATTGTCAATATCAATGGATGCATTCGTAATCCTTCCTCAGGGTTCTGCTAGATCACGGGGATGGAAGCCATGTACACGATCTGTCAACGTGCCTTTGGATCTAAGGATGTGGAACGTACTGCATATGGCAAGAAATGGAATAGAGGATTGACGACTCCCGGTTCACCACAATTCACACATCGAGCTGTCTTAACTTACATACTAAACTTTGAAGGAGTCAGATCCGTAGATATAAGCGATTTTACTGCGGCTGCCAAAGATATTGCGCTATTAATATTCAAATAACCTTTTTCATTGCTATATTCATGTTTATGAACATTTTTATTAATGCTCAATCATTTGCATTTATAGTCATTGTAAAGTTAATGACGTCAGTCAAAGCCTCTGCATTAAATAAATAAACAAATGAAATCTTTAAATCCCCGAAAAAAAGTTTTAATAACGGAACCCATTAAAAACGTTTTCTATCTTTATATTTCCAATATACAGCTCGTTAAATCAGGTTTTCCATCAAGTTCATGAATTTCACCGTTTGATAATTTTCTCCATTCACATATAGCCTATATTTTTCTCTTTGATTGGAACATTTTAGCTCGTGATAGGGATGTCCACGTTACCATGAAATTCCAGTTCAATATTACTAGTGAGTTAATTAGTTAATGATTGTACATGTCTAGTCCCTATCGTATAAAAGTTTAGCTGATTCTTAACTATCTATCTTCGGATTTTTACAGCTGCTGCCGTCTTCCCGTGCCAAACCTCCAAAGCCTATGGTCTTGGGCATCTTCGACGCTTAGCCCTCTAGCTTGCATTACTGTCTTCATGTTTTCTTTCTATGTTAACCTTGGCCTCCCTCTTTTCTTCTTTCTGTTCGGATGCCATTCATATAGTTGCTTCGGCCAGCGCTCATCTTCCATTCTTAAGACATGTCCTAACCACTTTAATTCCTTCTCCTCAATTCTTTCAATTCTTAACCTGGTGATATATTGTTTCAGAATCCAAATCTCTTTTCATAGAGAAAAGTAAGTAGTCGCTCTATGCCTTTCTATAACTATATAGCCTGTATTCTCATGTGTAGCAAGGATGCTTCTTAAGGACTTACTTAACCAAGCAAATTAAGTTACACTTATTTCCCTAGAGACGACCTCGGTGGTCTGGGGGTTACGTTCCTTGCCTTTGATCCCAAGATTTGCGGGATCAAACTCGGTCGGCATCGTTGGATTTTTAGAAAGGAAAAATCCAAAGGACAAGTTTTCTAGGCCGTCGGTCTCGATTCTGATGATTTCTGGGCTCGTAAAAGAACCTCAAACCGGAATTAGTTCCTCCGAGCAAAATTTAATCGACCTTCACCATCTAAGTAATATTTAGTTGTCTAATAGAGTCCCTTCAAGGCGATGCGGTGAAAATGTGTCACTCGCTGATATGTGTAGGAAAATAAGCGTAACTAAATTAGCTGGGTCAAAAATTTCCACATAAATTATATATAAACCAGTATATATACATATATACATATGATATGAAAAGAAAAAAGAATGCTTGAGTCGGGATTTGAACTCGAGTCTCTAAAGTCTCTAAAGTCTGTACCTTTAGTTACAGGTACAGACTTTAGAGACTCGAGTTCAAATCCCGACTCAAGCATTCTTTTTTCTTTTCATATCATATTTGCCTTCATTGCCAAATGTCAAAAATATATTTATAATATCTATATATACAAGCGTTACTGCTATAAATATTCTCTTTAATAATTTGCTTAACTGTTACGTTAGCCGCTAGATGGCAGTTAAATGATATTTCCGCTACCTCTTGTGTGAATTGAGAATACTACATGTTTAAGAAAATTGTATGTTTGTCTTGGAATTCTTGGGTAGCTCAGTTGGTTAGAGCGCTAAAGGTACAGACTTTAGAGACTCGAGTTCAAATCCCGACTCAAGCATTCTTTTTTCTTTTCATATCATATTTGCCTTCATTGCCAAATGTCAAAAATATATTTATAATATCTATCTATATATATATATATATATATATATATATATAGATGGTACGGACATGTCCAGCGAATGGAAGAGGATCGACTACCAAAATCTGTTTTGGAATGGAAACCTGAGAGAAGACGAAGCAGAGGAAGACCTAAAACCTCCTGGAGTCAGGGAATATGTTTATATATGAAGGAGAAACTTCTACAACCAGGAGATTGGATGGACTGACAAAATTGGCTATGAGGAATCGGACGAAGCCAAAGACATTAATCAACCGATAATCTATCTCTCTATCTATCTATATATATTATATTCTGAAAGGCCTTTTGGAAAACGTTTACATATTTAGCAGGAAGATATTATGTTACGTTCAAATACAAACAAATTGATTTGTAGATTTTAATTTTATAATTTTTTATTAAAAGTGTATTGTACAACACAATGGAAATCTATCATGAATTTTATTAATGCAAACTTTTATTTTTTATCTTCACCCTTTCGCTTATTGAAGTCCATATAATTTATTTGAAGGCCTAATTAGCGAATTAATATATTTGAAGAAAATATACTTATGTATTTACGGATTTTGTTAATGTAGGACTACATCAAAATAGTACCCAATCACCAACCGTTTGGTTTAAAACCCGTTGACACGTTTCGAAAGCATAGCTGTGATTCTTGATGTGATTTCATAGCACATATAGTTGAGGACAAATGAGATCTCAGGTACCAATTTTACGTTTTTTAACTATTATATAGAGGCCTCAACGGTGGGAGTTACCTAATGAATTTTAAAAGTATCGTCTCAAGGCTTGAGTAATAAATTAAAAATCTATTCTAGCTTAAAGAAAACACGCCATCCACATATTCCGTTAAGTCATGTCACGTGACTTGAGTTGATAGTTTCCTTGCTATTACCGTCACCGCAGCTTTTTTTCCGTTAACCAAGGAAAAGAAGGCGGTGACAGGAATAGGGCCTTCGTCGTTATTCATAATTCTACCTTCATTTGTATTTATTTCCAAACTTCCTAGAATATTAAGAAATTTACAATTAATGACCAATCTAACTATCTTCAAATCAATTATAAAAGGAAGAAGATGTATAGACAACGTATTCACTTTAAAACAAATAATAGACAAGCGCAGAGAATTCAACTCAGAAATGCACATCCTCATTATAGATTATATGAAACATTTGATAAAGTATCTAGGCCAAAATTATTATGGAAAATACTAATTGAAAAAGGAATTCCACTACACTTGATAGCAGTAATTAAAGAAATGTATGAAAAAAATCAAAGAGAACCAATAAATATAACAGGAGGAGTTAGACAAGGTTTTCCACTATGAAACACTCTTTTTAACATTTATTTTGAAGACATGATAAGATCATAGAAACAAGTAACAACTGGGGGGTATTAACTCAGAAAATCTAATAATAAAAACATTAGCTTTTGCAGATGACCAGATTTTAATAGCAAAATCAGAAGACGGATTACAAATAATGCTATATAAACTAAACGAAATATAAAAAGAAAACAATGGCTTTCTACAACGCTCAACCATTTCGGACAAAGATCATATTAGAAAATATACCAATATAGCAAATGACAAAATATAACTTCCTGCCATGCGAAATACCATACACGACGGAAACAGATATAAATAAACTAAATAAGCTTAATTATATAATAGGAACACTAAAAAATAACTTTCAGAAATAAAGTCAGAAAAGACTATATAATTAAATTATACAAGACAATGACAGTTCCCATTATTACTTACGGATCCTAAACATTGACTGTGACAACAACGATCAGCCAGAATCAAGCTGCTGACATGAAAGTCCTCAGACCAATAGCAGGGTATTAAAGAACAGACAAAAACATAACACAGAAATAAGTCAGCAACTACAAGTAGATGAATTGAACACAACAATAGTGAAATACAAAATAAACTGAAAAGAACACTTAGCAATGATGACCGAGAACAGAATACCAAAAGCAGCATACAACTATTCACCAAGATGAAGAAGAAGTTGGGAAGACCAAACAAAATGTGGAAAGAGCAGCAATTTGGAGCCGGAACGGGCTAGCAAAAAGCTTAAATCGTGACGAAGAAGAAGATTACTTATGTCAACAACATGACCATTGTGAAAAATATGTTGGGCAACTTTAGATTTATAGATTCTGTTAAATCTAAGACGAGCCATATGTTTTTTAAAACCTAGTGGAAATTGACCTTATTTATCCAACATATTTTTGGTCACAATCTCGTCCAATTATTCCGCCGACACCATATATTAAACAAATCATTTTCCACCACATTTATTTCGGGTAACGTCGCTAAATCGTTCGCTGCGGGATCGGGTTTGATTCTCGGTCGGGACAAGTTTCCTGGTGTTATTTTTCGAGGGTTTTTCCTCACCCGTAAGTCAAATGTCAGAAGCTTTAGGACCCAAACGGTCACCGAACATCATCTGGCTATCATAATTATTAATATCATATTCGCCATATTTAGTGTGAATGTGAGTGTGAATGCTGTGTTTCGTCTTAATTTTGTTACGTCTCGGAAGAGGTTTTGACATTGAGCCTATGACTTATTCGGGAATGTCCTCATGGTCTTGTGTGGTCAAAAAAATGTATGTGTGTGATCCTGATTTTAAAATCTCGCTCCCGACAGACCGTTCAACTGTAAAGCCCAGGCAGCTTGTTGCATGTAAAAAAATACCTATAATGTGAGAGGTTAAAGAAAGCAAGAACAAACAAATGATTAGTGAGAGGTTAAAGAAAGCAAGAACAAACAAATGATTATCACAGGTAAAAAAGTATAGTGTGCGAAACATGAACTCTTACTTTAAGGAAGGAAAGAAGATTACGGGTATATGAGAATAAAGTTCTTAGGAAAATTTTTGGGTCAAAAAGAGATGAACAGACAGGTGAATGGAGAAAACTACATAATAGTGAGTCACATGATATGTATAGGAAGTCAGATATAATAAAAGCGGTTAAGTGTCGTAGACTTCGATGAGCAGGACATGTGGCACGTATGGGGGATGAAAGAGGTGCATGGAAACTTCTTGTAGGAAAATCAGAGGGAAAACGCCCAGTTGGTAGACCAAGAATGAGGTGGGAGAATAATATTAACCATGATTTGAGGGAAGTAGATTATACAGGGATGATTGGAAAGCATTAGCTGGGGATAGAGATGTATGGAGACCTTGTGTCCGCAGGCCATGAACTTAGGGGTTCGATAACGCCAGCGAGTTAGTTATAGTATATATTCAATGAAACAATTAACAAATTCTATGAATTAAAATATTTTAAATGAGAATAATGTACTTGACTAGAGACTAAATAATACAATTTCGCATGTTATTTCATTATAGTTTGCTAAATTTCTCTGCTGCATTGTTAGTGGCGTTATTATGTGCTAGCAGCATACAAAAGTTTTTAGGAGATGCATAAAGCACAGCTGACAAGAGTTTTTCCTCTTCGTGTGAGTCAATTTCAACACATGCACCGTAAGGCTTATAAAAACACAAAGCCAGAAGTGACTGCCCGTTTAACTGTATCCACGTTCTTACCGACTGCCTAATCCAAAACTATTCGCAATAATACAACAATATGCCCTATGTCACCATCATCTTCACGTTATAGCGTAGTTGAAGCTGGTAGTTCGAAAGTTAGAGTCCCTCGGATTGGGGTTTTTAAATTGCCTAAACATTCAGGCGGCAAAATGGGACTGGATCTCACCTTGGTCTCCACCCATTATAGCTTTTTTTTAAACATGGAGCCGCTACTTATTGTAGCTAGTCAAATTCCTCATGGTGTGAGTGAGCCGAAATTTCCTGATTTTTTTTTCCCGTGGGGGACTCGAACCAATATATATATAGGCTATGTGTGTGTGTGTGTGTGTGTGTGTGTGTATGTGTGTGTGTGTGTATGTGGTATGTTTTTGTGTGTGTGTATGTGTGTGTGTGTGTGTGCGCGTGTGTGTGCGTGTGGGCGCGCGAGTTGTTGGATCAACGGTGTAGCGTCAAATTTTGGAATCAAACTCGGCATATATCAAATAATTAAATAGAATAAGGTCGAGTTCTTTACCGGCGATACCGGAATAATTATTAAAGGGGTTCGCCTGGAGCAGAACTTAATAATTCCCTCTTCTTCCTTCCTTCCAAGTATTAGGCCAAGGCCTGTTACGATCCTATAGACAATTTTCCCTCCAGCGTTTCATAGGACGGCCCAGTGATCTTCGTCCTCTTGGTATATAATTATAAACAGATCTGGGGATCCGATTTGAACTCATTCTTTCTAGATGGTGTTTCCAATTTAGTTGGTACTGTTTAATATATTCCAAAATTGGCATAATCTTCAATTCTTTTAAGATATCGGTGTTCCTTTTCCGATCCCATCTGGTGTAACCCGCTGTTCTGCGCATGAATCTCATTTCACAAGCCGTTATTCTGCTTTCATGTTGTCTTTTTAGTGTCCATGCTTCACTACCATAGGTCAACACTGGTCTAGCCAAAGTGTAATATAAACGTAATATGGTGTTTTTTGTACAAGGGATGATTTCATAACTTGATTAATACTTCCCAAACTTTTATTATAACTAGTAATTTTTTCAGGGATATCCTTTTCATCCCAGATAGGATTCTCTCTAGGGGCTGTAATTGTTGATTTTCGTAACAAAATCTGATATATGATATTAAAATAAAAAAAAAAGTATTCTCAAAAAATCAATGAAAACCGAAAATTAATAAAATATATCTACCTTAAAGCCATAATTAAAAAGTAGTTTTACCTGTTTTATGGCAACGTAGCTGGATGTATAGGATTTAATTAACAGAAGAAATGTATATTCCGTATTTATGAAATCGGACAACAAATTTGACATGCTGAAGCTTCGAGTACGCATTTTCTGCTTGGCGGATTTTTTAGAGTATTTATTTGGTACTTTTTATAGGGACCACAAATACCATCTGCATATTCAATTAAATTGTTATTCTACCAGTTACATGGATGCGAAACTTTTACTCTTACTTTAAGGGAGGAGATAATATTACCACTGTTTAAGAATAAAGTTCTTCGGAATTTTTTTTGGACTAAATGGAGATGAATAGACAGGCGAATGGAGAAGACTTGATATAACAGTGAACTACATGATCTTTATAGGAAATCAGATATAATAAGAACAGGTAAGTCTCCTAGACTGCAATGGGCAAGAAAGAAATGACACGAATGGTGAATGAAAGAGAAACTTCTTGTAGGAAAACCAGAGAGAAAACGCCCAGTTAGTTGGCCAAGAATCAGATGGAGGAATAATATTAACCATAATACGAGGGAAGTAGATTATACAGGGGATGATTGGAAAAGATTATCTCAGGATAGGGATGTATGGAGAACTTATGTTCGTGCGAACAAGAACGTTACAGGTTCGATAGTGCCAATGAGTTAAGAGTTGGTTATATCCCATTAAAATCGAACTAAGCATTTATCTTTCCTTAGAATTTGGTCTTGTTTACAATCCTCATAAAAAATTACCACCGTTATGCTTTCTTCGTAATGTTACAAGTTGTTCTCCTGCTTAATTGTTAAACTTTAATTAAGTTTGAACTAAAACTAAGTATTTACAACAATATTATTTATGAACTTTTGCATTTTACTCCATAATTCAGAGAGATTATCGGCATTAGCATAATGTAGTTGCCTTGTTTTTAAAATATTTATATTTAATCTCTTGTTTAATAGACCATTTATAAATATTAAAAAAATCTTCTTCCCCTTCAAATTAAAGCTGGAAGCTTGTTGGTATATCCATTCACTTTATTCCGGTTGTGAGATTATCTTTCCAACGTAGGTGGTAGTCTTCCTGAAGATCTTTTACATGATATATCAAATCGCGAAGTCTGGGAGTGCCCTCCCAGTCTGCATGAAAAGCTGAATAACTATAATATTCTTAATATCTTTTCTATGTGAGGATTTTTGTTTTTCCAAGTTTGTGTGGTGTCAAAATTCTACGTATATATTTTGTTTGCATTGCTATTATGAAGACGACTTGTTCTGTAACTGTGTTGCTACTATCTCCAACTGGAAGATGTCACTCAAGTGGTATCGTTTGAGTTTCGTACTGGGAGATACCGGGTTCAAATACCGGTGACGATCAACCTAAGTTTTTCCCGCTTTTACTCAATCGTCAAGACAAGTGTTACATTTTTCATTACCAATATTTATTTCGTCATAGTCGCCATTTCAGAGCATTATTAAAAATAAAGACATAAACATATATACCCCAATAAATAATCTTCTTCTTCTTCTTCGTCACGGTTTAGGCTTATTTACTAGCCTGTTCCGGCTCCAAATTGCTGCTGTTTCCATCTTTTCTTTGGTCTTACCAAACTTCTTCTTCCTCGTGGTGAATAGCTGTATGCTGCTTTTGGTATTATATTCTCAGTCATCCCTACCAAGTGTTCTTTCCAGCTTGTTCTGTATTTTTCTATTGTTGTGTTTAATTCCTCTACTTTTAGTTGCTGTCTTATTTCTGTGTTATGTTTTTTTGTCTGTTCTTTGATATCCTGCTATTGGTCTGAGGAATCTCATTTCAGCATCTTGTATTCTGGCAGATTGTTGTGTTGTCACTGTCCAATAAATAATAAATTAATAAATAGAAACTGCGTGATCATGATTATTAAGGCATCTATAAAAAATATCTTTTCTTAAATATAAGTAGAATAATACATCATATTAATTTTTCTATTTCAAATTAAACATGAAAACATGTAAAACTATTTTTTCTGTGTACGAAATTCGTCAATAAAAAGTAATTTGATATTTGTGCTGTTCTCAAATAATTGTATTCATTTAAGCGCTCGCCTATTGTTAACTAAGTCATTGTCCATGGTTATTCTTTAAAACTATTTGCAAGAACAATACTTATGCCGGAATGTGTTTGGAAAGAGTCAGGAACCCGATATTGTTGGCACGGATGTTATAACGGGATGAATGGTACACATGCATTTTGTTACCTGGAGCTTGAAAATCCGGGATCTGACGCAACAAGGTGAGAGCGGAAGTAATGGGATTCGAATTTGCTCACCATGGTAACAGAACAAAATCCTGCGCGCGAGACTTGGCATACAAACTCAACACTTTATCACCACCAGCTATGCCATCTTTTTATTACAACGTCCACTGTAATCTATTGCCCATTTTTCATGCATTCATTATAATAGAATCCTTAGATAGAAAGGCTAAAACTTATGAGCAAATATTAAATTCAATGTAGAATCATTCAAGAGCATGTCAGGAGACAGAATTGCCAACTTTTAAATTACTTCATGGTTATTTGTAGACGCTTCCATGCACATATCACGTTTATAATCTTCTATTCTATCCTTTAGGCTCGTGTGTAGTCGTGATATTATGGAAGTTAAACAATTTAATAGTCAATTGACTATATGATGGTTAGTGATTACTAGAGACCAGATGTTAGGGAAAATGTCTACATTGATTTATTATAGATATTGTAAAACTGACTTCATATAACTTCATGAAAACTTCACAACTATACAGTAATTTAAGATTTTAATTTAAGAAACTAAAGATTAAAATTTATAAAATATCTGTAAAATAATATTTTACATTAACAAAAAAAAAACAAGCTAAATGTTTTACTAATGGAAAATAATATCCTATAATCTATGTTGTTGGTTACTGTAGTATAGTGGTTATGTTTATTGCCTCTAGTCTCTAGGGTCGGGGGGTCAAACTCGGCCGGTTTCAATGGAATTTTACGATGGAAAAATCCAGGAACAAGTTCTCCGGGAGGGACCTTAAACAGTAGGTCGTGAGTCTGAATATTTTCAGGCTCGTAAAAAAACATAAGCCTGAAAAACAGAGGCCTCTAAGCAAAATGTACTGACTTTGTACTAAACAAATAATACCTTACTTCAGGCGACATACCAACATGTACCTCAGGACATCTGTAGGGAAATAATCGTAGGGCCTAACTAAATCAGACTGGTTAAAAATTCCCAAATTGAATGCCAGGGCCAGAATAGGGCATTCAGAGTCTTAGGTTGAATGGAAAACCAATATTCGGTCCCATAAATGGTAATAATAAAAAATTAGGATCTTCATAACTTAATATCTGCAGGGCTATCCAAAGAGGTGGTGATGGGGAGCTGAAGTAGTTCAATTGGATAACGGTGGAAATTCTATCAATTATTTTAATGGAACACATTCAGGGAAAAGATAATTGGGAAAACCTAAGAATAGGTATGAGAATAAAATTTGGATGGATGTTAAGAGACTCAATATTGGTTATATGAAATGTATTCAATTGGCTGAGGATAAGGGCCAGGAAGGGCGCCATTGAACCTAAGTATTCTGTAACCCATATAGTTGGGTAATTACTTCGAGTTCAAGTGAGCAGGCAGTCCTCCTCAAAGACAAATTCATCTACCTCAGCTATTTCCCCTTCAGACCTTACAACTCTATGCAGAGTTGACGGATATGAGATAAATCACTTCAAGACCTCAAATTGTGTCACCCGGAAAACGGACGCATTGATCTCGAAGCAAATTTTATATCTTAAGAGAATTTCAGTTTTTATTATATAGTGTAATTGTAGCTTAATAAGCGAGAAAGAATAACAAAGGAAAGAAAAATCAAGAAAACATATATTCACAACATGTTATCATGCGAGGTCGCTCACACGGTTGCGTTTGTGTCTCTTATTCGCGGCGTCCTGCGTTCAATTTCGAATACCGACAAACTTAGGTTTTTTTTCTGGTTTCCCTCAGTCATATGGCAAATGCTGAATTAGAATGTCATTATCAGAAATAATTTCAGCGTTATCACGATTTCATAGAACCTTAAGAATTAAATTGGTAAATGTGTAATATTTTATTTAATCGTGCTATTTAACTAATAATAAACTATTATGTTATTAATAAGTTGTTAGTAAATGCAAATCAAATTTGGGCCTAAATGGACCGAAAAAATTTACTCGGAGGCTTTTTATTTCAGACTTGAGGTCATTTACCAATCGTAAATCTAAGACTCGAGTTCCTTGGTTTTACTTAACTTCCGAGCGTTGTCATATTCAGGACTTTTATGCCCTTAAAACCCATCTATTGGTCGGGTTTCATACTTATCGCCAAAATATAAACGTCTCCCCCACTCCACTCAAGAAACGCTAAACAGTTTTTTTTATGTTTCTCTAGTATTAGCTATTAAATACAGCATAACATTCCATGGGGTATAACTCAACATAAAATGTTAAATACAAAATTAATACCTGAAAGGAGTATCTCATTATTTTCAACTTCGCACAAAATTCTAACAAATGTATTAGTAACCAGACTTACTCCCTATATTGATGACATTAAAGGTAGACTTATTGGAATGAGTCTAAAAGTTACAAAGAGTAGAGTGCTAGAAGGCAAAGATTTTTCAGATACGGTCCTTTTTAAATTCACAATGGGTTAAATCAAAGAGATGCCCAATTTCTTCCACTGTTAAATGTAGTACTAGAGCATGCCATCATATCCTAAAAAGAATAAAGAAGAGACAAAACTCTATATTATTAATAAGTTGTTAGTATTTTCTGATTATTATTATTATTATTATTATTATTATTATTATTATTATTATTATTATTATTATTATTATTATATTATTAGGAGGTAGCAAGAGGAAGCTGAGGACCAACACGCACATTCTATTAAGTAACACTACGAATTAGGAGCTGAAAATATCAATAAAACTAAATATATATTCACGCATATAAATTTATAAAATTACGGAAATGGGCAGTTAATAACAGATGAGGGAAATTTTGAAGAAGTGGGTGAATTAAAATACCTAAGAATAATAATTACAAAACATGAATGAGGTGCACAAAGAAATTGAACATAGGTTCAATGCAAATGCTTTCTATTACGTATTACTGGGACTCTTTCCATCCCAACTTCTCACAAAAAAAGTTAATCTAAAAAATATATAAAACTGTTATTTTCTCAGTTTTATTACATGGAAGCGAAACATGGACTGTTACTTTAAGAGAGTGAAAAAATTACGAGTATTTGAGCATAAAATTCTTAGGAAAAATTTTGGATCAAAGAGAGACGAACAGACAGGAAAATTATATAACAGTGAGCTACATGATCTTTATAGAAAACCAGTTGTAATAACAGCTAAGTCTCGTAGTCTGTGATGGACAGGACATGTGGCACGAGTGGTTAATGAAAGAGGGGCATGAACACTCATTTTAGGAAAGCCTGAAGGAAAGCGCCCAGTACGTAGGCCATGAATGAGGTGGGAGAATAACATTAGCCATTATTTGAGGGACGCAAATGATACAGAGACTATTGGAAAACTTTGGATTAGGTAGTGATGTATGTAAAACTTATTTCCGCGTGGTCATAAACCCACGGGTTCGATGGTGCCAATGAGTGAGTAAGTACTTGAAAGGTGTCGACTCCATCAACTTGGTTAATTTTTATTTTAAAACTTAGGCCTTTCGAAACTAGTACCATCATCAGCAGAAGGTTGTAGGCGAATAATCAAGCTAGTTCCGAATGACATTTACGCAAGTTGACGAAGACTGTATCTCACAGGTATTATAAAGTTAATATATGAAAGGTACCTTCTTCATCAGCAATTCTATATTAAAATTTTATATTCCCATAATACAATTTTGACATATCTTTTTTGTTATTAATAATCTAATAGATACGAAACTCCAGCAAAGACAAGACTAGATTAGAAGCAAGATATCTGAAAGCTTTACTGACGGTTAGATCCTTAAGCGTTCTTCCTTCACTTAATTTTTAAAATGAAGTATCCACAAATAAGGGCAATACATTTCGCGTAAATCGTCTCCCTGATTTTCTATCTCTTTCTATATCATTATCGTTACATTCAAACCTACAAACATCTATTCTTTGTTCAGTGCTGCAGCATTGCTGGACACTCATATGGGATAGCGTAACAGGTAAAAGGCAATGTTTTCGATCAGTTCTGTCACATCCTCTTCGCTTTATGACCACTTCTCCTGTGACGTTGCAGAACTTTTCAGCAACTTGCGCTCACAAATATTCTTGAATGCTGGTTTTCATCCAGGCAGAAGGGCTGACATTTATACTTCCAATATTTACAGTGAAATATTAGGGGTTGTTTGCTAACTACTGCCTGTAACTAAGGCGCTTTATGTTTTGGCAAGAAAGTAAAACCCTTGATACTCGTACTGGAGGAGAAAATAGTAATCACCAGAGTCCGGGATGTTAGGCAAAAGTTCAAAATAGGCAGGCAAAGAGGTACTAAAAATCATTGATATATAGGCACTAAAAATCAAATTGGACTACAACATAAAATTTTATGTAATATATTTCAGGCTACTGAACCAAATAAGAGAATTTAAACTACCTAAATATTGCGTACTCGTCTGAACAATGAACAAGAAGCGCAGTGCGGAAGACGTGAGACTAGGAATGTTTCAAGCGCTCACTCTTTCTGAGCGGCAGTGTACATAAAATGACTGAACTATGGAGGATCTAAGGAAGCTGATAACTGGGGATGATGGTTTCCAGAAAAAGAAAAGCCTGAAAGAAAGTTCTGAAGGAAGCCGATGTTCGAATCGGGCTGCAGTGCTGGTGCTGCTACTGATGAATAAAACATTATAAATTGCTGCAAGAGAGAGAAAAAAAACGATAATCATAACAATTATAGTGCCACATGTCCTGTCCATCGAAGTTTACGAGACTTAACTGTTCTTATTATATATATATATATATATATATATATATATATATGGCAATTCTGTCCGAGGGCAGGCCTTTCATTGCAATCATAGCATTTTTATGCCATGCAGTTTTTTCTAGGGAATTATAGGTGTCGTAGCTTCCCTTTGCTTTCCATATATATCGCACCTTGGGAAGAAGAGGGCCACAAGTGTAAAAAGTCATAATTTCAGTTAAGACTACTATCTTGATTAAGGAACAGATAGCTATGTGTTATAGAAAAACATGGTTACAAATATATTTCTTTATGGCCACAAGTCATGTGTAAGAAAATGAAGACAGGATAAAACTGTCTCCATATGAAAAATTGAATGTACTATAGGCCTACCTTTTTTAAAAGTTTAATCGTTAATAACTCGGAACTAACTTTTACACTTGTGGCCGTCGTCATCCCAATGTGCAACATATATATATATATAAAGTTATATGGGGAAAAAATGTCCAGCGCTGTGATCTCGAGGTAGCGTGCTGCCTTGTCACGCAGCGGGCTCGGGTTCGATACCCGGTCGGGACAGCCTCCTGGATGAGGGTTTTTTCCGGGGTTTTCCTCACCTGTAAGACAAATGTCAGGAAGCTTAGGACCCAACGGTCCCCGAAAATCATCCGGCCATCATTATCATGATCATCATCCTTCACCGGTGTGGAAAGCAACGGGATGCTACCACACCTACAATTTCCTAGTAAAGCTGCAAAGCATAGCATGGATATAATATGATTGCAGTGAAAGACCTGCCCTCGGGCAGAATTACTATGGTTGGGTATGGGAAAAGAGTTATTATAAGAGCAGTTAAGTCTTGTAGACTACGATGAACAGGACTTGTGACACTAATGGGGACTAAAATAAGAACATGGAAACTTCTTGTAGAAATATCGGAGGAAAAGCGTCCAGTAGGTGGACCGAAAATGAGGTGGGACAATAACAATAACGACGACTTGAGTGAGGTGAATTGTACAAGGAATGTTTAGAAATATTAGCTAAGGGCAGATATATATGGCGAGCTTATGTTCGCATCGGCATGAACCTCCGTGTTAGATTAGAGTGATTCAGAAATATGGTTATACGTCTGATCGCACTTTGTGACGAAAATATTATTATTAAAGGAAATATAATGTTATCGTTGGAAAGAGAATCCTTCAAATTACAACAATAGAACAAAACAAAACAAATCACTGCTAAAGTGCAGTTTGGCGGGTTGATTTTTTTGGGCTAGCGTCGAACGCCTCCACAATTCTCTTCGTTGTTTCTGCGTCCGTGCTAATGCGAGGCCTTCCAGGAGGTTTGATTTTCTGCATCCTTCCCATTCCGAGCAGTCGTTTTCTCTACCTCCCCACAGTCGACGGCTGCAATGCTACGTTAAACTCACGTCTTGCCCGTCTTGCGGCCTCACGATCATTACTATACGTTATTGCCCATGCAGCAATTATAATTTGCTGTTGCATATTCAATGCCATTTTGACTAATGACGTAAGATCTACACTGTTTTGTTTTATTCCATTGTTGTAATTTGAATAATTGCCTTTCCAACGGTAATTCATATTTTCTGTAATGGTAATATTTTCATCACACAACGCGATCAAACGTATAGCCATATTTATGATTCACCCCGTAGTGGAGCAGTTATTTATTTAGTTAATAAATGAACAGAGTTGAGAGAGTGTATAAATTGTAACTCTCTAACTGACCGAAGTTTATTTTTTGTAAAAATAAATCACGTAGTCCTGTAAGTAGTAAACCGACTAGATGTTCAGGATACACAATTAATTCCTCGAAAAGCTGTCTGACAATTTAAATCCTGCAGTGACTGGTCTGTTGGAATCATACCCTGTTATTAATAACGTGCACAACATTAAAAGTTAGCGGAGATATTTTATGAGCTATATATTTCTCTCTCGCACCCTCCATTAAATCATCTCATAGCTTCTTTGGGTTGTCCTCGCCTGGATTACTGAGCCCACACGTTCATTGCAAGAGGATTACAGGAGAAAGCAGTCAGAATTCTGGTCACCTAGTGGCTTTAATTCTACGTCTATAGCCCGGTCATAAATCGTAACAAGCTCTGGAGTTATTAACTTCATTTCAGATAAACACAGAGAATGTAACATTTCATACAAACTAATTACATTGGAATATAGCTATTGAGGTTGTTTTCACGAATATATTCTTTTTACAAATCTTACATCGATTCTACGATTCTACTTAGTAAAAACCGAAAATAACTATGAGAAAAATTAAGGTAAGCCTATATATGTATGTTAACGTTCTAGCGGAAGCAATTTTTATACTTTTTTGGAACCAAACTCGGCATATATCAATCAAGTAAACAAAAAAAAACAGACGAGTTCGTTAACGAGGAAAATCGGACCATTAGAAGTGGGGATTCATCTAAAGAAAAAAAAAATTAAAAATCGCTCTACCAGACGCAATTTTCGATTTTTGTCAACGAATATCGGTAGGCATTGAATTAAGTACGACAAATACAATGAATCTGACCTTGTCAATTTTATTAAGTTAAAGAAAGTAGAATGGGCTGGCCATGTACAAAGGCTCTCAACAGACTGAGCACCAAAAAAGGTCCTTAAGCAAGTTTTATGGGGAATAGAAGGGTTGGAAGACCGAAAAAAACGATGGGAGGATGGTATTAAGGAAGATGCTGCAAACCTACTTAAGTGTCGCAACTGGAGGCTTACTGCGCAAAATAGAAATGATTGGAGGCAGAAGTTAAGGGAAGGCAAAGCTCGAATTTGAGCCAATTAGCCATTGGATGGATGGATGGATTGAAATAAAGTGAGAAAGGCATTCCTAGAAAAAAAAATACAGTAAAATCCGACCGACAATTAGGAGTGGGGACTTACCTGAAAGTCTTTATTTAAAAAATCGCTCTAGTGGTCCCCATGTATTTTTCTGGCAAAGAAACAAGGTACATATAATTTTATTAACAAAAGGAGGATATATTCCTTAAAGTAACAAAATTAAACCATAATGTAGACTTGCTGAATTTTTAGTTTATACAATTTCTCCATAACATATTTTTGTTATACTGGTACTTGCGAATTACAACTATCTGAGATAGGTACATAGGTATATTGTGACGTCAAACGCTCGCGTCAATATTGATAAAGTCTCTCGGCGAGACATAAAAATCAGCGCTTACTATTTTCTCCTAGCTGAATACCGGTACTCATACAGTATTTTGAAGGGTAGTGGTAAATTGCCAAATATATTTTTATTCATTATTATTTATAGACTCTTTAATATCTAATGTTATATTGCTTCTAAGATATTTAGGGTTACTGAAAGTGGAATAAAAATTGACATGGCCATCGATCGTCTTTCATTCTTAAAATATGTCTCCTAACCATTTTAATTACTTCACCTCAATTCTTTCAATTTTGCTTTCTTCTGCTTCCATAATGTTTCTAATTTCCTTATTAGTGACGTGTTCTGATTTTGACTTTCTGGCACCTCTGCTTAAATAATTCATTTCCAGAGCTATGTAGAATAATCCATATTCTTATTTGCTATATTATTTTTTGGCATGTTCTTTATATCCTTAAAAATGTTTTCACATTATTTTTTATTCATTACCTTATCGTTTGTTTAGATCAGTATAGCATTTTCTTTATCAGCTAAATAATTTTCTAAACTATTTGTAAAAATAATACAGGTTTTTAAACCTTCGTTTTGTAAATTATTTTTTTCTTAATAAATACTGTATTGGAGAGGTTGACAACAGTATCATTATTTTGCGTTTCAAATTCCTGAATATTGTTTGATATTCCATTAATTTTATTATTGTTTTTATGGATAATTCTTAGTCTAATAATTGTATTATTTTTGATGAAAAAGGTTGTTAATGTTCTTATTTTTATTGTAATTTTCTTCTTAATTACAAAATTCAAACGTTAAAGAAAGGTAACAAAATTCTCCAAACAATTTCGCCAATTTCAAATGTAGATGATGAAGTTCCAAGTCTAGATTACATAGATCAGAATAGAATTTTTGTTTTGTGTTTTTTAAACTCTTTTTTCGGCAATGTTTTGTTGTTTGCTGTTGTTATTAAATTGACTATTGTCCTCACAAAATTGGGTACTACATTGTTCCGAATACATCTGTTGATAAATTTTATATCTGATGAATATTTTCTCCCCCCCCTTTGAAGTTAAAAGAATGTCTTGATATTTTGTTTTTGTTCTAAAAAGTTTTTATATTAAAAGTTGCCGAGGAGTTCTGTTCTAACGTATTTATACAGGGTGCTCCGAAACTCTTAGGTATAGCTTGAGCTAACTCGCTCGGTAAAAGAAAAAAAAAACCTACACATGAATTCAGATACGTCAGAGTCTCCACTAGAATGCAGACAACAATAAACAAAATAAAACACATGAATACACAAAAATAGACATATCCTAGGCTTCACGGTCTACTGATATTACTTAAAGTTCTTAAACGAATGATCCACCAAATCGACTGCTTTGTTGAAATGAAATTTTAAACCGAAAAGGGCTAAATCAAAAGTTTTTTTTATGATGAAAGAGTACAGATTAGTTTTTTTGTTAAGCGGCTTGGAGAATGTACTGATATGCATCATTTTTGTTGTTTTGCGTTTTATACTTCGCACAACAAAGCAGAAATAAAATGGAGAAAAATGCGCTTGATTCGAAAACCTCTTCTGCACATTTTAGTTTTAATCCACCAATAAAACTCCAGATTTAATCGCATGTGTTTTTGACTGGTATTTTTCACAAGGAAAACGATGTTTTGATCCCTTCCAGGTCACAAACTCTAAACGTAAATTTAATAAAAAAAAAAAGGTATCACAGAGAAATAAGAACAAAAATCTATAAATGATATGCTCCTGTTGAACTGTCGAACTAATTAAATATCACGGTGGCATTATCGAAACCAAAAGTTCCTAGTCGAGCGGATGTAATATATTTGAGGTGGGTCATTCCAGAAGTTGCCTTATCCACTATACGTCAATTTATTATCTACTATACCTCAATTTACAGGAAACGCGAAAAAACGCTTAATTTTTATAAGACTGAGTGAAGCATCTTGATATTTTTTACTAATAGTTCATACTTTGATCTACAGGTAATCCATTCAGTAAAACATAAATATTATTAATAGATCGTTAGTTAGAGCACTTTTTGTTTTGGATAAGACTGGTTTTGGAGCAACAGTAGAAAAAATCGTTCTTTTAGAGCCACAAAGGGAACCAAACAATTATTTGGGCTTTTTCGACCATATGAACATTCCGGCTTGAAATCAAGAATATTTTAATGGCATTACTTTACATAACTTTTTAGAAAGACCGCAAAGAGAAAATAAACTCGACTTAGGCTCTTTAGCCTTAGGCATATTCAGATTTTAACCACATGAACAAAAGCCAAGAGATGGACAGACATTGGATGCACATCCAATACGTCTTCCTCCGAGGAGTGATTTTGGAAATAAACAAGATGAAAATCCTACAGATTATGAATAAAAAGTAGAAGAGAAGAAGAACAAAAACAAACGCAATATTGTTTTTTAATAAAAATATAATAGGAAGTAACATTATGAGGTTCTCTCAATACATGAGCCTGAAGCATCTTACCACACTCACATTTTATGAGGTAAGATGCTACAGACTCACCTTATTTATTAACAACTAGCTAATACCCGGCGTGTGCTGCTACTCCTAAATAAATGTTAATGTGTTTTTACTACCAGCCTTGAGCTGCTGTGCTTGCCCTGGAATCAGCTTATCCCGACCTTCTTGGCATCAATGAAAGACCAAAAATTGTTATTGTGAGTTATCCGTAAAACAAACATATGCTATCTCGGACTTGTTTGTAGAGTTTTGTGAGATATTCAATTATGCGTACAATAATTTGGTGTATTTGTTATGGTTTAAGCAGCCTAAGCCATTTAAGCTTCAAAGTAGGGACTTTGTTTCACGTTTTTCGCTACAAAGGGTGATTTTTAGGAGTGAAGGGGTTGAGTATTACAACTCTCCTATCGCCTATGTTCATCCCGGGACTCTCCTGAACATTTTGCAAAAAAACCCATCAACATCGGATCAACGGTATGGTCGCGCATAGAATACGAACGAACGAACAAACAAACAAACAAACATTCAGTTTTATATATTAGATATATTGCTTTATCTCACAGTATGAAACTACCATATCAGAATTTTAAAGAAAAAGTCATACAGAACACAAAATATAATACAAAGTTTCAAGCAATCAAAGTAGACAAACTGGTTTATGTGATACACAATAATATTAAGTTAATTACCAATCTATAATTTCCTACACAACCATTACACTCTTCATCTGAATTACACTCTTAAATCTAATTCCTGTTCGTCACATCCTTTACAAAAATATATTCTTAAAGAGAAGTGCTGCATTTCTCAGCTGAGACTCTTTTGAATACGTTCTTATAAAAAGCAAACAACTCATTCCCTTCCCAGTTTATCCCAACATTTTTTGCTAGTAAATTCATTACACCCTTCACTTTAGCGGCGTTCAGAACTACTTCGATTCTTCTTCTAGTTATTTACCCAGTAATTTGGATTGCTTTTCCATTGCCTTCTTTTGCCTTTAAAAGCAGGATTAATAATTTTCTATCATCCTCAAAAACGAACACAATATTATATTCGTAAATTAATGAGTCATTTTTTAACATCTTACCTCATATTTTATGTTTCTTCAAACACGGGAACTAGTTTTCGAGAGGAGGATCTCTCTCATTTTCAACCGACATTATGAATCATATAATATTGTGTTCGTTTTTAAGGACCTCTCTCATTTTCAACCGACATAATGAGTCATAATGTCGGTTGAAAATTAGAGAGATCCTCCTCTCGAAAACTAGTTACCGTGTTTGAAGAAACATAAAATATGAGGTAAGATGTTAAAAAATGACTTATTAATTTACGAATTAAGAACCTCATAATGCTATTTCCCATTTTATCTATGAACTAATTCAGTCACTACTCTTATTCACGTCACGTAAAAACCTTTGGAGTAACATTGTCTTGAATTCAAGACAACACTTGAGGATGCCAGACGCAGTCTCTGGCAAAACGTCGGGGAACTACAAGCCTCACGACCACGGCCTGCAGCCGGAAATCTTCATCAAGATCATCATAGGAACTCCGGCCGTGAAAGTCTACGTGAATACATACTATATATGGCTTATAGAACTCGTAGGTTCAATTCATCATTCACTATTGCCCTCTATTAGTCCCTATCCTCAGCCAACAGGATGTCATGCATACCCACGATATCCAGTTTCCTAACATTCTTCCGAATATTACCCTCCCTTTTATGATTAGGCCTTCCTTATGTTTAAGGTAACTCCTGTCATGACAACTTCTCTAAAAATGTTAATTTAAGAGTATATAGAACGGCGGTGTTTCTGGTTACATGGATAAGAAACATGGTAGCTTAATTGTAAGAGAGAAGAAAAGTTTACTAGTATTTGACAATAAAGTAATTAGTAAAGATGTGAGACTCAAGACAACCCTTGAGGATGCCAGACGCAGTCTCTGGCGAAACGTCGGGGAACTACAAGCCTCACGACCACGGCCTACAGCCCGAAGATCTTCATCAAGGTCATCATATAAAGTATGTCCGCATAAACTGTAGAGAAGTTGTTCGATTAAGCCATCTATACAGGAGGTGGACAAAAATGCACGGTCATTGAAGCCACGGAAGGAAGTGCAGGAGGGAGAACATATCACATGACATTACTCATTTCACTCTTGTGCTTCAAGCGAGAAAGATGTATAATCGGAAGGCTGGCGAATTTCTCCACTCATTCCACGGAGATACTATAGTAAATTAATTATATTGTAATAATAAACAGCTACAGTTTTACATTTCAGTCCTGAAGTGGAATTATGACAAATACAGTTTTTGTTAGATTGATTTTTTGAGGACAAAGAAATATTAATTTTGAAGAACAAGTGTTGTACTACGACTTTAAATTTAGAGGCCTTTACTTTGAACCCATAACTGATTTGATAATTCTGTTTTTGTCAGGTGAGTTATCATTTATCAAGTAGTAAATTGAGTTATGTTAAAAAAGGGGGGTAAATTTGATAGCGGTAGAGTGTTTATCATTTATGATATCATAGGTTTTCATTTAGTTTTATTTAGTTGTACAGTGGAACCCCCCCCCCAACAGCTAGGAATGAAGTAAACATGAGCATGAATCAAAATAATGTAACAACATTAAGATTTTTAAAATACATTCATGTACACATATTTTGATACGAATTTGTAGTTTTCAATCTGTGGAGCACCGTTATCAAAGTCACGATAATGAAATATAAAATCCAGAATTTAATGGAAGGGGGATTGTATCGCAAATCATTGAAGACGACTGAGATATCAGGCACTATTTTACAGTTATTATAACTTTAATGTAAAGACATTATAAAACGATTCACAGGACATATCCAGTTTTTTTATAGTGTAAGAAAAATAACCAACCATTCATGTATCATATAGTACACAAAGGAACTGAAGAAGTTTCTTTGGAATTATAGAAAATAGAAAGTTAATTTCCATTGCAGTAACAATTCAAGAACAAAATGCCGATATCAATTAATTGAAATTGCAGAATTACAAATAACAAATGACCAAATTAATGTTCTCGTTAGATACTATTCGGTTATTTTTATTTATTTTGTTAAATTTTCTTTTGTCTTCATTTACCTTAGTTTAACCTCTCCATTTGTATGTATTTTAGATGCCCTAAGAAAACCTTGCCTTAAAATGAGAATTTTAAACTCTCGAAGATACACTTATTTTTTGACCACACAAGGGCTCAATGTCAGTGCCATCTCCGAGGCAACATAAACTTTTAAGGCAAAGGATACCATTCATTTGTATATTCATACTAAACAAGACGAATTATGGTGATTGTAATGGCTATTTGGTGTTTGGGGACTACTTGGACCTTAAAGATTCCTGTTATTAGTCAGGAAAAAAACTCACCTAGGAAATTTGTCCCCACTGGGGATTAAACCCTCCTTCGCTCCATTGGAGGCAACGACGTTACCACTAGATCACAGAGTGGACTTTTACTTTCCTTGCAATATATTAGGTCATCAATAAGATTAGCAATATTTTATAATCCAGCTCACAAATGAATTGTAAAAATATACATCAGAAAATTTTGACTTGTAAGATTAAAAGATTTATACCGTAAAAAATTGTATAGTACAAAAAAGTTTCGTAATTACAGTGAGCAACAAAAAATAAACTTTTTTTTATCTCAGAAAGAAAAATATGTGATTCTGATAGTATTTATTCTCCTGAATTCAAATATGATATCGGTTTTTCTCCATCACGCAAAATTTCAGAGAGACAGGCATTTATAATTTCAAACACGTTAATATTTTCTACATTCGTAACTACACAAATATTCGAACATTCGGACTCACCTAGAAAGTAAGAAATGGCGATTTTCTGTTATATTTCGCCCGTGGAGCATCCCTCTTGATGGTCCAACAACAATCGGCCAGCATATTAGGATTCCATTTTCCTTAATATCTCTTTTCCATAGCTGAAACAATTTAAGTTAGCTTATTTGGTTTTATTTTACAATGGACAAATGGACGAAAAAATTTTATTAAAAATAATTATTTAAATCCATTAATTGAAATTGAAAAAAAAAACTGTGGATGATGGAGAAATTCTGAATATATTTGGAAACACGATAAAAAAACTACATTAAGTACAACTACTGGTACTCATGAGAAACAAATCATGATGACCAGTGTTATTTTTGAACCTGCGTGTACACAGAGAGAATGAATTCCGGAGAATCATTTCGCTACACACCAGAGGTTTGCAATGTCATAAACCAGTCTCTTTCTTTCTTTCCGGTAGATGCAAGAGAAATTATGAAACAAAGTGAGGTAAAACGGATGAGAATCGAACCTAGGCGGGAGATTAGACCGTAACGGTGAGTCTTCATTTGCAAGTAAAATGAAGGACATTAGGGACACCAAGACCACCAAACTCCTTGATGCAACTTTTCTTTTCTGCAATTCATCATAGGGTTAATGGTTTGTTTGTCATTTCTCGGATATTCTGTCACACTGTTTTGCTGCAAGGGATATTCCAGACGTTGATAGATGATAAGGCAGAGGAGTTTTTGGATAAAGCATTTGTGAGTGTAAGCTGAAACGTGTAATAAACTAGGGTATTACTCTTTTCATGTACACATATTTTGATACAAATTTGTAGTTTTCAATCTGTGGAGCACCGTTATCTAAGTCATGATAATGAAGTATTAAATTATAAATTTAAAAGAAGAGAGATTATAACGCAGGTAGCCGGTTGCTGCAATTATAAAATAATAAAAACATATTAATTACTGATGCAAAATGTAATTATTAAGGCTATGGTAATGTAGCTGTATGTATCAGGTTAGGGTCCTTGAACCATACGTTTTATTTAGATTCAGTAACAGGTTGCTACGTACCTGAAAGCAGACAAGAGTGACGTCATATGTCATCAAACAGTCAAGGAAAAAACCTAGTGGTTTGTTGCGATCCATTCAGTACTCTTCTATGCGATCGACCATGGCTTCATTTTTCAGCTGAGTAATATGTTAATATTAAATCTTTAGAGAATGAGGAAGGCTTACAACTCAATGGTATTAATAAGCTGTTAGTTTATGCTGATGATGTAGTACTATTGGCCGATAGCGAGAAGGTACTAAAGGACAACACGCACACACTATTGAGGAACACTAAGAAATTAGGACTGGAAGTAAATATCAATAAAACTAAATATATGGTCACGCATAGAAATATATTATATTATGGAAATGGACAGCTAATGTCAAATGAGGGAAATTTTGAGGATGTGGCTGAATTCAAATACCTAGGAACAATAATCACAAATAGGAATGAGATGCACAAGGAAATTAAACATAGGCTCAATTCTGGAAATGCGTGTTATTATGCATTGAAGAGATTCTTGATGTCCCAACTCCTTTCAAAAACCGTTAAACTGAAAATATATAAAACTATTATTCTACCAGTTATATTATATGGGTGCAAAACATGGACTCTTACTTTAAGAGAGGAAAGGAGATTATAAGTATTTGAGAATAAAGTACTTAGGAAAATTTTTGGACCAAGGAGAGATGAACAGACAGGTGAATGGAGAAGACTACATAACAATGAACTACATGGTATTTATAGGAAGCCAGATATAATAAGAACAGTTAAGTCTCGTAGACTGCGATGGGCAGGACATGTTGCACGTATGGGGAGTGAAAGACTTGCACGGAAGCTTCTTGTAGGAAAGCCAGAGGGAAAACGCCCAGTTGGTATACCAAGAATGAGGCGGGAGAATAACATTAAGTATGATTTGAGGGAAGTAGATTATACAGGGAATGATTGGAAAGCATTAGCTCAGGATAGGGATGTATGGAGAGCTTATGTCCGTGCGGCCATGAACCTACGGGTTCGATAGTGTCAGTGAGTAAGTAAGTAAGTAAGTAATATATTAATATTAAATTGGGCAGTCTATCTCTAGTCATTCTTCCAATGTGTTTTTTCCAAGAATAGGTTAAACTGTAAATACTGATAATTCACATTTCCCTGCCCTTTGAATATAACGTAAAATACATGATGTTAACAGTACAGAAAATGCAAAAACTTATATGACATGTGTAGAGTAGAATTGGAAACTTCATCATCATCATCAATGGCAGTCATGGATTAGGCCTTTGGCCTGTTCCGCTTCAGGAAAGAAATTGATCCCTCCATCTCTTCTTAGGTCTTCCTGGGTCTCTTCGCCCTGTGGGTCTGTAGTTCAATAGCTGCAGAGGTAGTCTATTGTTTGGCATTCTCAGAAGGTGTTCATGCCAATTATTTTGATATTTTTGAATGGTTTCAGTTATTGCTGGTGTGTTGAGAGCTTTGCGGATATCTTCATTACGTATGTGATCATAAAGCGTATAACCCGTTAAAGGTCTTAATAACTTCATTTCTGCAGCTACTATCCTATTTAATTTACCTGTAGTAAGAGTCCAGGTTTCAGAACCATAAAGTAGAGTTATTATTATTATTATTAATAATAATAATAATAATAATAATAAAAATAATAGTAATAATAATAATGCGATTATGGAATAATATTCCATTGGAATAACATTATTTTAGTCAATTAACCCTTAAACACTAGGACGGGTAAAAATTTCGCCAAACATAATAATCTAGAGATTATTCATTTTGGTGTCAAATTATAGTATAATGTTAAAAGACTCCGGGTTATGTGACCGTGGTCTATAACTGGTGTTCCTTCCAGACGTTTCTCCCTCAACTACGAGAGGCATCTTCAGTGACGAGTGCTTCTAGGTGGTGTTCCGTTGTCTTAGACTCGATTGTGAGTGCCGCTCATTCACAGTCAAGTCTACGACAACCCAGAAGCACTCGCCACTGAATATGTCCTCCGTAGTTGAGGGAGAAACGTCTGGAAGGAACCAGTTATAGACCAAGACGACATAGCCCAGAATCTTTTAACATTATGATTACCGGCCTTGAAAGCCTACATTCTACAAAAAAACATTTTATTCTGAAAAGTTGATACTTGACATAAGATGGATAGAAATTGTACCTTCCTTTTAGATACTAAAAATTACACGATAATGTAAAAAAAAAGATGAAAATTGACTCAAACTTGTAAGAGAAGAAAAAGTTATTATCCTGATTTTAAATGATTATAAAAGTACATTATTACTAAAATCATAATTCTTACAACTCCAACATGTTTAGGGGTCTCAATTACGTTTCGTGGTGAGGGATGAATTAAGTATTCCATGTTTACCAGGTTCCTCTTGTCACTGGAATTGTGGCTTTTAGTCATTAGTATACTTTTGTCACGAACAACGTAAATGTAAATTACATGGTTACCCATGTCGAACAGGGCGAAGTTGAAAAGCCAGACGAAAAAAGTATATTTGTTCTTAGAGTGGCGATCTTTTACCGTAAAAATACAACCTTCAAAATAACACGGACATGGGGTAACATTCTCCGAAGGTAAAATTGTCCTCCATTCGGTTCTCCGGGAGGGGACTACTTCAGGAAATCCATGCCAAAGGCTCAAACATCTTTATAGGAAACCATATATAAAAACAGTTAAGTCTAGTAGAATGCGATGGAAGGGCATGTGGCACGAATGGAGAATGAAAGAGGGGCATGGAACGTCTTGTAGGAAAACCAAAGGGAAAACGGCTAGTAGGAAGGCCAAGAATAAAGTTCGAGAATAACATTAACCATGATTTGAAGAAAGTAGATTGTCCAGGAGATGATTGGAAAACATTAGCTCAGGATAGAGATGTGTGGAGAGGTTATGTCCGCGTGGCCATGAACCTATGGGTTCGATAGTTAGTTATTTGCTGTGATGGGAACGCCGTAGTGTAATGGTTAAGGGAACTGCGCTAGAAGCCGGAAGGTCGAGGGTTCGAGTCAAGGTGGGGTCTGGATTTTTAAACTGACCGAAACCCTCTGGCGGCACTATGACCCTGGGGTCGACTCAGCCTTTAACTGAAATGAGTAGCAGACGCTTGTTCTGGTGGTAATGGCGGCTGTCACGTAGGGCTGACAACCCTGCTGACATCAAGTTCCAATTGTTCAGAAAAAGTAGGAGCCTTAACTTCCCACTACCCCAAAGGGCCTCCTGAGGTCTGTACTGGGATCACTTTACTTACTGTACTGTCACTACTGGGTGTGTTGTAGTTTTACCTGCTACTGGCCGGATGATACAAAACTTGCATTTATGCAATTCCATTCATCTAGAACGATTGCTATCACTAAGTATTCGCAGCGATGTTGAGACGCGTGAAAGAAGATTTGTTTCTGTTTTCATATACAAGGCTTTTACGCCCTGAAACATCCATTAACACCAGCCGGGTTTGAACAGGCGTATCTTAGAAGAAAAGGTGAGCATGGTAACTACCAGTCCGTCGATCGCGTTGGACTAGTAGTTTGAGGTTCAAACCCGGCCGGGATTGATGGATTTTAAGGGGTAAACATCCTCAGTATGGCTTCCTTCGGAAGAGAAGGAAATAAATCCATAGGTCCCATGTAGTAGATTTAGGACTCATTAAAGAATTTCAAGCTTAAAACAAGAGGCTACTGTGCAAACTTCGTCGGCCCTTTCACGGCCAAATTTGAATTTCGATGTTAATGACCTGAGTTTTTAAAGGTTCTCTTTACATAAAAATAGTAACAATTATAACACTAGCCCACCGGTAATTATGTACTGACTAACTAACTCACTGGCACTATCGAACCCGTAGGTTCATGGCCGCGCTGACATAAGCTCTCCATGCATCCCTATCCTGAGCTCTCGTTTTCCAATCATTCCCTGTATAATCTACTTCCTTCAAATCATAGTTAATGTTATTCTTCCACCTCATTCTTGGTTTACCAACTGGGCGTTTTCCATCTAGTTTCCCTACAAGAAGCTTGCATGCACGTCTTTCATTCCCCCATTCGTGCCTCATGTCCTGCCCATCGCAGTCTATGAGACTTAACTCTTCTTATAATATCTGGCTTCCTATAAACACCACGTAGTTCACTGTTATGTAGTCTTCTCCATTCACCTGTCTGTTCATCTCTCTTTGGTCCAAACATTTTCCTAAGAACTTTATTCTCAAAAACTCGTAATCTCCTTTCCTCCCTTAAATTAAGAGTCAATGTTTCGCATCAATATAATATAACTGATAGAATAATAGTTTTATATTTTTCAGTTTAATGTTTTTTGAAAGGAGTTGGGTCGTTATGTATTGACTATTTTAATTAATTTCTTAGAATAAATTAAATGCTATATTATTTTTAATACACTGTTGAAAAGTATATTAAACTTTCATTAATAATTTATTATGAAAAATAAGAAAACAAACCCGTCTGGTTTCTTGTATGGTTTCAAGTCTGGTAAGTAAGAACGAAGTGTCTGGAGTTGACATATCGCTCACATTAGTGGAAAATAGTTTCCTCTTACACTCAGTAATAAGAATAGCACAACTCCTTCCTACATTCAGGGAATAAGATACCAGGGAGCTGCTGCAAATACCACAAGAGACGACTTTCTATGTAAACTAAAAAAATCTTCATTCCTTCTCCATTCAATTTACTCCTAATCTTTATAATAGAATTTATTCTTAACAAAACGAAATGCCAGAACCATTTAAATATAATATTTCACAGTGAAAAAGTGCGTTTTAAATGTAGAGCAGTAGAACCAACTTCTGAATTATAATAATAAATTTAATAATAATAATTGTTAGTAATAATAGTAATAATAATAATAATAATAATAATAATAATAATAATAATAATAATAATAATAATAATAATAATTCCAGAACAATAAGTAAATTAAATTCTGGATAAATGGAATTTTGGAGGTGCTTAAGTGGAATTTATGGAAGCGAATAAAATACGATATAGTGTAATTAAACAAAATATGGATGTTCAAACTTTAATTGTGCATTTGTAAAAATGTAACAATTAAAATTGAATTTCCATATAAAAAGTATGACCAAAGAGAGATTCACAGAAAATTACTGGAATGGATGTCGCCTAGTAGAAGAAGAAGAAGGAGAAGAAGAGAGAACGAAAATAACGTGGATTGATGGTGTTTTAAGCTGAATGAAGGAAAAAGGATTGGACGATAGATATCGGAATGACGAAATGCGGAAGAGAATGACAGCAGACTAAATTGGGCGCAAGGAACCTAACACTGCGAAACCTTCTAAAATATATAAAATATAAATTTTATAAAGCACTGCCAGTCCCCTTACTATTGTATGGTAGTAAATTTTGAGTTTTAACTAAAAGAGAAGAGAAGATCATAGAAGCAGCTGAAATGAGATTTCCGAGAAGGGTGGCTGGCTGCAAACTTCTAGATAAAAGAAGAAGTGAAGATATTAGAGATGAGCTGAATATTTTTTTAACTTTTAGATAAAATAAAATAATCTAGAAAAAACTGAAATAACATGTTCAAAGAATGAATATGCCGTAGTAGTAGTAGTAGTAGTAGTAGTAGTAGTAGTAGTAGTAGTAGTAGTAGTAGTAGTAGTAGTAGTAGTAGTAGTAGTAGTAGTAGTAGTAGTAGTAGTAGTAGTAGTAGTAGTAGTAGTAGTAGTAGTAGTAGTAGTAGTAGTAGTAGTAGTAGTAGTAGTAGTAGTAGTAGTAGTAGTAGTCGTAGTAGTAGTAGTAGTAGTAGTAGTAGTAGTAGTAGTAGTCGTAGTAGTAGTAGTAGTAGTAGTAGTAGTAGTAGTAGTAGTAGTAGTAGTAGTAGTAGTAGTAGTAGTAGTAGTAGTAGTAGTAGTAGTAGTAGTAGTAGTAGTAGTAGTAGTAGTAGTAGTAGTAGTAGTAGTAGTAGTTAGTAGTAGTGTAGTAGTAGTAGTAGTAGTAGTGTAGTAGTAGTAGTAGTAGTAGTGTGTAGTAGTAGTAGTAGTAGTAGTAGTAGTAGTAGTAGTAGTAGTAGTAGTAGTAGTAGTAGTAGTAGTAGTAGTAGTAGTAGTAGTAGTAGTAGTAGTAGTAGTAGTAGTATAGTAGTAGTAGTAGTAGTAGTAGTAGTAGTAGTAGTAGTAGTAGAGTGTAGTAGTAGTAGTAGTAGTAGTAGTAGTAGTAGTAGTAGTAGTAGTAGTAGTAGTAGTAGTAGTAGTAGTAGTAGTAGTAGTAGTAGTAGTAGTAGTAGTAGTAGTAGTTAGTAGTAGTAGTAGTAGTAGTAGTAGTAGTAGTAGTAGTAGTAGTAGTAGTAGTAGTAGTAGTAGTAGTAGTAGTAGTAGTAGTTAGTAGTAGTGTAGTAGTAGTTGTAGTAGTAGAGTAGTAGTAGTAGTAGTAGTAGTAGTAATGTAATAGTAATAATAATAATAATAATAATAATAATAATTGTTTTATTTAGACTGGCAGAGTTAAAGCCACATGGGCTTCTCTTCCCCTCGACCAGTGAAGTAAGATATAGACAAATGTACTTATATACTGTAATTAAATCTCGAAATAATATGCTAATGTAAAAATGCACTTTTTTGCAGACGACCAACAGAAGATGGTCTACAGAAATCACTCTTTCAATGAAATAATATACAGAATTATAATTTTAAAATATCAATAAGTAAAACAAAAATCTTAGCTTTTAAGAGATCAGATACCGTAAGAGCTAAAATAATTCTGTAGGGGAAACCCATTAAACAAGTGATCCATTTTAAATACCTGGGTTATGAAATCTCCTATGTTAACAATGAAGATATCTTTTACAAACTTAATACATTTAATTACATATGTGGAACAATTAAAATAATATTAAAAAAACACAAGAATGGAAACAAAACTAAATTTTATAAAGCAGTGCCAGTCCCCTTACTATTGTATGGTAGTAAATTTTGAGTTTTAACTAAAAGAGAAGAGAAGATCATAGAAGCAGCTGAAATGAGATTTCCGAGAAGGGTGGCTGGCTGCAAACTTCTAGATAAAAGAAGAAGTGAAGATATTAGAGATGAGCTGAATATTTTTTTAACTTTTAGATAAAATAAAATAATCTAGAAAAAACTGGAAATAACATGTTCAAAGAATGAAATGCCGTATGATCGGATTAAAAAAAAACTTAATTGCAAACCAAGAGGAGACAGGAACATTGGTAGACCGAAAAAAAAGATGGATTCAACTTTTGAATGAGAATCTATGAGACAGGAACAAGCCACATGGGATTAATCCATGATTGTTGATGATGATGATGTAAAAATGCACCTACAAATAAATATAATTTTAGAAATATTACAGTAGTTATAAATACATGTATAAATAATTAAACAAAGAGTGCCCTACAGTATCCTGAGAGCTATGCCGGCGGTAGAATTGCTGCCGATATGGTTACCCATGCCGGACTGGTCGAAGGTGATAAGCCAGACGAAAAAAGTACCTTGGTGGAAAGAGTGACGTTCTTTCACCGTAAAAATACAACCGTCAAGAAATGCGGACATGGGTTCAACTGGGGTAAAATTTTCCGGAGATCAAATAGTCCCCATTCGGTTCTCCGGGCGGGGACTAATTCAGGGAACCCATGCCAAAGGCTCAAACACTGGAAGACTACATAACAATGAACTACATGGTCTTTATAGGAAGTCAGATATAATAAGAACAGTTAAGTCTCGTAGACTGCGATGGGCAGGACGTGTTGCACGTATGGGAAATGAAAAATGTTCATGAAAGCTTCTTGTAGGAAAACCAGAGGGAAAACGTCCAGTTGGTAGACCAAGAATGAGGTGGGAGAATAACATTAACTATGATTTGAGGGAAGTAGATTACACAGGGAATGATTGGAAAACATTAGCTCAGGATAGGGATGTATGGAGAGCTTATGTCCGTGAGGCCATTAACCTACGGGTTCGATAGTGCCAGTGGGTAAGTTGCACTACAATAGAATGTTCAGAAATTGTCTCAACTTCGTTTGAAAGTGGCTATCCGTAAGTTCTTGATTTCTATTGGTAGCGAATTCCGATAACGTGAAGATGAAGCAGCAAAATAAGAAGAATAATAGGGTGTTCTGATTAATGTTCCATTGATCTGAAGTGTAGGACGTTATGATTAGAAGATACAAAGAAAGATCGAGCTGATAGATGTCCAGGGCTAGAGATGTACGTTATTTGGAACATAAGAGTATGGAAATTCAAAGTATCTCGTCATTATAGTCACCCGCACTTAGTCCCCCCCCCAATTTACATTTAATAGATTTAAACTATCCCCAAGAATATAAAAAATTCATGTGCATCATACACTAAAAAGTAATTAGAGAGGAAAAGTAAGCTAAATCAAGCTAATGGGTTCATACCCCATTTATAGAGGAAGGAGCCTCTCTTCTCTAATCTCCAATTATTCAACTAAAATCCTTTTCCTTACTACATTAATTAGTGGCCTTCTTATTACAATCTCATCAAATTCTTGACTTGGGGCATGGATAGGGTTAGAAATCAATTTACTCTCATTTATCCACCTAATAACAAACCATAGAAATGTTTTTACAACGGAAACCTCCTTAAAATATTTCTTAATTCAAGCACTAGCCTCATCAATTCTTTTGTTTGTGTTCATCTCAAAATCTACTACCGTACTAAAATATTATTTTGATTTTATTCAGTAAGTTCTAGAATAATCATATCGATCGGGGGGGTTGATAAAAAGAGGTGCAGCCTCTCTCCGTTGATGATTTCCTACAATTATAGAAGGATTAAGGTGAAATAATTGTTTTATTCTTGTAACTATTCAAAAGATTGCACCATTAATATTAATTTCACGTACAATCAATTTTAATGGCTTTATTATACTAACTATCCTCACTTCGGTCCTTGTAGGAGCTATTGGGGGATATAACCAGATTTCAATTCGCAAAATCTTAACCTATTCATCAATTAACAACTTAGGATGAATAATTGCAGCCAGACTTATAGGTGAAAATATATGATTAATTTACTTTGTTATTTATTCACTTTTAACCCTAACGATTATCCTAATTATACACGCCCTCAAAGTCTCATTTATTAACCAAACCTTTTTAATTAATAACGAGAAAAAAAAATTATACAAAAGAGGAGAGGGAGGAGGCGGGAGAGAGGAGAGAGAGAGAGAAAGGAGAGCGAGAGAGGGGAGAGCGAAGGGGAGAGAGAGGGAGAGAGAGAGGGAGAGAGAGAGGGAGAGAGAGAGGGAGAGAGAGAGGGAGAGAGAGAGGGAGAGAGAGAGGGAGAGAGAGAGGGAGAGAGAGAGAGGGAGAGAGAGGGGAGAGAGAGAGGGAGAGAGAGAGGGAGAGAGAGAGGGAGAGAGAGAGGGGGAGAGAGAGGGGAGAGAGAGGAGAGAGAGTGGAGAGAGTGAGTCTCGCTCTTTCTTTCTCTCATGCTATATAGAGGGTATTTACTCTCTTTCTCTATCTATTCTCTCTCTCTTTCTTTCTCTTCTTTCTCTCTCTCTTCTCTCTCTCTCTACGGAGCCTACCTCCCTTTTTTAGGCTTCCTCCCAAAATTAATGATTATCCAATCTATCCTATTTAACTGTTATGAATAAACAAACTGGTAGGAAAAATATATTACGAGTACAATCATTTTATTGAAATCATAAGCTAAATTCTAATAGATAATTTTAATAGCCAATAGTCAGAGGAGAAATTCTGGACATTTTTTCAAGTGTGTGGCTAAATACAGAGCTATCAGCAATGTTTTTCTGCTGAACACAGTAGGCCTACATGGAGTACTCTATAGTTTTTTTCCCGTGGAATTAAACCAAATTCCTAAGAACTCATGAAAGGAGAATATGAAAGATGTTTTAAGATTTCAGAAAACGACCTGCGCATCACGATAGTCACTGCTTCTAATACTGTAAAGATATTTCCATTCAAGATGCAAGGTGAACTGAATCGAAGATGACATGTGACAAAGATAAATTTTACAGGAAACAAAATCTTTAAACTTCTTGTGAAACATGTTACGTATGGATATAAAATTAACTTATATATGTTGGTTTTCATATTTTTTTATCAAATACGAATATTCTAAAGTTATAGAGAAGGGAAGTATAAAGATAGTCTCCTATAATCCGATTGAGGGTCTTTCCACTTTTCAGCGGTTGCCCTTTTACCAGCCGGCTGCTGGCCCTTCACATCCACATGTGTCAATCACAGAGGTAGATGATCAACAGCCAGTGTAGGGGTGACATGTGGTTAGCATGTCGAGTCCCCCAGCCGTTATAGCTGGTTCCTCAACCTGGAGCCGCTACTTATTGTAGCTACCCAATTGCCTCACGATGCTGGGTGGGCACCGGTCCCATACTGGCCGAAATACCATGAGAAAATTTCTTCCCCCATGGAGACTCGAACCAGCGCAAGTCCCGTAGCTCTGCGCCAAGGCTTCCTACCTTAACCGCTCGGCTACGGCGCGGGACCTCCTATAATCAATACTAGTAAAATTCATATCAACCTGCAGAAGATGGAAGATAACTTCCGAAAGCGCTCCAGTTAATTTTGTATACAATATTTTAACAAAGTTGAGGACGATGGCACCTACCAACAGGTACAATTTAATTTTTAACTTTCATCCTATAAAATTAAGTTTTTAACACACGTCACCTTCCTGCATCTTCCGATTCAATTATCCCCGAAATAAATTGGATGTTCTTGCTGCAAGTCTGGTGCAAGGATTCTCGAGGAACGACGATAGTATGAAGACAATTCTAAAGAGGTTACTACTTGCCTAATCGTTCATCTACAGTCGGTATGAATCGTTGCACAAGGCTACCTGTAAGCCTTGGCGACTGTCTCTAATTTTTCATTTAATACACAAGTGATCTTGGTGATAAAATATTAAAATAAACAGTCAATATGCCCAATTCACAATTAATGATTAAAATGGTAAACATGTTTCTACAGCTAAGCTGCCATTCTCAAGACAAGATATTGACTTCGAATATTTATTTCATATTTTCACAGTTTACCTATATTTTTATGCAAGATCGCCATTTTGAGGTTATAACCATGTTTTACTACAGCATAGAATATATTACCCATTAAAAGTACTCACATAAATTATATGTAAGAAATCTAACCAAGCAGGTTGGTAAGACCAGCTATAACGTCTGGGGACCCGATATGCTGACCACATGTCACCTATGCACTGGTTAGATTATCGTCTACCTCTGTGATTAACCCATGTGGATGTGAGGCCAGTAGCCGGCTGGTAGGCCAAGGAACTTCTAGGCCTGTCGCACTTGGAGTTTTTTAATCTAGCCAAAGCCTTCCAACTACTGTTGGTGTTTAACGCCAAGACAGCACAACTCTAAATGATGTATGATAATAAACATATGGAATTGTAGTATTGCCACTACTTTATTTACAACACTCGTATATCCCTTGTTTAGCATAAATGTATGAGTGAAGAGCGGATCTTGTTTTAAATGTTCGTATTGTCTCGGAATGTTCTGACATTGAGCTCATCACTCACCTGAGGACGGCCTCCATGTCCTCATGTCAACAAAAAATGTGCATATGATTTAGCGTTAAAAATCCTATTCTGTAATGTTCAGAATATGTGGGACACACAAAGTATCTAACACAGGAAATATTATATAAAAAAGAGAAAAATTGAATAAAAATATAATTTTGAACACATTATAGAATAAAAGATAATTCAAAAGGCTATAAAAACAAAATTGTATAACTACACAAGAAAGTTCTATTCACCGGGAAAGATATAAATGCTCGATTTTATTGCAGTTTCAAAACTTTTATTGGTGGATAAAATAAAATTTTGCACCATACAAAATAAACAATAGAATACGAGAATTCGAAGTTTAATAGCCAATATGAAATTTATTACGTGTTTTGTTTTATCATTCTTTTTTATAAACATGACAACACCTTATGTTATGTAGCGTCTAGAAAGTTTTTATTATAAACAATAAGCTTAGATTTATATTACTTGTATATATTGAGGCGACAAACTTTGTTCAGAGGCCTCTTTCTCAGCATGGGGTTCGTTTATGTGTTGTATGTGTATATGATATGAAAAGAAAAATGAATGCTTGAGTCGGGATTTGAACCCGCTGTGGTCTCGAAGCGTGCTGCCTTGTTACGCAGCGGGCCCGGGTTCGATTCCCGGTCGGGGCAGTTTTTCTGGGTGAGGTCTTTATCGAGGTTTTTCCTCACCTGTAAGACAAATGTCAGGAACACTTTAAGACCCAAACGGTCCCCGAAATCATATGGCCATCATCATTATCATCATCATCCTTCACCGGTGTGGAAAGCAACGGGAAGCTACCACACCTAAAATTCCCTAGTAAAGTTACAAGCATAGCATGAAAATGCTATGATAGCAATGAAGGACCTGCCTTCGGGCAGAATTACTATGGATGGATACACACACACATATATATATATATATATATATATATACTAGATAGGATTCACGACTGTACTTCCATTCCGATGGAAACTATACTGAGAATTTTACGCTCTAAAAATTCATCGACCTCGGGCGGGATTGAATCTGAAAACCTTGGAACCGAAGCTAGCATGGTGACCACGGTCCACAAAGACTGATCAATACATTCAATCGTACTGCAAATCGAACCAAAACTTATTACGTGAGGGAAAGTAAGGTATTTTTATATCACAATAGTACAATTTTGTAGCTATAAAATAAAAGTATGTTCATCTCTTTGGAGTGGTCAGTGAAATCCCTATCTCCTATTCAGACTGCGCTGCTTCAATAATTCAGTTCGGGAAAAGGCATTTAAAAGCCCTTTCAAACTGAGTGGCTTTTACGGTGAACATGATAAAAATTAGGCTTTTCTTATAACTTACTTGTACACGAATACTTTTTTTTAAATAAATAAGTTACTGTTGTTATTACTATGGATTATTTGAATCCATTCACGGATGACGATCCGTTTGTCCCAATATCCTATTTTCTATTTTAAAAACTTAAAAAATTGTATTCCGTGGAACAAATTTGCATGTAGGGCCTAAAATGAAGATATTTTTATTTTTTAATGGATAAAAAGATGGGCCTAAAAGGTTAAATTGTTAACATGTTTTGTCTTGTGGTGCCTTACGCGACGATCCTGGTATACTGCGACCAGAGACTCGCGAATTATAGGGTTGCCGCTCCCTTTCTGCAGCGGGCTGGACCGGGCATCGGCCAGTAAGTGCCATTGGGGCCGTATGTTCTGCAAAACAGAAAATGAAAATTACCAAAAAAAATTGTAAAATAATATAATTAAAAGGAATTTATCCACTGTTCAGGTATCGTTGCCCGGGAAGCAGTGGATCCGGAACAAGATCCTGGGTGAGTTTTTCCTATAAGACAAATACCCAGGAGAATTTAAGGCCCAAATACTCCCCAAACACTATATGACTTTCCTATTCGCCTTTTTATTAAGAATATGTGAGTGATTTATGTGTTTTTAAAATGTTTATATTGACTTGATGGCTCAAGGATTAGTGTTTCGAGATTCCTATTCGTGAGGACTCGGGATCAAATGGTACTGACCGATTGAAGTTCTTTCCTGGTTTTGCTCAGCCGCCAACTTAGAATCTTTAGTCAAGTATCTTGGAGCTCATCCGAACTCCAGCTTACTTTCTAAATTCATATTCGGCTTCTACAACAAAAAGCTAATGGAGACATTTACAAATATATCCCTTTTTCAAGTATCACACATTGTCTCTCATGATCAACCTTATTACTTACTTACTTATTTACTCACTGGCACTATCGAACCAGAAGTTTCATGGCCGCGCGGACATAAGCTCTCCATACATCCCTATCCTGAGCTAATGCTTTCCAATCATTCCCTGTATAATCTACTTCCCTCAAATCATAGTTAATGTTGTTCTCCCACCTCATTCTTGGTCTACCAACTGGGCGTTTTCCCTCTGGCTTTCCTACAAGAAGCTTCCATGCACGTCTTTCATTCCCCATACGCGCAACATGTCCTGCCCATCGCAGTCTACGAGACTTAACTGTTCTTATTATATCTGGCTCCCTATAGAGACCATGTAGTTCATTGTTATGTAGTCTTCTCAATTCACCTGTCTGGTCATCTCTCTTTGGTCCAAAAATTTTCCTAAGAACTTTATTCTCAAATACTCGTAATATCCTTTCCTCCCTTAAAGTAAGAGCCCATGTTTCGCACCCATATAATATAACTGGTAGAATAATAGTTTTATATATTTTCAGCTTAACGTTTTTTGAAAGGAGTTGGGACATCAAAAGTCTCTGCACTGCATAATAGCACGCATTTCCAGAATTGAGCCTATGTTTAATTTCTTTGTGCATCACATTCCTATTTGTGATTATTGTTCCTAGGTATTTGAATTCAGCCAGTTCCTCAAAATTTCCCTCATTTGTCATTAGCTGTCCATTTCCATTATATACTGAATTTCTACGTGTGACCATATATTTAGTTTTACTGATATTTACTTCCATACCTCTTCAAACTATGATCCGCAGCATCCTCAAAGAGTATCACAAAAATAAAGTTCAGGTTATTCAGAACAAATTCCTCAAAATTATATCTGGGCTCCCGATACACGATGATCACAGAGCTTCAAGACGTTGCGCATATTCGTTACAAAAACAAAATCGAAAAAAATATTTTACTTCACTTCGACTCATTTCAATGGAGTAGTACGCAATTAGGGACGTCTGCCACAACGGCGTGCAGTCCACAAAAACATATTCGCCAGAAATCGCCCTCACTGATGGACTTAGTACAAGAGATGAGAGAGATGCTCTCCCTAGGGTAGCGTGGCTCATTCCACGCTGTTGGATTTCCGACTCTCGTCTTGACGGCAGTGTGGTTTACGATGCCCTGCCTCAGGTAATCATGTCCTTATCTATGCCAACAATATGTCCACCATTTCCGCCAAATAGGCTAAGTGATTAACCCCACACAGATAGCCAACACGAAATTAGCTCCCAGGGAGCTACTAGATGGTTCCAGAACAGATGGACGAAGCAACTCTTTGTCACTAATTTGACTTGACGTGACTCAGTTTCCAAGGATAAGACAGCATATGCAAATAAAAAGTATCATTCCGGTAGAATGTGAACGGGGGTAACGAGTGGATTTGTTGAAATTGCATAATCATGACCCAGTTAATGATATTGATGGTTACATATTATCATAAACATTCAAATTGTTGAATTTATTTTTCTTCCATAGGCACTATAATCCTCTACTTGAAGGTTTTTGGCAAATACAACAATTGAATCATATAGATGATAGACTACGCCTAAATATCCTAGACGCGATATGACCTAGATATTAAAGCGCCTATGAACTTGGGGAAATATATGAACGGGTCCATTTTACAGTGATGTATATCATTTTTATCAGAAGTAAAATTTTAACAATTACAATGCATTGTAAAAGTTCAATTTAATTCTAACATTTCTGTTAAATTTGGATCCAGATGACACCCTTAAAACGTTAACAATACAATATTTAACTTCCCGAATTTATTATGTTATATTAATTTGTAAAAAATGACTTTGAATTAACCGATCCATGCGACAAACACAACAGAAACACACAATTTAATGACTTCACACAAGTGAGATGAGTTGTGTCTAACTAGTGGACCAATGAATGTGACCAATGAGCGACGGCAAAAAAGGTATTAAGTGAAGACGTCAGCAAGTGAGAACAACTTCTCTTCTTGCTCTTCTGTAAGAACGAAACAGATCTCAGAATACTTGACATGAATTGAATAAGGACATTTCTACATAAATAAAGAAAATATCAAATTAGATAAGAGGGAATAAGGAGACAATAATCGAGTAGGTAAATAACAGAAGACATGAATTTTATTTGCATGTATCTGTTATATCATTTAGGAAGCTACTTACTTTATTTTATATAATTTTAATGTTATTATATTCTATGTTTTTGTTAGTATTAGCTAGTATTAGATCACATCATCATTGTATAGTCTGTACTTAAAATTGTAATATGTATGTAATTTTGTATAATTCTACTATTCGCTGGTTGAGTGGAAGAGAAGGCCTTATGGCCTTAACTCTGCCAGCTAAAATAAAGCATTATTATTATTATTGTTATTATTATTATTATTATTATTATTATTATTATTATTATTATTATTATTATTATAAAACTTGGATAGAAGGGGTACAAGCAGCTATGAATATCAGAGGAATGGAGGAAGATCAATGGATGGATAGAGTGGAATGGCGTTTGGTTTCCGGAAGACGGCGGCAGCTGCCATGATACCGCATGATTATTATTATTATTATTATTATTATTATTATTATTATTATTATTATTATTATAGCATCAGACAGGATGATTCCTACATGAAGGGTTAATTTACTGACAGATGTAAGGAGCTCATCTGGAAAACCAAAAAACTTTGGATAGATTGTTTTCTTTTTTTACTTAACAGGCTGTGAGACCTAGTATAACCATGCAGAGAGAAAGAAGACTTAAAAAACAGACGCCATAATTAAAGCGTCTGTAAATAAGAATAAAGTAAAATATTAAAACTGCCGGTTGTGAACTGGCTGCTTTAAATATAATATCCCTCCTAACTGAAACATTCAATCAATTGTTTAGTCATAAATTAGATTTATGAACTAATTTTACAAACGTACAAGCACTGTTATTGGCAATTCAAGTTTGGGGTCACTGTGAAACACTTGAAAATCTATTTTGAGAGATGAGTTACGGGTTGCACATTAACCTGTCTGTTGCATGAACTGTCTGCTGTATTATTTAGGCAATTTTATGATTGTGTCGGCGGAGAGAGGAAAGAATTATGATTCTAACCGTACATTTTGATCAAGTAGAATGTAATTAATGAGTACCTCTCATTCCCTTGTTGGTAATTATTACTTGCAACGTAAATACATTGTAATCCTGCATTACATCCACTAGTCTCATTGCCATGATGTCTGATACACGTAAAATCACTGATATTTTCCATATATAAATGATTTGATAGATTATCATACCCAACATCAAATTTAATTCGCAGGAATTTTTAGCATTTCTTGAATTCTTGTTGCGTTGTTGTTGTTATTATAATAATAATAATAATAATAATAATAATAATAATAATAATAATAATAATAGTAATAATAATAATAATAATAATAATAATAATAATAATAATGATAATTACACTATCATTAATAATATCTAATCTAATATATAAAAATGAAAATTTGTTTTTTGTTTGTTTGTTTGTTCATAATTTATGCGCGGCCATGCCGTTGATCCGATTGTGATAGGGCTTTTTGCAAAATGTTCAGGAGATTCCCGGGATGAACATAAGCTATAACAGAGTTGTGATACTGAACTCCTACGCCATTAAAATTGCCCTTTGTAGTGGAAAACGTGAAAAAAGTAGCTCTTTTTGGACGCTTAAATGGCCTAGACTGTCTAAACCATAACAAATATACAAAATTAATGTACACAGAATTGAATAGCTCAAAAATCTCTACAAAAACGTCCGCGACAGCATATGATTATCTCTTACGGATAACTCACGATGACCATTTTTGTCTTTCATTGATGCCAAGAAGATCGAGAGTGGTACGTAGATTCCTGTGCAAGCATAGCAGCACATGACAGGTATTCTTTTACCGATAACTCACAATAACGAATTTTGTCTTTTAGATTATTTATGCCAAGAAGATCGGGATAAGTAGATTCCCGGCAACACCGGGTAATCAGCACGGCGAATCTTAAAATAATTACGATATATATTTATAATTATTTTTAATTTTACTTATTCTACCAAGCATAAGAAGTGCATTACTTTTTGTCTTTCAGCTCATTTATGCCAAGAAGATCGGGATGAGTAGATTCCCGAACAACGCCGGTTAAACAGCACGGGGTATCTAAAAATAATTACGATATAAATGTTTCCTCTCACTTATGTAACTAAACATAAAACACATTCATTTTTGCATTTCAGCTCATTTATGTCAAGAATATCGGGATAAGTTGATTTCTGGGCAATGCCGGGTAATCAGCACGGGATATCTAAAAAATATAAATGTATAATTATTTTTCCCTTTACTTATTCAACTAAACATAAAAGCACATTAATTTTCATTTATTTAGACTTAGCATTGCACATTAGCAGGTATTAGCTAGTCAATAATAAAATAATAATAATAATAATAATAATAATTTGATATAAAAAATGCATATCTTTACATACAAAATTACGACACTATAATACTATAATTAAACCAGAGTGCCTCTATGGAGCAGAAACATTAATTTTGAACAGAAAAAAGATATCGAAAATATTGTGAAAAAAAAAAGAATGCAAAATTATAAGAAAAGTTTTAGGTCCACAAGTCATAGATGAAGCATTTAGACTCAGAAGTAAAAAGGATATAAAAATACATACAGACATTCATAGTGATATTAGAAAACGAAGGTTAAAATTTTATGGTCATATTAAACGAATGAACTCAAATAGGCTTACAAAACAGATAATGGAATTCTACGAAAATAGAAGTAAAGCTCCAGTGGATACTATGAAGTGGATTGATGAAGTCAAAAAGGACTTAAATTTGGCAGGAATTACCAAAGAAGATATCCCAAACAGAGATATATTTAGAATTAAGGTGAATAAGTGGCAAGTTGACCAAGAGGACAAACCGAAGAAAAAAACTGGAACTTGGACAGATGAGAGAAAACAAGCTCATAGCAAAAGAATGAATGAAATTTGGGCTCAAAGGAAACACCTCTAAGTACCTCGCGTAGTCCTACATGGGCTCATCCGCAATTAAAAAAAATGATTTGATATGGTTTCTTAGATTGAGGAAAGGATAGCCGCTAAAATTATTGGAAAATAGCAAGACGAATATTCGGTCTCAGAAGGGATACGAATGAAGAATGGAGGGAGTTTCACAATGAGAAACTCCATAATTTATTTTGTCCTATTGCTGTCAGAGTTATTAAGTCAAGAAGATTGAAAAGAGGAGATGATTTATCTCTAAGGGTGATAGTAGAAATTCAAAATCATTACCGGGAAATTTATGGAAAATATGCCAATAAGAATAATCATACAATGAGAGGATATTACTCGTATATCACAGGCTCGTATATCACAGGGATGTGGAACTATGTAATGTCTCCTCCTCGCTGCCATTATATAACAATGACACAATAAGGTTACAGTGGAGGATTGGAACAGAACTGAATAATTTACATGCATTGCCGCTCAAAAATATTGAGCGGACTATTGGTTTTTAAAATACACAAATGCTTCAGCGCCCGGTTCACTAGAGTACCAATTGTCTGACAACTCGCCGTAACGTTCAGTTGTTCTTCAGTGAAATACACCTATTTATTATTCGATACAGCGGGACATTGACCTGCTCGTTTGTGGATGATTTGCTAACTAATGCCGTGTCATCCCGCGTACACTAGCTTCACGTTAGTCTGTGGCGACGAGGACTGCAGTGAAATACCCTAAGTAAGCTGGGTAACTGTTTCATTTGCTATTTGATCCAGACTATACAGGTTAGTATCTACGTCAGTATGATGCAGCAATAGTGCTGCTATGATTGGAGGTAAACGTTCCGCTAAGTCGTATCGTAGTGACGATGCTATAGGTTAATACTAACTCAATGCTAAAATGTTTGCTTGGTATACACGAGGCCTGGAGTTCGATACGTGGTGGAATTTGTATTTATTTATCTTGGCCTTTCCTATTTGCAGTTTTTGTTATTTTTAAAGACAACACATTGTTGGTTATGATGAATTGTTTATTTCCCTACATCAAAAGACTATATTAAGGTCGGACTTGCTCAATTTAAAACAGAAGTCATAATTGGAGGTATTAAATAAAAATAGACGAAAAATATAAATAAATAAACTGTAGAACTAATAGCTCGTCCACATACCGCCTGTGTCTATCACAACACCCATTCGCCGCGAAATGGGAGTCCACGAGATTCTGGAAAAGTACTTGTCCAATCCTCTACCTTTTCCCATGTATAAACAACTCTATTCCACAAATCGCCCTAGCTACGGTATGGTCTTGACACTATTCTATTCTATAGTAATTCTACCCGAGGGCAGGTCTTTCACTGAAATCATTGCAATTTCATGCTATGCTTTGCAGCTTTACAAAGGAATTATAGGTGATAGCTTCCTGTTGCTAAGCTTCCTGACATTTGTCTTACAGATGAGGAAATACCCGAAAAAACCTCACCCAGGAATCTGTCCCGACCGGGAATCGAACCCGGGCCCGCTGCGTGACAAGGCATCACGCTACCTCGAGACCACAGCGTTGGATGTCCTGGCACTTTCGAGCGTAAAGTTGCCTTCACTCTCGTCAACACGTATTGTACTAAATATAATGTGTAGTCAAACAGCCTTTTGCATAAAAAACGTTTATAATTTTTTAGATTTATATTGAGAGTTATGTTTATAAATAAAGTACTGCACGGGATTAGAACTGAAGACCAATGTAACGCAGTGTCTAACATGGTCCTTACATTAACCATCCACGCTATCGTAAACTATTGTAATTCTGCATTTCTTATCTTCTTGTTCATATACAAATTACAAACAAGATTTTACGCTTGATTTATGTATCTGTGTTGAATTCATATAGATATTACATTTTTCAGAGCCTCGGCACACACTCTTCGGTCTGATCTGTAATATATTTCAGAATACTGAAAAATAAGGAAATTTTATCATCATCTTCTTCTTCTTCTTCATGGTTGGCCGTCGGCCTGTTCCGCTCTCAGAATTCATCTTCCCATCGTCTTCTAGAATGTCCCACATCTCTATAGCCTTGAGGTTAGTACAACAGTGCTTGTTTTGTTAGCCTAGAAGAGTCCATTCATAAAATATGTTCATGCCATTTTTGTTTATACATGGTGTTTATGCTGAAGTTTATGAGTAAGTTATTTTTTACTAGTAGAGGTTACCAGCCTCTAGCCAAACCCCTCTTCCTGGAGGGCAGGGAACTGGAATTTCGGAGTGTTCGTCTCCTAGAGAAGTTGCCTTCACTACGGCTTTGGGGACTTCTCTTCTCCCCACGTAACCCTGTGGACGGGGCCCTACCCAGGTACTACCCACTGGGCGAGTGAGACCTGGAGCTCACAAAAGGGCAGGGGCGCCTACTCCCTGGAGTGGACCTCTATCAAGGGTTCCACTCTGTTATATATAGACAAAAATGGAAGCAACACATAGAGAGAATGAATGAAGATAGATATCCAAAACAAATAACAAAATACAAACCTAAAGGCACCCGAGATGTGGGCAGACCTAGAAAGAGATGGGCTGAAGTCGGAACGGGTCAACAGACCTAATCCATGAAAGCAGATGATGATGATGACATGGTGTTTATTATGGTGAAAATTTAAACAACTTAAATATTTCGTACTTGTGTGAACAAATCGTCGCATGCACGCTGCGGAAGGCGTGAGTCTTCGAACATTTGAAGCGCTCATTCAATCTGAAGGGTAGTGCACATTCTACAACCTAATAATAACATAGAATAGCGTAGTTATGAATGTTCGGCACTGACCAAGAAGCAAACATTTCAGTACTTCTCAGCGGGAAGTCCTAGAATTTAAATGTTTCTAGTCTCTCTGTTGAGTTGTCCACCTATGACATTCCTATATCCAATATATGTATCTTGCATTACAATAGTTGTTGTTACTTATCGGAAACAGGCTATTTTGTTGCAGAGATAACTTTGGTAAATCTTGAACTATCCTCAAAATTCTCCAGATACTTATTGTGACTTTGAATTGTTCTCACGGTTAAAATAATCTTTAATATGACTCAATTCTACGGTGCTTCCGGCAGTAGAACGCACCATTATTGAAACCACTTTACCGAGAACACCATACAACAACCACGCATGTGGTTGAAAACCCATAACTCGCTGGTGATTATATTAAATGGATGTAGTAGAGTTTTGCTCATTGCATTAATAAAATCTTCGTAATATCGCTGTTGCCGTTACTTTACTTCATAATCATCATCATCATCATAGTACATTCACAATTTAGGTAATTTGTTTACCTGTTTCGGCCTCAAGAGAAACACCATCCAATAGTCTTTTGAGTGGACGTCCTAGTCTTATTCTTCCTGCAGGTTGATATCTTAACATTTGTTTGGGTATCCTGTGATCTTCCATTCGATGAACATGTTGCATCCATCTTGACTTATAATCAGAAATTTTGTTTTCTAAAGTTTCCGTGTATAATTCTTCTAATATGTCTTCATTTCTTTTGTGATCTAGTAGTGTGTATCCTGCAGTTGGGTTGTAAGGGGTAGTGACGTGTATATAACCTCTCCTACCCAATTCTCACCCTCACCTTCTCGTGGTACAACCCGTTTTCACAAACGAGGCTCTGAGGACCGAGTCACGGCGGTATAACCGTTCCATCGGGTACTGAGAAAATGCGGTATCCTAATGTCTGTCCAGAGACTAAAAGGTATCAGCTCTACCATTGGAATACTTAGCGTCGGATCAGTAACCCGTCCTGAGGAACTTAAACTTTACTTGCAAGTCTCAACACGAAGAAATCCAGAAGGAATTGAAAAATACTTTACTTTAGAGGACAAAATAATTCAATGAAAGAAATCATCATCATCATCTTCAAGGTATGGGCCTGTTGGCCCGTTCCCCTCCCCGGAGCACTATATGCTGCAGGTGCAGGTCGTCTTTCCAACGACGTTTCGGTCTTCCTACATTTCTTCGGCCTAGAGGCCTATAATGAAGCAGCTGTTTTGATAAACGATTATTTGGCATTCATTGTATATGTTTAAACCGATTGCGTTTATTTCTGTGTATTCTTTCGTTTATATTATATATTTGTAATTCATCTCTGATATCTTGACTTCTCTTTTGATCTCTTAGAAAGAAATACTGAACCAAATTAAGTAGAGAAAAGTTCAATGGCTTGGTCTATATAATGAAGCATACAAACATAATTATAATTGAAAACTGGACATGAAATAGGCATCACGGCAATTGAATCTCATAACGTGAACCAAACGTCCACTAATCCAGAAACCCTGTCTCTTTGGATGTCAGAGCGGCAATTCCTTGTATGGGATTATGGTGGCATTACTCTGTTTTTGTGACTACAATAGTCACCACACTGTAGAGCCCTTAGCATTAATTATTGTTCAATATCGACCGAACCACAGGGGATTTCATATGCTGTTTCCTGTGTAAAGTTACAAACTTGTAAGAGCAGATATATGTTTGGAATGATTGATAGAGAGAGAGAGAGGGGGTGAGGGAGGGGGACATGAGGGAAAGAGAAAATAGCTTAGAGGTAGTTCTGTCACTAGATTTTGTTTGTAGTTAACTGAATGTTAACACCGAATTTTGCAGTGAAAACTGTGTCAACTCATAAAAAAATATATTTTGCCTCGAATACCAACAGATGAATGATTGTACCTACCTTACAATATTTACTATTACATGACTCCTGGTTATTTTTATTTAGTTTACATTCTAACACTTGTGCAGATGTTCTGATTGTAAATTAATCAATGATTGTAGCATCTGGTAGAGCAGCCTGTAATATTCATATCTGAAAGCGCAAAAGCGAAAAATGCTTCGATGCGTGACATAACGAATAGTAAGTTCCATTACATGCAGAATTCAAATACTCGTAAATAAAAAATAAGAGTATAGTGTAAAATACTCAACAAAATTCATAGACATGCAATATTATGGAGATTAATATTTTTGTTTTGTTTTTCCTCCTCTTTAATAAAGCTAGAGTGCATGCTTTGTATTTCATGATACTTTTCCTTTCAAATAAAAAAAAACATGCAGGTCTAGGCGAAAAAATTATTTTATTTTCCTTCATTAAATATTTTATTCAGTCCAGCGTTGTGGACTCGCCAACATCGTTCCATCAGCCGGCACGTGTTCAATTCCTGGACAGAACAAGTTTATTGGGTAAGTTTTTTTTTCGCTTATTTTCCTTCATCTATATGTAGAGATTCGTGAAATTCGCGAGTCGCCATAACGCGAAATGCTCTAATTTTGTCATTTTCTTGTACAATTTCTTAACTCCACTTTCCATAGCGTCAAAAAAAGCATTTATGAATCACGAAATAACGCGAAATCCTACGATAACGCGAAATAACATCGACATTTAAAACTGTCAACGAATTCCGGATATTCTTTCTTCTATTCACGAAATTTTCATAATGCATTTTTAAACAATGCTTTCGGATTCCATCTTCTTTTTAACTGCCACATCTGATGGCGCCATATCTGATTCCTCCATGCACTCTTGCAAAGGGAAATGGTTGCAACCAGCGATGACGGTTGCAACACAGTTCACAGCATATATGTAATATTTTCTGTCCTTCTCATGCTCAAATATAGTCTCTCCATGGATTTTAAGTTCATCGGCCAATATGAATTCCAAGAAATACGAATCATATTAACGTGTAAGATAAGTTTCCCCCGTCTAAATTTTTGCAGACATAATTATCAATTTTATATCAATCATTATTAAGCAATGGTATGCTCAAATCTGAAGAAAACATTTCTTTCAGTATAAGCAAGCTAAAGGTTTACCTTAAACTACTGGATATATAATTCTTATTGGGTTTGGTATACTAAACTATGATTAAATAAGACTCAAATTTACATTTTTTTAGAATAACACCTCCAAATATATTAAGCTAGGATTAAAAGAGACTCAAATTTATATTGTATTAGAATAACACCGCCAAATTTCCAATAACATCGAAATCTTGAAATTTTAAAACGAATTTTCCCTAAAAATGAAACCACTTTCACGGATCTCTACATAAGACATTATCGAGAAAATCTAAGACCCAAGAGGTCCGCAACCGTCATTTGGCCATCATATACATCATCCATATCATAATCGCCTTGTATAGTATGAATGACTAGATGAACGGTGTGTTTTCTCTTAAATGTTCGTATTATGACGGAGGTGGCCCTGGAATTGTGGCGATCATTACACAGGGAGGATCTCCATGACCTTATTGTGGTCGAAAAAGTATATACGGTGATCCAGAGTTACAAATTCTCCCCCGAAAAGTCGTGTTAGTTCTAAGCCCGGAGAGCGTGAGGCATGTAAAGAGGGAGATTAATTAGGATACAAAGGGAGAGAGATGAGAGAGAGAAATATTTTATTCATATTACTGTTAGCAATTTCATCTGCTCTTGTGATGGTGCGACAGACCTGGTCAGCCACATCCTATATATCAAAGACCTTAACTAATAGCGGCTTAATCCATCTGATCTCCCAACTTGGTATTACCCCGGACAGGAGCAGGGTTTTACTTTAACACACTTAAACTTTAATGTTACCTAAGTAAGGCGACTTTATAATAGTTTGTTATTTTTTGAGATTGATAAAACTGGTCAACATGATTTTTATCTCATGAGTACCAATAGTTGTACTTAATGCAGTTTTTTATCGTGTTATCAAATATGTATTCGGTGTGAACAAAAATGTGGTCGATACCACCTGGAACTCTGTACCAAAAGAACAATCTCAATCAATGAATATGCAAAAATGTAACCTAATTGTATAAAGTCAATTGGCTGCAATACTTGTATTATTAAATATGTATTTGGAATTTCTCCATCGCCCACAGTTTTTTTATTTCAATTTCAATTAATGGATTTAAATAATTATTTTTTTAATAACCTAGATTTCTTCCCGGAAAATCTTGGCGCAGTGAGCGATGATCACGGGGCACTTTCATCAGAAGATTTCAGCTATGGAAAAGAGATATCAAAGCAAATGGAATCATAATATGCTGGCCGATTATTGTTGGACCATCAATAGGGATGCTCCACAGGCCAAATATAGAAGAAAATCGTCATTTCTTACTTTCTAGGTGAGTCCTAATGTCCGAATATTGTGTAGTTACGAATGTAGAAAATATTAAAGTATTTGAAATTATAAATGCCGAAACCTTGTGTGATGGAGAAAAACCGATATCATATTTGAATTCAGGAGAAACAATACTATCAGAATCACATATTTTTCTTTCTGAGACAAAAAAAAAAGTTTATTTTTTGTTGCTCAGTGTAACTTGCGAGAGAACATAAAATTATGAAATATTTACCTAAAGGTCCGGTTCCTCAACTCTATTAGTTATTTGTCTGTAGCGCTATTGGGACTAGTCCCATCATCCTGCTCATGATGGGACTAGCCCCGAGAGCGCTACAAAGAAATAACTAATAAAGTTGAGGAGACGAAACTTTTAGGTAAATATTTCATAATTTTATGTTTTAATTTTGAATAATACCTCAACGGAACTTCATCATGAATCTTATTAATGTACAATTTGTAATGTAAAGTATAACAATGTTCTTGTATCTATAGGAATCTTAAAGAAGTACAATTACATTGTTTTTGCGCATTGGATAAGACCGCCTAAGTGCGTTAAGATTACTTCAGTTTAAGCTGCATATTAAAAAAATAATAGTTTAAAAAAACTAAAACAACGCGCTTTATTAGAAAACCCAACTAAAAAATGAAAAATCATTTTAATTTCCAACACGCTTGGGATAAAATTAAAGTGGCGAACAAAAAAATCATCTCCAACACATCTAGAACAAAACTAGAGTTATTTACAAAAAAAAAATAATTTTACCATCAAACGTGTGGGGTGCTCTTTATCAATTAATATATTTGATAATAAGCAGATATTTGTAAAAGTAAAGTCTCTAAGAAGAAAACGTAAAAACCATTAAAAGCACGCCACGCTTTTGATGGTAAAATTATTTTTTTTGTAGATAACTCTGGTTTTATTCTAGATGTGTTAGAGATGATTTTTTTGTTGACCACTTTAATTTTATCTCAAGCGTGTTGGTAATTAAAATTATTTTTCATTTTTTAGTTCGGTTTTCTAAACTATTATTTATTTTTTAGTTTGGTTTTCTAATAAAGCGTGTTGTTTTAGTTTTCTGAACTATTATTTATTTTTTTAATTTTTAGTTTAATTGATTGTCATAAACCGGAATCCCATGAAAATTTAATTCCTTACGATATTTTTAGTGTCTAGGCACGAATATAATTATATGTTTTTAAAATTATTATCTAACATTATTATAATATTTTTTTAATATTTGATATCGATAAATAGTTACAGTTAATCGTATCCTTCTCATATTTTTTTGGATAAATTACAATGTGATAAGTTTACATAATTGTCATTAATATTTTACAAAATAAGATAAAAATATAAATATCTTTAAATTCGATACTATTGTAGTATGAGCTAAAATTAATACTCTTCTAAAAAAATCATCCGGACCGGATTTGAACCAGCGACCTATGTATTACTGAAATTATATACCACTACAGTCCACCGCTCTACCAAATGAGCAACCAGAGGATATAATATTAATTTCTTACAACGATGGACTAAAAAGCCGATAAGTCCGCTACCTATTATACTGGTCTTAATTTTTTTGATGTCCTGATGTTCCTGGCCAGGATCTTAGAAAACATTTATGAAATTATTGTATTGTCATTGGTCCTTTACAAGTATACAAAGTTTCAAGTCGATCCAAAGTTTGTAAGTGGGTGAAAATCGTGTTGAAATATTCCGTTACATAGACAGGTACATGTCAAGTTAATATAAAGCGTGTAATAATATGAATTACCTATTTTAACTCAAGAATTTTATTTAATATAAAGCAATATACAGAGTTATTAAAAATCATATTTTACACTTTTGGAGATTTTAAAGGCGACTTATGAGATAGAGTTTCAGATGTTGTAGGCCTACCTATGTTTGGTGATATAATGGGAACTAAATAATTTTTAAATGTTTTACTTTACACTTTACAACACATATTGGCAAAAGGGAAGTCTTAATTCACATCTGTCACATATCTACTACATGCAATCTATTACTCGGCAACGTCAACTTCCAATGCGGAAAAAACTGGGAACTAAAAGAATGAGGTAAGGGTGAGTAGGGGTTGGAGGTAGTAGACCCTTGCCTCAGGTTGCAATGACAGTGTTTATTATCCGTCAGTCGTGTATAGTCAGTTGTTAGTGACAATGTAAAGTGCGAAAGTTAGACTCTATATTCACAGTATATATACACATTTAAGTCTGCCAGACAGTAGTTGGAAATCAGTGATGATTTAAATTCTCTGTACGTCACATTATCCAAAAATCCATAGGCCTACAAACTCCGATGATCTTTCATTAACTTCATCTCCTATTTCAAGTAGGTCTACCACTATATTTTGCCACTGATTGTACCACTTGTCCAGTCATTCTTTTGTACCAACGGTGGAAGGAGACACATTTCCCCTCTTCAACACTAGCGCCATTGCTTCCCCTCACCGGCAAAAACATTAATGTGGTCGAGTAGTAATGAGGTTCTAGTTACTTAGCATTTCTACAGTAAAGCTGTAGTTTATCTACGACACAATACGCCAGAGCAAAAATTGCTCCCCGTGTATTTAAATTAATGCGGTTTCTCTACAACACGAAGCGGTGGCGTGAAATATTTTACGCTGACATGACGCGTCGTGTATTTGAATTACTTGAATTCCGGACGCAATTATCCGTCGCAAACAAAGAATATAGAAGCTATTATCCGTGCACATTGGTGTAATTGCTAAAAACAAAAGAAGATTTTATCACAAAATATCGGAAAAACAACGCTTGTTTTGTAACTTATCAATTTTAACGACGAAAGTTTGATAGTTTTGTTGCAAATAATCGAGTTCTGTACAATATGAGCATGAATGAGTACAGAGATGTACAGAAAAAAGAGTTATTGTAGCTTTAACTTAGTCAAAAAATAAATAAAAGCTGTAAATATTGTATTGTATCTAGGGATATTATGGATGTACACACATTTCGTCTTCTATTAAATTCTAAACCTGATAAATGTGCTCAGGCGAAAATCTGAAGTATTCTAATTTTTTTTTTATTTTCATCAACCGTATGTTTATTTAAGAACTAAATAATAATTTGTTCTATAATTTTCCATACAACATTCATATGATGCTGTTGCTCTAGGGACTTTTTCCGTCTTTACTAATATTTCGTACGTTTAACGTTTTGCAACGATACTTAATTTTTTATAAAGATTTTTTATATGTTTATCTATGTACAAAAATTATAACTTTTCCTCTCAATTATTTTTCAAAGTTCTTTAGAATTGAAGTTGACATACGCGAACGCTTATAAAACTAAATCCACCAGATGGCAGGACATATGTGTGAACGACCAACTTTTGCATTTAATTCCAAAACATATTTTAAGAAATAAATGTTCAATCACTTCATTTTATTAGGTCCGATGGGTCAGTTTAGTGTACATCAAATTAGTTTATAGTTTACTAAATAATATGTATGTAATTTATTTCATTAGGTTATGCGGGGACAGGTTTGTATACGTACATTTTTTCATAAACACGTTTGAGAATTTATTATGAACGTTGGTCATTTCGATTTCCCATATATGTGGTGCCATCTGGCGAAAATTCCATAAGCATAATCGATGTACAGTATGCGCTCCATGCAAAACCAGTATCACGCCGAGCGAAACGCGTGGATGGGTCACGTCGGGCGCGACACACTGTATAATAAACCATAGCTTAAGTACTGGTGAGGCACTTGAAAGCTGTGAAACTGAAGCAATTGTAGTTGCAACAGTACACTCTGTACATGCCATCTGATAAAATCTCATGAGAACATTTGAGGAAAGATGTAAACTTCGTCATGTCTCATTTCCTTATTTGAATGGGTGAAGCGGTGGATTTAATATGATCTCATCACTGTAGCACTAAAACAGTGCATTTCCGTACATGGGTTTCTCATCAAAACTTCGTTTATTAAATATTCCCTCCACCCATCAGAAGTTCATAATGTAATTATGAATGGTCTTATATAAAACAAAAGTTCCTCAAACTAAAGATAATAAAGTAAATAATAATAAAAGTCATGGCAAATCTCCGTTGAGGTGTTAGTTACAATATTAAAATATCCATTCATCAATTTTCATGCTAGGTTTTGCAGATATATGCCAGGGTTTTATAGGTGTGGTAGCTTCCCTTTGCTTTCCACACCGGTGAAGGATATTGATGACTATTTAACTCATGCCCCAAATGGGAGTCAATGACCAATCACGTTTCAATGATTTCTGTTTTACAACCAATCAGAGTCGTGTTTCACGAAATATTTATCAGTGTTATAATTACCATATTAAATAAAGCTCCTCCTTTTTAATATTCTGAACAGGTCTGACCATTATTTTGCAGTGACTGAGCCCATGAGAAATACGGCTACCAGATTGTATATATAGTGAATGAATGTCAACACATGCCGCATGCGGGAGTTAATATAAAAACATTTCTAGCAATTGATTATACCACCAAAAAAAGAAACCACTGTTTGCACTTTCTTAAATGTATTTTTTCCCAGGTAACAATCCAGAAAAATACAATTGTCATATTTACATCATACGACATCAGAAATGAATTAATATACAGTTTGATCTGTTTCATTTTTTCTCCACTAGAGAGCATTCTTACAATATTGCGTTCGTTTGGCAATAAATAGTATTATTTGGTTGCAATGATAAACAAAAGAAGCAGATGAAGCGTACCTATCGTTCCTCATTTGTTTTCAAACATCGCCGTTTACATTAACTATATAAATATTTAAAAATAACTTTAGTTATATAATGATTTGTGAGTAAACAGCTTAATTATATTCGTTAAATATTCCTAACAAATGCCACTCTTGATTTCCAAATTATCGATAAATTCACGACTCACGAAGTGATAATGATAAAGATGATGATGATGACCAGATGATTTTCGGTGACTGTTGGGCCTTAAGTGTCCTGACATTTGTCTTACAGATGAAGAAAAACCCCGAAAGAACCTCATCTAGGAACCTGCCCCGACCGGGAATCGAACCCGGGCCCGTTGCGTGACAAGGCAGAATGCTACCTCGAGACTGTTAAAATATAAAGTTATAAAATTACTTATCTTATAGGTCCGTCTCAAAAACTTTTAAATATTAATTCACTAAAGACTTTTTGGGACTAGTCCTATCATCAGCAAAATGTAGGTCAGTTTCCATTGATCCTGAATGAAATACTTGTATTGTAAGTATTTAATTTGGGGTCAAATTAAACGTACCTACCTTCTGTTGATGATGGAACTTGACCCGAATAGCCTGCACTAAATTAATATATAAAAGTTAGGAGATGGACCTACAAGGTAAACAATTTTATAATTTGAGAGAGAATATTAATTAGGGGTTAATTATGGATGACGGATGTGGGATCCTTGCAGCTGGATTGTAAAATGATTATTAGTGCTCCGGACTTGTGTTCTCAGGCTCTGCAGGATTTGATTTGCGTGGATTATTATCAAAGGCTCAACAGTGAATGGCTTTCATATGATACGATTTATTTTAATAACGTTTACTTCTTACACATCACTAATATTCCGTGTTTACTAGTTTCGTAATTATTTGGACATACTTTTTCGGTAGTTTTGGATTTTAATTTCTTTTAATAGTTAACCGTAATTTTGAAAAAAAAAAACTTTTCGGAATAGTTAATTCAGCAATTTATTTTTAGTACTTAAATTTGCCTCGACGAGATGATTAAATGTATATGTACTGAACATATTCTTTAATATTTTAAGTTCTAAGTCACTGCTGAGTATACTATTCTATTAATCCAAAAAAATAGGCCTATATAAAGTAAAGTAAAATGATCCCACAACAGGTCTCAGGAGGCCCTTGCGGTAGTAGGAGGTGAAGGCTCCCACTTTTTCTAGACAATCGGCACTTTATGTCAGCCGGGTTGTCGGCCCTGCGTGACGGCCGCCTTTACCCCCAGAACAAGCGTCAGGTACTCATTTTCGTTAGAGGCTGAGTCGACCCCAGGGTCATAGTGCCGCCAGAAGGTTTGGTTCAGTTTAAAAATCCTGACCCTAATGGGACTTGAACCCTCGACCTTGCGGCTTGTAGCGCAGTGCCTTAACCACTACGCTACGGCGTGTATATGTATGTATGATATGAAAAGAAAAAAGAATGCTTGAGTCGGGATTTGAACTCGAGTCTCTAAAGACTGTACCTTTAGCACTCTAACCAACTGAGCTACCCAAGAATTCCAATACAAGCATACAATTTTCTTATACATGTAGTATTCTCAATTCACACAAGAGGTAGCGGAAAAGTATGTATGTATATATATATATATATATATAATGCGAATCGGCGGAACACTACCGAACCTTAGAGATGTTTATAGTTGAATTTCCAAGAACAAAATGATGGAATAGTTAACTATGAGGGGCGGATTCCTACAACATGTCATATTTTTACCAAAGTCTATGTATTCTAAGCTTCAAGTAAATAAAAACATTTATATATGCCTTATTATTAAGGTTAAGTGGTTTTTATTGGGTCTTAAAAGTGATATTTTTCACTTTTTCAGATCTTGGTCATACTTCTGCTTATTTCTATGATAAAGTCATATTTTGGTTTTTTAATAGCCTAGTCGTCAGGCGATTGGAAATAATCAACATTGTATCTATATAAAAATCGTCAGTTTCACAGTGCACTTGTTTCGAAGGTTTCTGCTAAGAGGTAGCAAAGGTTTGCACTGGACAATAGAAGAAAGTTTCCTTTTTCTTATGATACAATTGAAAAGTATATGAATGAACAATTAATATAGTATGGGTAAAACATTCATTCAATTATAAGGTCATATTTTTGTCTTTTTAGATTATATTTAAACCTTTTTTAGGTTATAAATACATGCATATTTTCCATTTTTTATAGTCATAGAAATCCGCCCCTTATTTATATTATTTATAAGGTCGACCCGGTTTTCCACTTCCAGTAATTCTTGGATCTAGTAAACACAAGATTGGTTACATTTGGAATTGTCTGAATATAGTGGGCGTACCCTAGATTGAATCATTATCGTAAGTTCATTCAGACACAACATCAGAGTGTTATTAGTTCTGAAATTTCTTATAATCATATTTTATTTAATTGTGACTTTTTAAAATTTAATATGTTTAAAAACAAGTTTCTACAAGCTGGGGAGATGTTTCTGGTTCTCCATTTGGATGTATCTATCGTGAATACTTCAGCTTTGACATAAACTAATAACTTGAAAATCCAAGATTTACAATTTAAAGATTGGGAAAAAACAAATTTCTATTAGTTCGGACTTTACGGTCATGAAAATCTTTTATTTGTAGGTTATCTTTTGTATCTCGCTACCTTTTCCTAGATCGCAATAGGCTACATCTCCGTTAGTGCTTTCCTCTAAAAACCAACTTCTTTGTTCAGCCTAAAAATTTGCAATTATTGACAATTGCAAGTCAGATATATTCCAACTTAAATTCTATCCCCCTTAAAGATAAAACGTTTCAAGAAATTTGAAGCCAACCGGAAACTAATGCCTTAATTGATCTTCCCTCACCCTCCGACATGAAATTTCGGGTCCTTGCTCCATGTAATAAAAACACCAGTCACTAACCTTTAGACATAGGCCTATTATTATTTCAATAACCGGCAATTTACCAATGAATATTAATATTTTCTGAGTATGAGATTTGAATTATATGATATTTGAATGATATTTGTTTTCCTCAGTAATTTAATATCAAACAAGATATATTGCTTGGATATTACATTTTGGTAGATGAAATTTTGTCTATTATTTGGATATTTATATATATATATATATATATATATATATATATGGAAATGGATTTCTTGAGGAAAGCAGCAAGGTATTCAAAATTAGACAAAATAAGAAATGCTATCATAAGAGAAAAAATGAATATTGGTTATTCAATAGTAGATTATATGCAGTACAAGCATTAAATTGGTATGGGCACGAATGCAAGAAGAAAGATTATCCAGGAAAACAATGGAATGGTGTCCAACTGGAAGAAGGAGGAGAGGAAGACCTCGAAACTCGTGGATGCAGGAAATAAAGAACTGGAATGAGAGCAAGGGAACTGGAGGACATGGATTGGATGGAGAGAGACGAGTGGAGAAGAAAAATAAAACTTTAGGCACAGAAAGATGTGTAAACTTTAAAATTATCATCATCATCATCATCACTCCAGGGATTAGGCAATTGCCCGTTCCGACTTCATAATGCATCAGCCCAACGTCTTCTAGGTCTTCCAACATCACGTCTTCCTCTTGCTTGATAATTTCTTGCTAACAATGGATATCTCTCCTTACTCATTCCATCAATGTGATCAATCCATTTCTGTCTGTAATTCGTGACTTTATCCAATAAAGGCTGTACTTTCAATTCTTCTCTTATATCCTCATTTCTTATTCTATCAAGTCTTGTACATCCTTTTACTTGTCTTAGGAACCTCATCTCCGCCGTCTGTATTCTATCCTTCTGTTTTATCACTGGAGCCCAAGTTTCACATCCATATAATATTGTGGGAACCGCCATAACATTATACATTTTTATCTTTAAAATTATGTATATATATATATATATATATAATGACTCGCAGAATGAGAGTTTACCTGGGAAACTGAAGGTCAAAGCTATCTGTCATTGGCACTCGTTTGTAACGAGAGAGCAGCAGCACTGATGATTCAAACAGCAATTAAAGTTGATAAAACCATACACTTTAATTAAAGGATTATCTTGAACCCTATATGAGACTTTACCGTTCTGGCTAAAACGTAACTCCACGGCGCGGCTGACCCAGAAGGTCATTGGTCTAACAACCAGCTGCTGACTCATCTACAGGTGCAATTTACAGAGGTGACGATCATCCAGAGAGTGTAGAGGTAACGTGTGGTCAGCACGTCGACCTCCTAACCATTACAGCTTGTTTTCTCATCAACGTATTTTAGTTAACCAAATTCCTGACGGTGCCGGGTGAGCACCTCTCTCATGCTGATCGAAATTTCATGAGAAAATCTCTTCCCTCATGGGATGTCCTGTAGCTCTGTCCCAAGGCTGATGATTAAACAATTCTATTACTACGGGTTCTCATTCTATATAAACGTTATAATAGATTCTAAGTTTAATTATTTCCTGAATAATAAATCTTATATATAAAAATCAATGTTTGTTTGTTTGTATGTTTGTTGGTTTGTTTGTTCGTATTCTATGCGCGGCCATACCGTTGATCCGAATTTGATGGGGCTTTTTGCAAAATGTTCAGACGATTCCCGGGATGAACATAGGCTATAAGAGAGTTGTAATAGTCGACCCCTTCACCCCTAAAAATCACCCTTTGTAGTGAAAAACGTGAAAAAAAGTCCCTATTTTGACGCTTAAATGGCTTATGCTGCCTAAACCATAACAAATACACCAAATTAATGTACACAGAATTGAATATCTCAAAAAAAAAACTCTTCAAAAAAAGTCCGCGACAGAATATGTTTATCTTTTACGGTTAACTCACAATAACCTTTTTTGTTTTCCATCGATGCCAAGAAGATCGGGATAAGTCGATTCCCAGACAAGCGTGCTCTGCCATACTGTTCATCCGATTGAGATGGGCCTTTTTGCAAAATGTTCAGGAGATCCCAGGGATGAATATAGGCTATAAGGGAGTTGTAATACTCAACTCTTTCACCCCCTAAAAATCACCCTTTGTAGTGAAAAACTTTAAATAAAGTCGTTATTTGGACGCTTAAATGGCTTACGCTGCCTAAACCGTAACAAGTACACCAAATTAATGTACACAGAATTGAACATCTCAAAAAGTTCTACAAAAAAGTCCGCGAGAGCATATGTTTATCTTCTTCGGATAACTCACAATAACCATTTTTGTCTTTCATTGATGCCAAGAATATCGGGATAAGCAGATTCCTGAGCAGTGCACAGCTGGTGGTAAAACCATACTAGGATTTATTTATGAGTAGCAGCGTACGCCGGGTATTAGCTAGTTTCTAATAAATAGGGCTACATATATAAGTCCACCGCTGTGGTCACGAGGTAGAGTGCTGCCTTGTCACATAGCGGGTCCGGGTTCGATTTCCGGTTGGGACGCCTGTAAGACAAATGTCAGGAAGCTAGGGCCCAACGGTTCCCGAAAATCATCCGGCCATCACCATCATCCTTATCATTATCATCATCATCCTTCACCGGTGTGGAAAGCAACGGGAAGCTACCACACCTAAAATTCCCTAGTAAAGCTGCAAAGCATAGCATGAAAATGCTACGATTGCAGTGAAAGACCTGCCTTCGGGCATAATTACTATGGATGGATGGACATATGTAAAATATTGATTTGAACTAAATTTGTTATAGTTTGTTTTTTATTGATAGAGTATTCAAGTCCAATTGAGGAAGTTAACTAAATTAACGAAACATAAAATAGCCGGTTGAAATTTTTTTTACCGTGGAAGATAAAATATTTTTATTACAGGAAAGAAAAACTCATTTTACGACTACGTGGGTCGGTATATGGGGGTGGAAGATGTTCCTGCAATAACTTGATTTCCAGCAGAATTGCTTAAGTTGGACCCTCCCTGAGGACACGACAAGCAGTTGTTTGTCTTGTAGAGTGCATCACTTTAATGTACCTCCGAAACGCGAGCCCCCTGGTGGCGCACTTTCTCACATTCCTTTTGGATTGAACAGGCAAATTTAGCCGAGTCATCCATTCTATTGACGTCTGTACTGACCTACATAAATCCATGGGACTCTGTTTTCTTATTTGCATATCCAATAAATTTACATAAGTGGAAGAACAGCAAATATCTCGCAAGGAGAGAAGCGAATCTTCACACTCACTGAATTATTCTCCATATATATCTAATTAATTATCATAAGTAATGCCACGAGTGATTTCCAAATTATCGATAAATTCACGACTCACGAAGTGAGGAGTGAATTTATCTAAAGAATTTGGAAATCAAGAGTGGCATTTGTTAGGACTATTTAACGAATAAAATTAAGCTGTTTACTCACAAATCATTATTTAACTATAGTTATTTTAAAATATTTATATATTTAATGTAAACGGCGATGTTTGAAAACAAATGAGAAACGATAGGTACGCTTCTACTGCTTCTTTTGTTTATCACTGCAACCAGATCATACTATTTATTGCCAAAGGAACGCAATATTGTAAGGAGGAGCTTTCTTTAATATGGTAATTATAACACTGATAAATATTTGGTGAAACACGACTCTGATTGGTTGTAAAACAGAAATCATTGAAACGTGATTGGTCATTGACTCCCATTTGGGGCATGAGTTAAATAGTCAATATTAAATTATTTATTTTTGTTTAATGCTACCAGGTTGTCTTTTATGACCTTTCTGGCTTTCTCTCCTAGCATTGGCAGAATTGTAATCCATTTCTTAGGTTGGGGCACCTGGAAGGCGGATTTTACGTTACCCCAATGGTATGATGGGTGATAAATGATAATGAAGTGCCAGGAGAGCTCTTAACCTAAATTCCAGACCATGGGCAACCACAGGTTAAGGAAAAATTCCTATGGTTTGACCGGGAATCGAATCTGGGACCTCACAAACAGTAGTCAGGAACGCTGACCACTAGCCCATGAGACTGGTCCCAATATTAAATTATAAAGCATTATACGCTATGAAAGCTATGATTTCTGAATTTACAAGTTTACACCACTTCTCTCTTTATTTCTAATGATCTTAGAATATAAGTCTCGGAAATATTCTTTCTTTTCTTTAATGTGACCCTCCATTTGGGGGCTCACCGTAGCATAGTTAATTCAAGCGGTACGTGACAATCGGGAAGGTCAGGGATTCGAGTCCCGATAGTCAAATTTTAAACTGGCCTAAAACTTTCTGGCGGAACTATGGTCCTGGAGTCGACTTAGTCTCTAGGGGAAATACGAGTAAGTACCAGACGTTTATTCTGGGGGTAAAATTGGCAGTCACGCAGTGCTGACAATCCGGCTGACATCATGTTCCTATTGTTTAAAGAGGCCTTCCTAAGGTTTGTAGTGGAATCATTTTACTAACCTCTTCTAACGTAAATTTTTTTACGTTCCCCTCACCTCCAGATCTTACTGGATAGCGACCTATTAGGAGTAAATTTTTAATCTACAAAAAAATACTTTTTTTCGACCATACAAGGGCATTGAGGGTCTTTGCAAATGATTGATCAGTTTCAATGCCAAGGACCCTCCAAGACAACACGAATATTTAATACAGAACACCACATTCATTTATATATTCATATTAAACAAGAAGAATAAGGTAGATTGTTATAATAACTAAATGCTGAAAGGAGAGTTACCCTACATTTGGCTTACAGCAGAAGAAATTTATCCCGATAGGGGATCGCACCCGGATCCACTGCATCAGAGGCAATAGTACTACCCCGAGACTACATTGATGGACCACCAATATCCAACAATTCGTCCTTAGGCCTTAATTGTTCCCCTTCTAAGGTATTTTCGTTTCATATTTTCTTATAACATTGATTTTATTTACTTTTAGGTGTTCTTAGAACCTGTCTAACAGTTACATAATAATTATTTATATTCTAAGTGAAGTCCAAGAAATGATGTTCCTCTGTCATTCATTCCTGCACAAGAAACGCATGTTTCGAAAGTATAACAATAACACTGAGCAACAAAAAGAAACTTTTTTTATGTCTCAGAAAGAAAAATATGTATTTCTGATAGTATTTTTTCTCCTGAATTTAAATATGATATCGGGTTTTCTCCATCAGGCAAGGTTTCCGAGAGACAGGAATTTATAATTTAAAACAATTTAATATTTTCTACGTTCATAACTACACAATATTCGAACATTCGGAATCACCTAAAAAGTAAGAAATGGCGATTTTCTGCTATATTTTGCCTGTGGAGCATCCCTCTTGATGGACCAACAATAATCGGCCAGCATATTAGGATTCCATTTGCCTTGATATCTCTTTTCCATAGATGAAATCATTTGAGTTAGTTCATTTGGTTTTATTTTACAATGGACAAATGGACGAAAAAACGTTTATTAAAAAATATTTAAATCCATTAATTGAAATTGAAATAAAAAAAAAGAACTGTGACCGATGGAGAAATTCCGAGCACATATTTGAAAACACGATAAAAACTGCATTAAGTACTACTATTGGTATTCATGAGACAAAAATAATGTTGACCAGTGTAATCAGCCTCGTGGAATAGTGATATCTTCTAACAGGAGTTCATGGGGTCGCGGGTTCGGTTTCCAGTCAAACCACAAGATTTTTTTCTTAGAGGGAATTATTCATGTGGTCGCCTGTATTCTGGATTTAGTGTAACTTTAGATTTAAGGTCTCTTTTAGCACTTCATTATCATAACCATCCATCATATCTTTAGGGCAATGTAACGCCACCTCCCAGGAGCACCATCTTAAGAAGTAGGTTACGATTCCGCTATGCCAGGAGAGAATATCAGAAATGCCACAAAGAAAACCTGCTGACATTGGTAATATATAGATAGATCATAGGTTGATTAATGTCTTTGACATCGTTCAATTCCTAATAGCCAATTTTGTCGGTCCATCCAATCTCCAGGATGTAAATGTTTCTCCTTCGTGATACATATATTCTGTGACTCCAGGAGGTTTTAGGTCTTCTTCTGCCTCGTCTTCCCTCAGGTTTCCATTTCAAAACACATTTTAGTAGCCGATCCTCTTCCATTCGCTGGATATGTCCGTACCCTTTTAATTGCTGAGTTTTAATATAATCTAAAATAGTGTCTTCAATCTTCATTTTCTCCCATATAACCGAGTTTATATTTTTTCTTTAATATATATTAATTAAATAAAAATAAAACTTTTTATTTGATTTTCAAATTTAATTATATCTTAATAAATACGAAAATCAAATAAAACTAAGTTTTATTTTTACTTAATATATATATATATGGATTTTCATCAAGTAACTACCAACTCAATTGATTATTTAATATATATATATATATATATATATATACACTCACATATAACAATATTCATTACGAAATGGGAATTAGTGTAGTACCCAGAGATAGATGCTGTTATATACATAAAGACATAGACTTTTGGTCGCAATGGACCAAGCTGAGGTCAAAGTGAACTATCCTGCGACCCATGTGAGCAGATCTTAGGTCCATTGTGTTTGGCCTCGGGTACCAAGACGTGGTCCATTTGCCCCGGATAATTTGGTTATATAATTTGGATTAGTTATGTGCTACTGTATAATGATACATGACTAGTGACCTATAACAGTAAGTATCCGGTTATCCATATTTTTAAAATATTTTCAAAATGAGTTTTCTGCTTTAGATCTTATGAAAACAAAATAAAGCTCATTTCTAACTCCATACAAAGTTGTCAGTTTTGGTGAACTACTTGTTACCATGCATATCCCCAGCTCCGAGAACCGCGAATCTACGCAATATTCTGAATATGGGCTCCTTTGGAAGTGAACTAAAGCCATAGGTCTCGTGTCGTAGATCTACGGCATATAAAATAACCATAGGCCTGAAAAATGAAACCTTTGATCAAAATTTGTCGCCCAGATTCGAATTGCGAAGATAATAACTTTAGATATTGATCCGAATGATAATAATAATAGCAATAACTCATTAACTCCAAGCGGACTTTAGTGAAACATGCAATTAATGAATAGTAAATAACATGTTATTTGCAGAAACCGAAGCAAAAATAAGCCCAGTTGTTATTAACCGTAATTAACACTGACAAAGCTCATACCTGATATCCCGAATAAAGGTGACGACCCTATGAAGTAGCCGCGTAGACAGGACCATAGTGTGGCTTGTAGGAGGTGTCTATTGAAAATTTTAACGACTCCATCGGGAATCGAACCCGCGATCTCCCGTTCAATGGCACAGAACCTGAAGATATGAAAAATTACCAATGAGAAGTATAGAAGATTTTTTTATATGACGACAATATGTTATTTACTTAGACACAGGTGGGATCCAACCGCTATACAAAGGGAAAGGTGGGACACAGGTACCAGAAAGTTACAGGAGAATTTGTCTCTTGTCAGTGTCCGGAAAAATATATTGTAAAGTACTTTACGAACGAATGAGACAACGGGCTAAAGAGAACAATAGGCTCTCAAAATATCAGGCAGGTTTTAGAGAAGTGTACTCCACGGAGGACAACGTATTTGTTCTGAGAACATTAATTCATGACAATCTGAAAATGAAGAGGGATAAATTATTTTGTGCATTCATTGCTTTTAAGATGGCATTTGATACTGTGGACCGAAGCGCACTTTGGGAAAAATTAAATCGGAAAGGATTGTCTCATAAAATGATACATGCTTTAATATCAATTTATAAATATGTTAAATTTTGTATACAAGTAGACCAAGGGCACATTACAGAGAGCAGTGAAGCCAATCGGGGAGTGAGACAAGGTTGCATTTTATCACCAATGCTATTTAATCTATTCGTTGATGATATTGTAGACGTAATGCTAGAAGGAGAAATTGAGGCTCCGGAGATAAGAAATGTTAAAGTCCCAGTCCTGTTGTATGCAGATGATTTAATTATCTGTTCCAAGACAATCAAGGGATTGCAAAGAGGTCTTGACCTACTGGAAATATACTGTAGGAATTGGAGATTGACTGTAAATGTTAGTAAGACAAAAACAATGACCTTTAAAAATGGGACGGCTTATAGTAGAGCAGAGGAATGGAAATACAGAGATCAAGTACTTCAAAACGTAAAAATTTTGAATATCTTGGTACGACGTTGAAAATGAACGGGAAGTGGAAAAAACATATTGATATAGCATTATTTAAAGGGAGGGGACAACTTAACAGTGTACTCGGTATTCTGGGTCGAGTGCCTGATAATCCAGTCAGCACATTAGAAAAAATGTATGGAGCGATAATCAGGCCAGTAATGCACTATGGTAGTGAGATTTGGGGTTTCCAAAGAACGGAAATATTAAGTAAGGTATATACGCATTTTCTAAAATATATTACAGGACTTAGTAAGGCCGTTTCTAACTGTGGAATTTTATATGAATTCGGGTCATTACAGGACGACATAAACTGTAAAATTTGTGTACTCAAATACTGGTTGCGAGTAATCCAAGGTGAACAAACAATGCTTAGAGCAATTTGCTACGACCACCAAATTAAAAACATAGATGTTAAATTTTGGGCAGACGAGGTTAGGAGAGAACTCCAAAATATTGGGATGGGCTGGATATGGGATAAAGGGACTGAAAATCGCAAGAACGTGTGGAGAAAAATAAGGAGAAGGCACTTAGATATAAACCAACAAGATACTTTCGCCGAATGTACAGGAAAACGCTCACTGTGTTTACAAAGAGACCTAAAACACGTCTGGGGAAAAGAATCGTATATACTTAACCTAGGATTTAAAGAGAGATCAGGGCTTGCTTGGTTTAGGCTAGGAGCATGGAAATTTCTAAAAATTAGCAACGATCACGATATGCGAATATGTCCAATGTGCGGGAACTTTGAAGATGAGATACATATATTAGGAAAATGTAATGATTTAGAATATTGGAGACGTCAGTTATTACCGGAAAGATTTCTAAATTCAAATCGGGAGAGATTGGCATGCTACGAGTTATTGGTAAATCCAGCAAAATGGATAAACTTGGGTAAATTTCTGGACAAAACGCGAAAAATAAGAACAACACTCATTCCTGAATAAATATATGTTATCAAAATGCAATACCATTAATTCTTAATAATTATATATAAATTAATTAGTTTATAATGCTATTGTGTTATTATTTAATTGTAATATTATTGTGTTTTCTTTATGTACTTGTAATGTTATTGTTTTTTAGTGTATAATGCTATTGTGGTATTATTTAATTGTAATATTATTGTGTTTTCTTTATGTAATTGTAATGTTATTGTTTTTTTAGTGTATAATGCTATTGTGTTATTATTTAATTGTAATATTATTGTGTTTTCTTTTTTAATGTATAATGCTATTGTGTTATTATTTAATTGTAATATTGTTGTGTTTTCTTTATGTAATTGTAATGTTATTGCTTTTTTTGTTGTTTATTTTTCTTTACATTAGTATCAATTATTACTTTATTGTAACGGTCTGTCAACAGCACGTACGGCTTACTGCCCGCGCGACCCATATTTGTAAATAATATTGTAAATATCTTACTTTTTGTCTAATAAAGTCCTACTACTACTACTTAGACACCCCCCGCATAGAGCAGTCAGCCATATTGTGCATTTATGTAACATCTCCAATATATCCATTTATGGACTAGATTTTAAAGTTAGAAATTGTATAAACATAGACGTTTTTAACTGCTTAACTTAATTTAATCTGCTGTCTAGAGCTTTTAGTTATTCATTCAAACATTCCGAACATAGTTCATTTTAATGATTTTCATTGATTTTCTACATGATTGCATTGAATTAAGGTTTTATTATACACTAATTATATCATCAATCATTATTAACCATTATTACAGGTGAATTAATTTCGTTTATTTATTATGAATTTTTCAGTATCATAAACAGGTCTAAATATTTCTTCCTTGGAGAAGTGGAAAACTGTGCTCAAATAATATTAATAAAACACTATACATATATATGTCCATGCCCAAAGTAATTCTCCCCGAGGGCAGGTCTTTCACTGCAATCATAGCACTTTCGTGCTATGCTTTGCAGGTTTACTAGGAAATTATAGGTGTGGTAGCTTCCCCTTGCTTTCCACACCGGTGAAGGATGGTGATGATGGCCGGATGATTTTCGGGGACTGTTGGGCCCTAAGCTTCCTGACATTTGTCTTACAGGTGAGGAAAACCCCGAAAAAAACATCACCCAGGAGCCTGTCCATACCGGGAATCGAACCCGGGTCCGCTGCGTCTATCTACGTGTTGCGGCGCGTAGCGCCCCCCAGAGTGCCGCGTTTGGAACCAGTTGTAGCTCCCTGGCGGCTAATACCTTTGTGGCTATCGTTATGTGGTTTTTTCATCATTTGTCACTAGTTAGCGGCGTTAGTATTCTATTGTCTTTTAATGGATTTATGTAATATTATTTAATAGATTTGTGTAATTGGATGACTGTTGATGAAGTGAGGTGTTTCTTCTCTAGAGTGGGGCATCGGAAACCACTGGTCATACAAGCAGTGAGTCCGAAAGCGGACCGAGTGGAATGAGCCACTCTACTCCAGCTGTAGCAAAGTTCTCATTTCATTTATCTGGACCATCATGGAGGTCTGGTAAATGTTCTTATGAACAGCACGCTGCTGTAGCCTGTGTCCTATATTGCAAAAAATAGGGTTCGAGTGAGTTTATTTTGCTTGGAACATGTGTTCCACTCTGTCATTAATTTGAGTCGCAATATACGTATGGCATATTGACTAAGTTATGTAGCTCTGCGATCCTCGTGTATAGCGAGGCCAAAAATATGATTTTTAGACATTTGTTTTGAATTATTTGTACTTTCTTTTGTGTGGCAAGCAGCGAGGATTCTCCAGGCTTCTCAACCATATAGCAGCATGCTTGGGATCACAGCTGAATTTGGATTAGCTTGATCCGAGATGACAATGTATGCGACTTGAAAAATGGATAAAGTATGGCAATTGCCGCATTAGATTGGTGAAGAAGATATATAATATGAATTTTTGAAAGTTAGCTTGGAATCCAAGTGGACTCCAAGATACTTGACTGAAGTCTTAAGGGCCAATTGATGGGCTCCCAAGGTGAGTCGGACTGAGCTCCGTCTACTGGACTTAGTAAATAAAACAGCTTTTGTTTTATTTACATTAAGTTTGATGTTCCAGAGACGAAGCCAGGAGAGCGGTATTTAGTGCAGATTGTAGCACTAGGATACGGCATTCTAGTAATCGGAAAGGTGTCTGATGATACACACAGGTGTCATCAGCAAAGGATGCTATTTGGATTGGGTTTGGAGTTGGAATGTCTGACACATAAAGTGTATACAAGATGGGTGAGAGTACTGCACCTTGGGGAACTCCTGCCAAGAAGAGCTTGCAGTCAGAGTTACGCCCACTAATTGACACATAGAATTGTCGATTAGAGATCACAGCGGTGGACACACACACACACACACATATATATATATATATATGTATATATATATAAACATGGAAAGGAAAATAAACTTCTGAAGCGGGATTTCAATCTACGACCTCTAACTTCAAACGTTAGTGCGCTGCCAGTTACGCTATCCAGGCATCCTAGCGCAAAACATCTATTTTCCTTTATATATATATATTATGTATCATGAGAGATAACTGGAACTCTGACTTCCTGCTTTCTTGTGGTAAGCGAATTAAAGAGAATTTTTACTATATAACAGTGACGCTTCTTTATTTCAATGTTATAACTAATTATCAAATTTTCACATTTAGAAATGAAGGTCTAATATGAAAAGAGAAACATCTGAACCGGGTTTTGAACCCAGCACCTCTAACTTGAAACGTTAGTGCGCTTCCAGTCATGCCATCCAGCATTCTAGCGCAAACATATAAATCTTCTTCTTCTTCTTCACTTCACGGGCTAAGCCTAAATTGCCTGTTCCGCCTCACAGTTATTCTGTCCATCTTTACACTGACCTTCCTACATTCCTTGAACCTCTTGGCTTGTAGTTGAATGCTGCTCTTGGTAATCTTGTTACATTCATTCTTTCCATATGTGTAAGCCATTTATCTCTATATATAAATGTATACACATATTAGCTAATACCCAGCATGCGCTGCTACGAATAAATAAATGAAAATTAATGTGTCTTTATGTTTAGTTGAATAAGTGAAAGGAAAAATAGTTATAAATTGATATCGTAATTATTTTTAGATACCCAGTATTGATTACCGGCGTTGCCGTAGAATTTACTTATCCCGATCTTCGTGGCATAAATGGGCTGAAAGACGAAAATTAATACGTTTTTATGTTCAGTTGAATAAGTAATAGAAAAAAATTATATCGTAATTATTTTAAGATAGCCTACCGTACTGATTACCCGGCGTTGCCCGGGAATCTACATATTCCGATTTTATTGGCATAAATGAGCTGAAAGACGAAAATGAATGTGTTTTCATGTTAGGTTGAATAAGTATTAGGAAACATTTATATCGTAATTATATTTAGATACCCCGTGCTGATTACCCGGTGTTGCCTGGCAATCTACTTATTCTGGTCTTCTTGGCATAAATGAGCTGAAAGACGAAAATTAATGCGACAATACATATTGTTTTATCCTGCTATTAGGGCAATTTTAGGATTAAATTCCTATATTAAAGATTATAATGAATAAGTAGTGTCATCAGGATTAAAATTATATATAGAGGCTTGAATTATGTTTTTACCATGGTTACATGTTTACTGCTGACAAAAATTGCCTACACCATGCAATCTTTTTTTTTTTTTTTAAATGCCCCAGGTTGTCATTTCGACATTTCTGGTGTTCTGTCATAGGATGGCGTATTTGTGACCCACTTCTGAGGTCTGGAAGGCGGGGTAAGGTTGCCCCGATGATATGAGTGTTGATGATGGTAAGGATGAGCCAGAAGAAATCTTAAACTAAATTTAATCTAATTAGGCGAATATGATATTGATAATAATGATGGCCAGATGGTGTTCGGGGACCGTTTGGGCCTTAAAGTTTCCTGACATTTATCTTACAGGCCAGGAAAACCCCCGAAAAAACCTCACCCAGGAAACTTGTCCCGACCGGGGATCGAACCCGGGCGCGCTGCTTGACAAAGCAGCATGCTAACTCGAAGCCAAAGCGGTGGACACACCACGCAATCTTAGCTCCTCCAATTATTTCTTCAACCATTCCTAAAAATTTATAATAGGCCTATAGTAACTGAATCACGCTGTAGAAATTCTCTTATATGTATTTCACATTTGTTTCAAAATTATTCTTTATTCAGGGTATCTATCGTATCTCAAAAGTTTAAAACAATTTTCTGGGGCTCCCTGTATGCAACATGAAACATTATAGAGCTATCATCGTCTATTACCAAAAATGTATAATTACTCTAAATGTAGTAATGGAAGACAACGTGCTTATTCAACGAGTATATGAGTAGGCCTACTAGTGAAGACTATTTACAATACACGGAAAAGATAATAGTCACAAGTAATCTATATAATGGTTTCCTAGGAATTATTCTAAACAAAATAATAGCGAGCTTGAATGTGGGTTGGTTCACTTATTGTTTGCGTTTTGTAAACTTGGCATACTTTCAGATGAATTCTTATTGCTCCTTGCGTCAAGTTCTCTCCTTTTTAGTTCCAATGACATCTCTTATAGAAACAAGATTTTTATAACGGATTTTAAACGCTATTGAGTTGTAAAAGTTTATGGCTGTAAACATTTTCTGTTCACAGATGCAAATCTAGGAAATAAAGCAATTTTACAAAGAATATTGAGAAAACCGTGATTTTTATCTAACATATTTCAGCTTTCAACATAAATGGAAACTAAACAATAACATATTTTATTTTATCCATGACCATAACTTTACTATACTATTACTATTATTATTATTATTATTATTACTATTATTATTATTGTTATTATTATTACTACTACTATTAAAGTGGGGCGGGAAGATATATTCAAACCAACAATAGGCAAATTCGGTCTTCATGAAGGTAGTAACGACAATGGGGTTAGATTAGTCACCTTTGCCAGATCAAAGAATCTCATTATTAAGAGCACAACATTTCAGCATAAGGATATTCATAAATACACCTGGACGTCTCCAGATGGCGAAAATCGGAACCAAATAGATCATGTATTAGTGGACAAACGCTAGCACAGTAGCATCATCGATGTAAGATCAGTTAGAGGGACAGCAATTCGCATCATCATCAAGTCAGGGTGAAAATCAGACAACGGCTATCGCTAATGAGAGGAACAAATGCTAAAGATGATTCTGTAAAATTTGAATTAAAAACTTGAAAAATGATGAAATGCAGCAAGAATACCTAATCAAAATTGCTAATGATTTGAAGTACTGGAATCTTCAGATGACAATGTGGCAAACGAAGAAGAAACTGATATAAATAAAGAATGGGAGGCTATAAGAGATACTATTAAATTATCAGCATCAGAAAGCATTGGTTGTTTAGAAAAAGAGGCAAAACAAAAAATGATTTGATGAGGAATGTGCCAACATTGTAAAGAAAAGAAAGCTGGCAAAAATGAAATGGTTACACGAGCCAAATGAGGTAAATTTAAAGCAAGTGGGTAGTATTAGACGGGAAACCACCAGTTTACTAAAGAGTAAAAAGAGGGAATATTTGAGAGAGAAGATTAATGATCTTGAAATGAATGCAAAAAATAGGAACATTAGAGAATTATGTCAAGGAATTAGGATAGAGAAAAAAGGGTATCAGGCTAGAACAAACATAATTCGGAATGAAAATGGGGATATGATTGCAGATTCCAGGAGTTTATTTAGATAGATTGAAAAGTTACTTTAATCAGCTATTAAACGTACATGCAGAACAGGACATTGAGGAGGATAATTTACAGACAGCAGAAATGCTAGTCGCAGAACGAAGTGCATTAGAGGTTGAAATGGCGATAGAAAAATTGAAGATGTATAAAGCATCAGGTTCAGATGAGATCCCAGCAGAACTGATAAAATCAGGGGGAGAAAAATTGATGGACAAGATACGCTGGTTGCTTAGTATGATTTGGGAAAAAGAAGCTCTTCCAGATGAATGGAAAGAATCAATTATAGTACCAATTTATAAGAAAGGAGATAAAACTGATTGCAACAACTACAGGGGCATCTAATTACTTTCAACTTCGTACACAATTCTAACAAAGTCAGCAGACTTACTCCCTATATTGATGTCATTCTAGGAGAACATCAATGTGCATTTAAGAAACAGGTCTACAACAGATCAGATTTTTAGTATAAGACAGATTTTAAAAAAGAAATGGGAATATAATGATACTGAACATCAACTATATGTAGACTTCTAAAAATCATACGATTCAATTAAGAGGGAGAAGTTATATGGTATCCTGTTGGAGTTCGGAATTCCTAAAAAAGTTAGTTAGACTTATACGAATGTGTCTAAATGGCACAAAGAGTAGGGTGCGTGTAGGAAAACAGTTTTCGGACACTTTTGAAATCCAGAATGGGGTGAAGCAATGAGATGCATATCTCCTCTACTATTTAATTTTGTACTAGAGCATGTCATTAAATCTTTAGGAAAAGAGGACGGCTTACAACTCAATGGTATTAATAAGCTGTTAGTTTATGCTGATGATGTATTACTATTGGCCGATAGCAAGGAGATAGGCCTACTAAAGGACAACACGCACACGCTATTGAATAACACTAAGAAATTAATAAAACTAAATATATGGTCACACGTAGAAATACATTATATAATGAAAATGGACAGCTAATGACAAATGAGGGAAATTTTGAGGAAGTGGCTGAATTCAAATATCTAGGAACAATAATCACAAATAGGAATGAGATGCACAAAGAAATTAAACATAGGCTCAATTCTGGAAATGCGTGCTATTATGCATTACAGAGACTCTTGGTGTCCCAACTCCTTTCAAAAAACGTTAAACTGAAAATATATAAAACTATTATTCTACCAGTTATATTATATGGATGCGAAAGATGGACTCTTACTTTAATGGAGGAAA